>JARBWK010000003.1:175605768-175927527 GCA_030556195.1 Anolis apletophallus | reverse complement strand
TGAGGTGAGAACTCTCTTAGCCCCAGTCAAATGACCTATATTGAAGGCACAAAGCCTTCCTCTTGGTGCCAAATGACAAGTTGAAGGCGCTTGAGATTCCACAGTCCCATCCAGGTGTGCTGGATATGCAGAATGAATCCAAGATATGAAGAATTGATGCTAGAGAATGCCTGACCGAGGCCTGGCTGGCAAACCCTCTAACACGTCCTCTTCTGTAGAGATGCAGGCAAAATCTAAAGAGAAAGCTAGATTTCCAAAGTCTCAAGGGGGAGGAAAAACAATCTTAACGATGATTGACAGCTCTAAAGAACCAATCAATACAACCAATACTTAACAACACTAAACAGACTAGCTAAAACATAATCCAATAGTTTAAACCTTGCAACTTAAAGTCTCATACACAGGTGGCATCAGCCACGCCTTCACACTGTTTAGGCACATATCCTAACAACTTCCAAATGAGAAGTCTGTATTATTTCCATTGATAATGAATTGATACTTCTGTTTTCTCCTGAAAACTATCACATCTAACCCTTCTTACCTATCAATTTGTCAGATTTTTTTAACTGCCTAATTTCCAATTTTTGTTTTTCAGCTCTGCCTTAGTATAATTGACAATTTAAAATGAGTGACTGTTGCCATTATGGATGTTATTAGACCACGAAATCTGTGGAGAAAACTCCAATAATCCCTCACAACCGGATACCCTAGTTAGGACTGTTGGTAATCAAAAACCTGGAAGGTTGTAGTTGCCTATGCACTCCGATCCTGTAAGGTAGTTTCTGATTTTGATCAGGAGGTGAAAAGACAATGTCAACTTAAGGTATGGTTGAACTGAAGTCTTAAAGTGAAATTAGATAATAGTTTTAACGTTTATTTCGAAGAGGTCTGCTTGTTACAAGTTATGGATTTCCTCAATTGTGTATCTTTCATTTAGTGTACTTTATTTTATGATTGGTTGTTAGAAGGTAAACAACAACTAATCCAATCTCGGAGGAAATTCTGTTAAATGCAAGGAATATTCATTCTCTTTGACATCTGTCTGAACTTGAATCTCAAGGATCAATGGAATTCTCTGTGCTGGAGTGTGGTGGAGGCTCCTTCTTTATTTATGTATTTATGCTTTATTTATGTATTTATGCATTTATTTACACTATTTATATTCCGTTCTTCTCACCCTGCAGGGGACTATAATGTTCATATACATGGCAAACATTCAATGCCATAGACACACAACATATACAGTATAGACAGACACCGAGAGGCCATTTAACATTCCAGCTTCATGAGGGTATTCTGGCCACCAGGAGAGCTGTTGCTTCACTGTCCTTTTGTGACACTGATGGAATACTTCCTCATTCTTTGCAGGTTTGCTGGATATTTTTTTGCATCGTAAATTAGTTAAATTAGCCTCCCCGCATAAGTGGTACCTAAATTTTCTACTTGACAGATGCAACTTTCTTTCGGGCTGCAAAGGTCGACGGTAAGCTTCACAATGGTCGTAAGCTCACTCTGACCCGGGCTGGCTTTGAACTCATGACTTTTTGAACAGTAGTGATCTAATGCAGCTGACTCCCAGCCAACTGCGCCACAGTCCTGGTGCTTTGGAGGCTTTTAAACAGAGGCTGGGTTGCCATCTGTCAGGGATGCTTTGAATGTGATTCTCCTGCTTCTTGGTAGGGGGTTGGACTGGATGGCCCACGAGGTCTCTTCCAACTCAATGATTCTATGATTCTATATGAAATGAAATCTGTAACAAGTGGTTGTGCTGTTTTCCCAGTTTATATCCCCTCCTCTACAATTCTAAGTCCTGCGAGTGAAAAACAAATATAGATGTGCTACACAATACCTGGCCCAGAGTTTCTGGATTATCTTGTTGCTGGTTCAACTCCCAAAGTAGCTGGACAAGCTTAGCTGTTACTGTGTATCTCAACCTGACTGAAAGAGAGAGCCCCCCAAGCAAGAAAAGCAGAAAGACTGATTTCTTCCTGGTTCAGTAAATCCTTGACCTCTTCACTGAGGATATCTGACATAAGAAGAGATAATTAGCATCAAAGGTAGGTTGTATTTTTGAGATCTACTGAGGCACACCTTGGACATATTTTGGTGATTTGGAAGACTGTAACCCAATAAGAATGTATTTTCATCACAAATAAATTATTTGTAATGAAATCCTTCCCCAATAACCAAGGAATAATTAAGTCACATTAGAATATAAGGATTTATAACTACATTCCTTTTGAATTGTAGTTGTAGATGCCCACATTATAAGCTAGCCAAGGACCATTAGTTGGATAAAGTCTATATTTACAACTTTCAACTATTTTTAATACACACACACACACAGGTACAGTTTCAGAAATGCTTTGGACTAGAACTGTTTAAGATAACTTATATACATTGATATCGGAGGTGACCCCCCTTCTCTTGGGCTCTGTTTAAAACCAAATGATTCATAGTTTCCCCAAGAACACCAGGCTGGAAGTGATCCCATAATCCCCTATCTGTCCCCCTTGGAGCTTTACATGGGAACCTATCCCAGATTTTTTATACACTCATCTTCCCATGGCCCCATGGTCCCACATGACAATGCCTCTGTAACCCACACTTTATGAATACACCAAGTTATTTTCCTTTTGCATTACTCTTATGGACTTTTGCTCATTTCCAAAGCTTTTTTCCATTTCTGTCTAGTACCCCTTTCTTTTAGGAATCTAATAAACTGTGTATCTTTTTGGTGGGTGGGCAGGGGTGATCAGGATGATATATTTTCCCCATAAACCCCAATGTATCTCCCCTCATGTTTTCCCCATGTATGTAATTTTAAAAATATGAAAGTGCCACTGTTTACCTTTAGCCAGCTGCCTTGAAGTTTGCCAGCTGCAAAGCTTGTGATTCAATCATCCCTCCACTAGCCTCATTTGCATGATAATAGGGCTTTTCTGGTGTAGAAAACAAAAGGCTGTTTTTGTTTTCTCAACGAAGACCCCTCATATCTCAGGGGGAAGAGCCTCGAAGTTTCGTTCCCTCTTCCCAATGAAGGATAAATGGCATACATATTTCTATATTTCATAAATGGTCACCTCTGCCAGCCTCGGAAATGGGCACATGGCTACAGTTTTTTTTCACTTGTTTACCATCCAAAAGACTGAAACTCTCATTAAAAGATCTGTAGTGACCTCTTGTCAACAGGAAGAGATCATTAAGGACAGTTCCCATTTCCCACAGAAGAAAAAAAGACTTTTCTTTGACCCGAAAGGTCAGGGGCTTGGATTCATTAACATATGGACAAATCTACTCAAGGAAACTCTAGCTGCTTTGTTTTGAACACATTCCTGCTCCTCGCTCCCCATTCGCCAGAAAAGAAGTCACACTGTTTCACTATTGGACCAAACTCCAGCTGCCCCAGCGATTCCATCCAATCAACACAAAGCTGGTCTGGGGGCAGGAAGTGAGAAATTTGAATCTGTAACCTCATAAAATGGTATGTAATTTCAATGTAACTTTATGACTGCTTTGCGACAAGGATATTGCAGTGGTCTTCTTTCTCAGCTGACAAGAATAAAAGCTTCAGTGGCATCTTCTTCCGGACTCCTTTGGTGAGATCATTTGGGAAAGGGATTTTTAGATTGCTTTAAAAAACTCACCAGGGGTTCTGCTGAAATCCTCGTTTTAGGGGTACTTCTGGGCCTCTGCCCCCTATGGGCCAGGCTGTTCTAAATTGTTCGGTAACAACATCATGAGTTAGCTTGGAGATGGGACCCAAGTCTAAACATGAGATTCATTTAGGTTTCATATATATCTTGTACACATAAAGTAATTTTACAATACTTTTAATAATTGTATGTTTGTGCTTAAGTCCGTTCAGCAGTTCACCTACCTGGGAAGCATCATCTCTTCAGACGCCAGGATTGATAAAGAGATAGATCACAGATTAGCAAAGGCATATAGTGCATTTGGAAGGCTTCACAAAAGAGCCTAGAGCAACAAGCACCTGAGGCAAAGCACCAAAATCAGTGTGTACAGAGCTATCGTGCTGTCTATTCTACTTTATGGGTCTGAAACATGGGTCACCTATTGCCAACACCTACGACTCCTCGAACGCTTTCATCAGTGCTGTCTTCGCACAATCCTAAATATACACTGGACTGACTATGTGATGAATGTTGCTGTCCTTGAGCAAGCAGGGATCACCAGCATTGAAGCCATGGTATTAAAAACACAACTGTGCTGGGCAGGGTACGTCTCTAGGATGGAGGACCACCGCCCCAAAGATACTACTCTATGGTGAACTCACCACGGGTCAGTGCAAGAGAGGCACCCCCAAAAAGAGATATAAGGACTCCCTGAAACAACATCTCAGGCTTGGCCAGATTGATCACCAAAAATGTTCCACCCTGGTCTCACATCGGGAGGCATGGAGATGCACTATCCACAATGCTGCGGCCTCTTTTGAGAAGACACGCTGAATGGGTCTCGAAGAGAAACAACAACGCAGAAAGAACAGCAACTTGGAAACAACATCACCCAAGGAGACTTTCTGCTGTGCTTTCTGCGACCGGACTTGCCTATCTCGGATTGGCCTTTTTAGTCATCAACGCGCTTGTAAAAAGCATGGGACGAGTCCTTCCTAAAGAATCTTCGTTCGTGCAGTAATGCCGAGAAGACAGACAATAATTGTATGTTTGTATACGTTGGACCATTAGAAAGCAAAGTCAATCACCCATGTGAACAATTTTGGATTCTGGAGCATTTAAGTTTTCTGGAGGAATGAGATTCAACCAGTTCATACAAGATATTTAACCAACATCAATTCACATACCAGTCACAGAATTAGAGACCTCTACTTTACTATACGGTAATGGTGACTTATAATTACTTTCCTACTCTGGGAGATGTAGGGCCCTTCTAGACATGCCCTATATTCTAGGATCCGATCTGCTTTAAACTGGAATATATTTTCTGGGATCAACAGAAAACCTGGGATCAGATCCTGGGGTATAGGGCCTGTCTGGAATCGCCTGTAGCTTCAATCAAGGGAGCTATTACATAATTCAAATGCTGGCTCATGTTGTTCTGGAGCTGTGAAAGGAGGATAGTGGAAAAATAAATTCATCTGAAATGTGGTACTGGAGAGAGTTTTACAGATATCATGGACTGTCAAAAATACAAATATATGAAAACAAATTAACCCTGACTTCTCACTTGAAGCCAATTTATTATTTATTTATTTACAGTATTTATGCTCTGCCATTCTCAACCCCAAGGGGACTCAGAGCAGCTTTACAGAACACATATATGGCAAACATTCAATGCTGATTATTACACAATTAACATGGAGAGAAAGCACGGAAGAGGCAAAGGCAGTTTTTCCCATCTTATTTCTGGCATCTTTGGAGGCTGTGCTCAACTGCAGCCACTTGGGTGTGGGTGTGTGTATTGTCGCTCTATCTCCATGCCAAGGAGCTTCCTTCCCATTGATGTCCTTAAAGACGCCTTTATAGCATCCCCACTAAAGCGGTACCTATTTTATCTACTCGCATTTCTGCTTTCAACTTTGCTAGGTGGGCAGGTAAGTTGGGACTAACAGTGGGTGCTCAGCCTCAACAAGGGCTCGAACTGCTGACCTTTCTGCAGCACAGTGGTTTAGCCTGCTGTGCTAAGCCTGGCTAGTCAAGATAACTAAAGTGAGATCATATTATAACACAACTTATTAGAAATGACAATAATGCTTGCTTGGTAAAGTGGAAGGCAGCAGGAAAAGAAGATGAGGGTACACTGGAGGACCTAGGGAGAATGTTTTGATCAAATCTGCATAAGTCAAAACTTAAGGCAAGAAGAAGAAAGAAGAAGCTCACTTCCTTGTTTTATTTTTTAACATCCGTTTTTATTCAGAAGTACAGAACTACAAACATATAGATACTTTATTATAACCTTTTAAAACTGTTCCCAATTATTTTATTTTCACAGTGTGTGTGTACTCATACTCCATGGCAGGAAGAAAAACATTGAAAAAGGTAGCCAGTAGACATGAGAAAAAAGTTATGAAAATGAAAAGAAATCGGAAGGGATTCGTATGTATGGGACTTTCAAGTTTATACGCATCGCAGGGCCAATCCCGGAAGTGGACTTTCTTTTCCGCACCCCCTGGGCCCAAATTTTCGTTAGATTAGTAACTATTTCGGATGCCCACCCAACAGGAAAATTTCCCCCTCCAAAATAGCTTTGCAGACATAACTCACAGTCAAATCGGGGCCTTTCCATGCTTGGAGCCTAATTAGAGTAAAAAAGGCCTCCTCCAGGAAGTGAAAAAGGAGCCGGAAACGATAGAGAGATCCAGATCGGGACTCCTAGAGGGGCTGGAGGACTGATGAAAAAAGCGATTTAAACACCCAGGAAGGGGTTTAGATAGAAGGACAGAGTAGAAGGACATAAGAACTACTGAGAGAAGGGCAGCAGGAGTGAAAAGAGCACGGAGAGGAGAAGGAAGAGTTCAGAATCAAGAAAAGCCATAGAGTTCAAACGGAGGTCCTAGACTGCTATGGTAAAACTGAATGGGAAAAAGCTGGAGTGAGGAGAACTCTACAGATTAGCAAGGCCTGCACCAGAGGTGGGCATTGGCAACTATTTTATTTAATAATATTAATAATAATATATTAATGCATTATATGTCCCTGCAAAGAAACCCTGTCCTTTTATAATATTAATAATAATAATAATATATTAATGCATTATATGTCCCTGTAAAGAAACCCTGTCCTTTAATAATATTAATAATAATATTAATAATAATATTGATAATAATATTAATAATAATATATTAATGCATTATATCTCCCTGCAAGGAAACCAAGGGAAATGTTGGCCCTTGATTTGCCTGTGCTTAAAACAGTGTCAGTCCTGTTTCCCTGTTTTGCCTACTTTAGAACTACTAAGTAATTACGTTACATTTTAGAATTTTTTGGAATTTTTTGGGTAAGTCTTTCTATTACTAATCAAAAAATCCCCCCCCCCCCCATTAGATTTTCGATTCCCTATTTTTGGGTTCTAAACCATGCCTGGTAGCCAGAATGTTCTGTTCTCCACATCTGTAATGTCGACACTTGTGTTTTTCAGTGATGAAGTACAGTGCCCTAAGAAAAAACAAATACTTAACATAAGCACATAAGAAGAGCTATGCTGAATCAGACCAAGAAAAGATATCCAATTCAGTCTTGTGTTCCTATCTATAAAAGGATATAAAATGTAAAGGTTTCCCCTTGACAATAAGTCTAGTCATTTCCGACTGCTGGGAGTGGTGCTCATCTCCATTTCTAAGCCAAAGTCTACGGACAAAGGCATTGTCCGTAGACACCTCCAAGGTCATGTGACCAGCATGACTGCATGGAGTGCTGTTACTTTCCTGCTGAAGCAGTACCTACTGATCTACTCACATTTGCATGTTTTCAAATTGCTAGGTTGGCAGAAGCTGGGGTTAACAGCGAGAGCTCACCCCCCGCTTCTTGGATTTGAACTGCCAACCTTTCAGTCAGCAATTTCAGCAACTCAGTGGTTTAACCCACTGTGCCACTGGGGGCTCCAGGGAACCCTATAGGGAATCCAAAATATAAGGTGAATGCAATAGTATTTTCATATCCATTCCAGTATTTAAAAACAGATTATCTTGATCATTAGAGGTAATGTATTTGGGGTGGTCATTTTGGCCTTGCACCAAAATACATCAGAATCAATAAAACAGTGGTGCCTTTTCTGAGGATCAACTTGTGAAGTTCCAGTGGCTTTTTTATAAGTTAAAATATGTCAAAAGTCATACAGAAGAAGAAATGTGATAGAGTCATAGGTCTACATTTTGTCCGTTGGTCTGGACTCGGAGGGATCTTAGTACAGGCAGAGACATATTCTAGCAGTCATGTAGGGACAGAGACCAGGAGGCAGTAAAATTTAAAGCAATAATAAAGTAACTTGTCTTGTAATTCAGGGTAAAAAGTACTTCTACCAAGCAACCTTATGACCGCATTCTGTGCTAGCTCCTGATTCTGTTAGAGCCACCAACCTCTGTATTTCTAGACTTACTGCTTCTTTGCATTATGATGACTTCCTGTTTATTTGTTTAAAGACATCCATTCTCTTCCCACACCAGTCTAACCAGTGGCCATTTTCTTACACTTTCTCCTGTCTCATTTACACAATCTTTGTATGCACTAGTATTGGTGAATAAGGGTTTCACAAAGAAGCCTACACGTTTTTTCTTCTGTGATTCGGCTTCTGCTTTGACTTGCCAATGTCAATACATTGCTTGGTTGTATAGCTCAAATTTCCCAGGAGCTTCCACAAGCATCTATTTCCACTCTCCATATATTGTCCTAATAGCTTTATTTCAGGGTGGTAATAAATTATGTTTGTTTTTATTTTTGTCCATTTATTCCTAATGTCAATGCAATATGAAATACTTCGCCTTACGCCAGTCCTTTCCCTGCCCGTTTGGGTCTCAAACAACCCTTATTTAGCTAAAAACAGGCAGACATTATTGTGGTTGTTTCTTTTTGATTTGCTAATTGTTTGAAAAATACAATAGCAAAATGATTATTGGCACATTGAGAACTGGATTGTAAATGTTCACTCCCAAATTTTCACATGACTGGAATTATATAAGTGTTGTGTTGTTTCTGACATTTTTCAAAATCAGCAAATTGTGAGGGTGATTTTGTCAATTTTGGATGTAAAATATAAAGATTTGGACAACAGTTTTGGACAAAGCAATATTTTTGCATACACTCGTTTGATGCTGCTGCACTTTCACATGGGGTGAAAAGTCTCACAATTCTTGAATAGTTTTTTAAAGTTGAAAATTAAGACACTTCTCATTGAGGACACAAATGCTTACAAACATACTTTACATTTACATACTTTACAAAGTTGCGGATAGTCTTTTGAAAGGGGTTGCTAAGGGAGGACAAAACAGGCATGTTAGCTGAGGACAACTTAGTTGACTTAGTCTGAAACTGTCCATCTGTATACTACTAGGAACTAGAATTGGTTTACACCTGTCACAAATTTTAAAGCAAACTGAGATGTCTTGAAATGAGAGCAAATAACCTAAAATGCAGACATAGTCCAAATATATACATTGTGAATAAAAATAAACATTTCGGTTTATTCTCATGATATATTCTGTCACTGTTATATTTCTGATTAAGAATGTGAATGATGGCTTTCTTTCACCACAAAGGCTTCTTTCATTTCTCCCCCTTTAATGTCCAATGGCTTCAGTGAGGATTAAGATACTAGATATGTGCACAAAATTCATTCCTACCATTTCTACCATTTCTTTCATGCCTTCCGTTTCTTTGAAAGCATGAAGCAGGAAGCCCCCTCCCCGCATGAAAATCTGATCAACATGAAAGCCTACTTTAATGTGCAGTTTAACTTGCCTCCTTGCCTTGGAAAGAGAGTTTGTGTGTGGTGGGGCATGAAGGCAGGCAGGCAGGCAGGCCCAGAGCTCAGCAGGTGTACTCCGGGCCTGTCTGCATACCTCACCACCCACTCACTCTTAGAAAGTGTGGCGGCGCTTGTGTGGTGAGATGTACAGGCAGACCTAGAACGCGCCTGCAGCCAGTGAGTGAGACCTCCCCCCCCAAAAAAAGATCAAATTTTCGGGCCCTGAAATGAAAGAACTCTCCCAAAAAACAGATTGGGATCCCCAACGAAAGCCGGGACATGAAACGACACATGGTTTATCCTGAATGCACATGTCTAGAAGATATTTGCAAGACTTATGCAAGCTGGACAAAAGCCCAAGGACTTGATTAGAATTTCAACTAGAGATACAATGTTTTTTCCATGTCTCAATGATGTAACATCTATTTCCATTTTTTTGGTTTATTTATTTTTTTATTTATATCCTGCCTAGGACTCAATGTGGACCTAAAGATTTTGGTACTTCCAAAGAATATTGGCTCCACCAACTTTCAGAAGTCTAGATTCAATATGTTTCCCCCCTTGCACTCTATTGGGATTTTGTCCTCCAAAAACATTGATGGCTAACTTGTCAGTGTCTTTTCAATTGCTAGGAAAGGTATGATGGGTATACAAATGACTCTGTTTAATTAAGGTAATATCTCACTTCTTTTAAAGGGTGAGGATGAATTTCCAAGCTCCACATGAGCCCTCTTTCCCTCTCCCTAAGTCTTCTAAGTATTTTCTAGGCTGGGGATAGTAATCCACTTTTTTGTCTTCCCTTCAGTGGATTTTTTTGGGGGGAAATATTCTTTGCACATGTCTCCACACACACGCAAAGAGTATTTTCCCAAAAAAAACCACTGAAGGGAAGACAAGAAAGTGGATTATTCTCCTCAAGTTAAAGAACTCTCAGATATGTCACTGGGCTAGAAATCTCCAAAATTTTAGAAAGGCAGATGAAGCAGTTAAGGATTTAAAATCTACAATGTAGATTGGGGATAGCGGATCTGTCAAAATCTAAAGTACAGCCCTGATTATCTTGGCAAGATGTTGTCCATTGGCACCATTGTAAGTTCAACTAGCGTATCTACAGTTAGTCTGAACAAAGCATTCTGTGTGGATGATCTTCATAACTTGGTAAAGGTCCTGTATGCTATAAAGGTACTGTTGTATTTATATTCTGTCCATGCTAAATAATGTCAGTGTTCCAGAACACAGCAATCAAAGGAATTCTTTTCATTTCTCCTTTAACATTTTGGCCAAAATAGACTTTCACACCTTTGATTACACAACCTGGAAGATTTTTTGGTTCCCAGGGTTTTTGTGGAAAGACTGAGAGCACTTGCCAAGGCTTTTTGCCAAGGTTTGACATGGGCAAAAGCATCTGGGTATGCTAGCAGTGTTTACTGAATGCTTAACAAGTGGGAGAACTGCTGAGAAATGTGGATAGGTGGGCTACCAAAATTCTCTCCTACTGATAATATCCCTGGAGTACTTAGCTGAAAGGGAGAACAAGGACAAAGTCTAGCCACATGGTACACTTGTTGTTTGCCAAGAACCATCAGAGTCTAAAATTAGCGTAGAAGTTCTACATTTCTCATCCAATAAGATTCCAAAACAGACGGGACATGGTACTAAGATGAGACTGGAATGACAAACAACTCTGAACTTCTAGTAAATCTAAAAAGTTCAGTGGGATGGCAGGAACTTGACAGAAGGAATAGTTTGCAAGGTAGTTGAGTGAGGTCTTCTTTGTGGGCAGAAGACCATAAATCTTTTCATGTGGAATAATGTTCTTATTCTCCTGCACAGCTTTTACTGAACAACTCAATGCACAATGAAATGCCAATGAACATGATTGTACCCCCAAACACATTCACAGTTTTGAGAGGTCTTCTGTCATGTCTTATTGGTTTCCTACAACCAATAAGACATGACAGAGCACTTACATCTGAATAATGATAGGTTTTAAAACCATCACTCTTGTCACACTTTGTTTCAGCAAACCCTGGGGGGGAGAAAAATCACTAAAAATATATACCCATTTTGAATATCCTGTTGTCAACAGTTTTCCCCGTTACCTTCTGGAAAGTCATATGGACCCAGGCATGTTTCTGAAATATATTTTTGGCATCAACAAAGCTCTGGTTTTGTTATATTGAAAGGATGCAGGAATGCTGGAAGTGAATATTTCCACAGTGTTTCTGTAAATTGGAAGAGCGCGTGGGCTTTACTAATTTTGTGTCTTTTTTGCAAAGCTGGTTTGTAGTTTACAGAGGCAAATTCAAATCGATGGCAATTTTTTAACAATAAGGTAGCAAGAGAAGAAGGCTCTCTTGATATCCAATTGTCAAGAATTTGCCATTGTTTATGAGAGAAAATGCCCTTCGGCTGTGTGGCCATTTAGAACAGTGGTTCCCAAAGTGGGCGGTACCACCCCCTGGTGGGTGGTGGGGTGATCTTGGGGGGAGGGTGCTGAAAGGCCCAGGATAATTTGGGGGGCGCTGAACCCCTGTAAGGGGGAGGTGGGGGCAGTGGTGTGAGCCAGGTGACAAGCTACCATCCATCTCTGTGTGTGTCTCTCTCTCTTCTTCCCTCTTCCTGCTCCCTCCTCCTCCTCTCGCCAAGCAAGGGATAATAATAATACCTTGGGGTTCCCTTCCAATTGGTTGAGTCTTATAACAATAATAATGTCCTTCAACATATTTAGTAGAACATAGATTCAGTGCAGTAACCAATTTATTAACAAAAAAAGAAACCTTTTTTGTATTACCTTTCTATTCTAAGTTCAATAAATAGTTTCTTAATTTCAAACTTCAATGTTTCTAAATTTTACGAAAAAGGTAGAAATATTAATACATATATCTTTCTGTTTAATTGCTATTAAATTTTTAAAAAATTAATTTCTAGGGGGGCAGTGAGTAATTTTTTTTCTGCAAAGGGGGCAGTAGGCCAAAAAAGTTTGGGAACCACTGATTTAGAAGAAAGAAGTGATGAAGGAGATGTAATAAAATGTGTACCCAAACCAATGAGTAATGTAGTGTTACTAGTGTCTGTTTTTTTTAACAGTATACCAAAATTAGAACTTGTCAATGTAAGCACACAGGCAGAATGGGGAAAAATAAGGAAATCTTGTGGCATTTTAAAACAATCCCGTTCATTTTAGCATCGATGTTCATAGATTTTATTCTACCTCATCCAATGGATTACAATATTTACGGATTGGGTATACAGTACAAACCCTTATCTATGAATTTGATATCCATAACGTCAATTAAATCACACTCAAAAATATTTTCCCTCAGAAACACTTGTGGGTCTCTCTCGGTCTTCAATGTGATTCTATACTATGCTAACAGCATACGTACAATAGTCATTATATAGGGTTCACTATTACCCATAGATTTCCACAGTGAGTGTGTGTGTGTCTCAGAATATATCCCTTGTTTAGCAAATTTATAACTTGCATGCAAATAGTTGTGATTGTGGAGGACTGGCTGAGTGCACATGATTATATAATGCACACATCATTTACTGGCATAAATCCACCTGGTGGTTGTAGATCACTGACATGTATATGACATATGACTTTCCATTTGACAAATAATGTAATGGGTTTACTCTTATTGGATTCAAGAGGATTCAGACCACTATGCTTTTGATGTACACATGATAAGAAAATTGTTTAAGGTAGACATATTTGTCTTCACAGATTAAAGTGATTTAGATAGTTTTGCAGATCTGCACACATTTACCTACCCATTTATGTTATTAACTGAAGTAGAGCAAGTGTGTGTGTATGTGTGTGTGAGAGAGCCAACACGACACAACACACAAGGGATGGTGGTGGTGACAAGTTAGTTACATTCCTCCATTAGGCTGCTCTTCTCTATTTTACGTTACCATTGCTCTCGCTGACAGTGACTCTCCAACTGGGCTCTTTTTCAACTTCTTTTTTACCCATTAGGTGAAGGGCAAAACCTAGTCTCTCTTGCCACTTTCTTGTAAAGCTTCCTTGGAATGCTTGGGGAATCCAGTTTCCTTAGCTGCTGAAATGGTGTTGGATCTAACCTGCTGGCAGGACAAAAGATGTTCAGGTGCCAAGCTCTTGGATATGTTTTCTTACCAGATGTAATCTCTCTCCTTTGTTAAACTGCTTGCTGTACTGAACTGGAATTTGTTGGCTGGGGAAAAAGAGAAAAGTTCATTTCTGGAACTGGGGTTCTTTGCTGGTGAGTGCTTAGCAAAGGCAGATCTTCAATAGAACTCTTTTGTTCTAATGTATAAAGCAATGTTGATGTTAGACATTGATTAAAAGCCCAACTCTTCCAGGTTCTGTTATTTTTGTGCTCTTTTGTCTTCTATTGCTGCTGTTATAGATTGTCTAGCTTGGCTGATTTGCCAGGTACATATGAGGAAAGGGATAGTAAGACCCACTTTTTCTTCAGCCAGGCAAAATAGATTGCAAGAAAATCAGAACTCAAACCACAAGTCGAAAGCCCAGGGGAAATGTACCATTTGCTGTATATCAAAATTTGGATCAATCAAGTTCCTCCACTGAAGTCCTTGTAAATTAACTTTTATCAAAAGGAAGTCCCTTTGTGTCTGCTTTATTTGACTAGAATCTTATTGGTGGTGATCACAAACAATCAAAGAATGATAGAGTTGGGAGGAACCCAAAAGGCCATCTACTCCGACCCTTCCCATGCAACTCCTATCGTTACAAGATTCTTCCTAATGTTCAGGGAGAATCCCTTCTCTTGCAGTTTGAGCCTCTTGGTCTGTGTTCTAGTTTTGGGAACAGCGGAAAACAAGTTTCCTAAATATTTTGCATTATATCCTTTCAGATATTTGAAAATGGCTATTATATCACCACTCAGTAATCTCTGCTTCAAATTAAACAAATCCAGTTCCCTGAATCATTCCTCAGAGCTTGGTTTTAAGACCTTTTGTCACCCTCTCTTAAAATGTTCCACTTTGTCAACGTTCTTCTTGTACTTTGGTATTCAGTTGTGAACACAGCATTGCAGATGAGGTCTAACCAGAATAAAACAGTGTCATTATTTATGCCCTTGATCTGGACTCTATGTTGCTATTGATACATTGCATTGCATTGTATTGGCTTCTTTTAGCCACTCTCTCCTTTCAAATTATTTTTACTTTTTCCTGATTCTGCAGAGAAGTTTTTACCTTCTGTATTGTCAAAAGATTTCATAGTCAGAATCACAGTCACAATCACTGACTTTTGCTTGGTTTCCCAGCTGTATGGCCATGTTCTAGTAACATTTTCTCCTGCTGTTTTGCTTGCATCTGTGACTGGCATCTTCAGAGGATCTTTCTCCTTTGTCACTCCACCATTGATTAATTGTATGTGAACTACATCTGCATTTTTACTCTGTTTCCCTCAATGGAAGCAAGGAGGCCAATGTAAGGAGGAAAGAAGCCAGGGCATTTTAAACAGCAGCTGAAAAAAATGAGTTGGTTTAGGATTAATTGGAACTGTCTCTGACAAATCCATTGGAGAATATGCAAACTTTGAATGAGGGCTTTCAACTTGATGGCCTGTTTTTGTTCTTATCCAGCCAGTTGACCCTAGAATCTGCGATTTATAGTTCACCCACATCCAGACAGCATTCGGAACCTGTGGGTCCCCATGCGTTTTTGGCCTACAACTCCCAGAAATCCCAGCCAGTTTACCAATTGTTAGGATTTCTGGGAGTTGAAAGCCAAAACATCTGAAGACCCACAAGTTGAGAACCACTGATCTAGATCAGTCTTGGCATGCATACCCAGCATGGTCAATTTTGAATATTGGTGGGGTTTGAGGAGATTGATTTTGAATTTTAGGAGTTGTAGTTCACCTACATCCAGAGAACAACATGAACCCAAACAACAATGGATTTGGACCAAACCTGGTACACATATCCAACATATGCATATTTGAAAACTAGTGGGGTTTGGATGAAAGTCACCTTGAATTTAGGGAGTTATAGTTTATTCCCATTCAAAGGGAGCTGTGAACCCTTTGAATGGGAATGATGGTGTATCTTATGGACCATATGTGACACACAGGCCCATCATGGCCAACTTTCAATACAGGGGGGTTTGGGGGTGATTGACCTTGGATTCTGGGAGTTGTCATTTACCAGTATTTTTATGCATTTTCTGATGGGTCCATTCTTAAAATCCAAAACCCAACAATTAATACTTTTTATGTTTATTGTTATAAAAGACCTAACCTGGCTATTGCTGGGTACCTAAGCTAGTATACAATAAATCTCAGCTGGACTCAGACAAACAGTCATAATATTCTACGTATGTGTATTGGAGGATCTCATTACATTTTCAGACTAGAAACATGGGGTGCACTAGTGCGATCCAATAGAATAATTTCACCTTTCAATCACTTCAGAAGGGAGCAATACAATGGATTTCTGTTATAATAGAAGATTGGACCAGGCAATCATTGCCCTTCATCTGTTTAGCCAGCCTTTGATTCTTATCCTGCCCTTCCCCCAAGCTAGGATTCGGGGGCTTATGAAATAAAGAAAGTTCCAAACAAAAATGTAGAGTTAAAAACCTACAAAACTATCTTTAAAAAGGTATTTTCTTGTAAACAATCAGTTCTCTCAAGCATGCTGGGGTAAAAAGGCCTTTATTTTCCAAGACAGTATAATTTTTTGATGGTAGAATCTGTACTTTTATATTGTAGAATAATTTTAATAGAGTAGTTGGTGTGCTTTTAAAATCATCTGTTATGTTTTAAATGGATTAAGGCTGTTTTAGTCCAGTTCTGCTTCAATTTAATACTTTATTAAGTTGTTGATTTTTAAAAGTTTAAGTTAAATTAATGTTTAATTTGAATACTTATACGGTTTTAGCTGTTTTTAAAAATTTATTTTACTCTGTTGTACAGTGCTGTGGGTTCCATACTGGGAGAAAAAATGGAAATAGAATAAAGATTAAATTCAATGTCCTTCCATGCCTGCCAAAATCTGCTGGCTGTGATAATCATTGTGCTCTCTCTAGAAGTAGGGCCAAAGGCTCTGAGTATGTTTTAGTTACACATGGTGGGAATCAGAGAGTAGAGGATGCAAAATTCATTAATTAATTACATTTCCTCCATGGGTCACATGCTTTCTGGAAGCCATAGCAGGTCCTATGTGAAAATGGACTGCTATCACTATACTAACCCATCTCCTCAGAACCATAGTGTTAGGCACAGAAGGTTTCCAGTCACATAGAATCATAGAGACCTCATGGGCCATCCAGTCCAACCCCTGGCCAAGAAGCAGGAAAATTGCATTCAAAGCACCCTCGACAGATGGCCATCCAGCCTCTGGTGAAAAGCTTCCAAAGAAGGAGCCTCCACCAAACTCCAGGGCAGAGAGTTCCACTGCTGAACAGCTCTCACAGTCAGGAAGTTCTTCCTAATGTTCAGATGGAATCTTCTTTCTTGTATTTTGAATGTTACACATGGATATTTGGGAAGAGAGTTGAGAATGGGTGGTGCTGCTGGTGCTGCTGCTGTGTTTGGAGAACAGAAAGTGATGGTAGCGCAGAACTGAAAATGGAGCACAATTTTGGCTTTGGCATTATTCCGGTTATAGAGATCAGGCAGACCAGGAGGGAAAAAGGCAATTTTGTGCAAGAATAAGCATGTGTTGTTTTTTTTTCCTGCTGAAGAGATTGGACCCTGTTAACTGCCTGGTTGGGAAACCAGTAGAGAAGGATAGAGTGACCAGAAGCTTAGTCATAATGACTTTTGGAGGCCATATGGGAAGCATATTATTACAGAGAACCTTAGCCATGTTAGCTTACACATGTATGCTTTGATTAAAAAAATAATTGTGTTGTCATCACAATAGCTCTTTGTGATCTTTTACATGCTACATAAGCAAGATATATTTTACTGAAGCTATTTGCCTTTAGAATAATTCATATTCATGAGCTTAGCGGTACCATCTACTCATTGTTTTATTGTCAATTGCTTTGCAGAAAGAAAAAAGTAGTTTTTAAATGGGATATATTCCAAGCACACAAATACAATAAGTATCTTCTCTACCTGGAACTGTCACTTCATCTGTTTTATCTTTCCTTCCTCTGTTAATACAATTTTTGGAGGAGAAAAGACAACCTCCTTTTCTGATCTTGCCACTGATCCTTCTACCATACATTTTGAAGGGACTCCAACTCTCTTCAAAATCCATTGCTATTCTTACCCTTATTAATTCCACAGCTTCCTTGTAGTATCAAATATGTGTGCGAGCCTGTCCAATCTCTGTGGAAATGTTTCCTGTTCCTCAGAAATGTTTATTAAATACTCCAAGATTGATCCACATTAAAGAAGCAGCATTTTGTGATAAGAGGAGCTCCTGGCAGCCTCTTGTATTCTTTGGCCCAGAGCACCGGAGATATCATTCGGAGGTGACCCAAAGGAGGGAAAGGAAGAGAAGAGTGACTTTCTCAACATAACAAGAAGATGTTCCTAATTAAAGTTGACTGTCTCCAGTAGCCAGTAGGTGGCAGGGCAGCTCTTTGAGTAAAAACATTTTTGCTCCTCCTCCTCCATGGAGGCCAAAGTAGCACCTTGGTTGGGGAGAACCTTGAAAGTGCTCAAGCAAGCCAAAGAGGCAGGAACATAGGAACCAGTGCTTCCACCCAGTCAGTTATTGACTTCCTCTACAATTCATTAATCATGCCAAGCAAAAATAAATCTAAGTTTATTGTTTTTCCTATTTATTTATTAATTATATTTTTCACTACTGAGATATTACAACCAGACAAGATGAAGCATGAAAGCACATCTAAGATTTGCCTTTGACAAACTTCATTGGAAGTTTAAGGACTCACTTCTGACTCCAGTCTTTCTTCACAGCCAAGATCTGCTCAGGGCATCTTCATCTTCAAGCCAATTTTGCATCGTTGAAATGAATATGCAGGAGGTCCCTCATGCTATCAAGTGCAGATGTCTCTTCTTCACCATCTTTCAAAAGTCAAGTTTATTTATTGATATTGTATTGTATTGCAATGTCTCTTTTATACAGAAATACTGGAAGGTGCCAACTGTCACTGTTAAGTTTACTCCAGAGATGGGCCATTTTGGTGGGTGCAAAGGTCAGTTTTCTGAACTTCTGGAGGCCATGTCAACTGCCCAGCATTGGAACAAGTGAAATTTGGATACCATCTATTTTTAGTTTTGGAAAATGGTTTTTTAAAATGTTAAATATTTAGGGGGAATGGATACCTGTTAAAGGAGACTTTCAAAGAAACAATTCATATTTCTCCTTTTTGGGACAGAAAAAGGGTGGTCTGAGGAATCTGGAATAGAAAAATGACCTTGGGTGGCGGCAGGAATCCATGAAGAGGAAGGCTAAACGGTGACCACAAGTCTTTGACCCTCTGGCTTAGGGGGACATTTTGCCTTCCTGTGGTTTACATTGCAGATAGCATCTCAACAATTATCATGGAGTTCATATACCTGCTAACTCATAGCATGAGTCCTGGGTGATCTTTCTTGTCAGCTGTACAGAAATGTTCTTTATGGCACAGTCTCCCAGCATAAAGAGTTGACATGGTCAAAAATATGACTGATACCTGATATAAACCAGAATAGGCAAAAGAGGGTTCGCTATTATTCACAGTTCTACATAACTATACAAAGTCTGGGAACATATATTCTGTGGCTTGTAAATCATACCATACAATTTAACATAAAAAGATATCAATTTTTGAGTTCTAGACAAGCTGTGACCTTATTTTTTGCAATTGGATTTCATTTTGTGATGGCTCCTTTAGTGACCATTTTAAAGATGCCATTGAGGAAAACCAGAACATGGAAAGTTTCTCCTCAAAGTAACTGTTGAAAATAATTTTCAAGGTTACTTTTGAGGGTTCCTTCAAAAGTGACTTTGGGAAGTTGCTTTAAAAGTTATTTGTCTCAATAATAATAATAATAATGATGATGATGATGATGTATCTCCTGCCCCCTCTCCAAACAGGACTCGGGGCAGCTTACAGAAAATAGAACACAGTACAAAAACACAGAAATAAAACATGATACATAAATAATCTCAAAAACCAAACAGGAAATAAAACCCAATAAAAAAGACAAAAATAAAAACACAATACATAAATGGCACTACTCATTGAAGTTTCTAAAATTCCTGTTAATTGTTATAATGGGGAAGAAAAATTAACTTTTTGCTTTCCTTGTTGCAGAACAAGTTTTCCCATTAAGTTTTTCTAGAAACACAAAACCCTGTAAGACTGATCATAAAAGACATAAAACTTTACAATTTTATGTTCAAATGTGTCTTAAAACTGATATTTGTTGCATCAGCAAATAATACTTTTGTTACATTGCTTATAAAATGTAACTCTGATGTATTGTCGAATGCTTGTATGGCCGGAATCACTGGGTTGCTGTAAGTTTTTCAGACTATATAGCCATATTTCAGAAGTATTTTCTCCTGACGTTACACCTGCATGTATGGCAGGCATCCTTAGAGGTTGTGAGGTCTCACAAGTGCAGCATATGGTGAATTTCTTTATGTTTCTTCTCAGTTCTAGTGATTTTGCATAAATGGAGTTGGGTGGGATATATAAGTTGAGGCTTGTGGGTTTGATTGAAGCCGACCTTTATACTGTAGATCCCCCTACAATTCAAGTTCTAAGAGTCTGGCTTAATGCCTTCCCTGAAAGTGTGCAGCTAGCTGAACATGACTATTTATTCCAGATGTTCATGAAAAGCCATGTGGTGGAGCGAAAACGCTGAATTACAAGGAGAAGTTGACTGCCGATACTGACACCTGAACTTAGAGCTTCATCTTTGGACTTAGCTGTTGGAACATGCACACACACACACGTGGATTATGGCTTTGGTTGGCAATGGCTTAGCAGCAATTGTTTCAGTCTGGGGGAAATAAAACATTCTCTCTTTCCATTTCTCACAAATACAGCCAGACATCACATCATCCGCTGGCTATGAGATCCATATGAGACAGAATAAAATTGGTTGCACTTAAGATGAGCTGCTAAAACCTGGATCTGTGGCATGTGGGATGTATATTTTCAAAGAAGAGGTTCTGAGATTCAAGTCTCTCCTTCAGCTATCTAAAAATGAAAATTGGAGGAGAGGGAGAGAAGAGGAGGAAGAAGGCGAATAAGAACTCCTTTAAGACTAACTTTATGAGCACTTTTTTTTATTTCAACAAGAACCTTTGTGGTATATTCCCTCCCACATTCACCATTTTCCTTGTTGTGTTCTGATGGGCTAACTTGAGTCTACTTTTGAAAAGGTCCGCTATCTCATAATTTTGAGTTTTGTCAAAATCAGGTGGAATAGCTGTATTTCCTAGTGTAGTTTCAATGCACTGTAGAATCAATGCAGTATGACACCTCTTTAACTGCTATGGATCAATGCTATAGAATCCTAGAAGTGGTAGTTTGATGAGGCACTAGCGATATTTGGCAAGAAAAGTCAAAGACCTTATAAAACAACAGCTTCCATCATTCCGTATCCCTGAGCCAGGGCAGTCAAAGTGGTACCAAACTACACTAATTCTACAGTGCAGATGCAACCACACTTCTTCAGCATGGTAAGAACAATAGGAGTCATAGCCCAACATATCTAGAGAACACTGGACTAGGGAATGCTATGGTGGCCTAGCAGTAGCAGACTACTTTATGAAGTTTGTGGAGTTTCTCAACCACCACAAACAACTTATTTGTATCTTCTGTTGATTTTAGTGTGATGGACATAAACACAAGAAGCCTTCCAGTATTGTTGAACTGTGACTCCCAGCATGTCTCAGCATTGATGATGATTATGGAAGTTACAATTTAACAATATTTAGAGGGCCACATTCCTGTTGCAGCACTTCTCTCCTAGATGTAATTCAGGCCAACCCCCCAAATAGATTTTGGAAATCTGCAGTTCATTTTATGCTGCCGCCCTTAATTACTTGTAATTTTTGGTTTTCTCAATCACTAATACATTATTATAACACAGCAAAGCCTAAACTCAGTCTTCTTGTGCTGTATAGTGAAGTGTGACTCTTCTGAATGATGGGGAGATTTGGGTGCCTTGATTTGGGTGCTTTGCATTCTATTGTAGCCATTGAAATGTTAATAGTTAAAACGCTCAGATTTTTAATACCAAAATAATGGCTGTAGGAACTTCTGGGAAGCAGAAATACATTACTTTAAATATGATAAGAATGGTGTTATTTGGAAGCATTTTATAATAGCAACTAATTATTTTTAAAAGGTAAATTGCTGAGCTCTAGATTTGGAGCCCTCATCTCATTTTCCTCATCTTCTACTTTTAGCCATAGCATTGGAAAGTTGTTCTTTCATGTCTACAGATGGGATATTAGAGAAGGTGAAAGAAGGGCAGAACACCTTTTGAAATCCTTTGTCTCTGGTTATTCACAGTCATGGTATGAACTGAGCCAGAGGAAATGAGAAACCATTCTGGCCACCTACAAATTGTAGAAATGTTATTTTCCACTCCATATATTGGAAAGTGCTGATATGGCATGAGGTAAATGTGGGTATTTGCCTGCATATGAAATGCTTAGCCTCTTCCAGAATACCACGTCTATATCTCTCCTTTCAGTGGAAACTTCGGAGTTCTGCAGGTACCTGTCATCAGCTTTCTTTCTGCTGAATAGATAATGTTTATTTTAAAAGGAATGCTCTTGGTGTGTGTTTGTTGGTGCGTGTGCATGGAATCTAAAACTCTAGCATAACCCATGGTAACCTGAAATAGACCCTAGGCTTTTGTCACACATATATCCATTAATTATTTCAGAATTTGCTAGAACTACAATTGGAACAAATATTCAAGAATATTGAAAAGCGCTTCCCCCACCCCATGTGTTTCTCACAGGCTGAAAATCCCTTCTGGAGAGAATTCTGGACCCATGAGAAATTTTGTGGTTTGAGATATATCCTGTGCATAATTCACATTTTTGGTGTAAATAGAAAATGGTCTTTTCTGCAGATAATAATCATCTTTATTTGTATTCTGCCCTATCTCCACAAGGGGACTCAGGGTGAATTCCAACATTCAATGGCAAATATTCAATGCCTACATAAAGCAAACAATCAGTGACATAAAATCTCAGGAAAACCCCCACATATGAAAATAACAATAAAATCTAACATCAAATTAAAGCTTAACACCATTAAATTAAACCTAAAATCAATAACTATACGTAGTCAGAAAAAATTATATAATAACATAGATTTTTAACAAAACATCCACATTAATTTACAACAGCCAGCAAGTGTTCACAAAACGGTGTGGGTTGGTTATATAGTCAAATGAGGTAATTGGGCTGGTGTGGACCAGGAAAGCCCAAATACAAATAGTTCTCAACCATCTAATCCTCCTCCTCTCCATATGCTAGTGAGCAAAAGTAGGTATTCAGTTGTTTTTTTGAAGGAGAAAAGGGAGGGGGCAGCTTTATTTCTTTAGGGAGTTCCAGAGATGGGGGGCAGCCACGGAAAGGGTCTTTTCTCTCATTCCCACCAGCCATACTTGAGATGAGAATGGGTCCAAGAGCAGGGCCTCCTCCAATGACTGCAGTGCTTGGGTTAGTTTGTAAGAGGAGATGCACTCAGTCAAATAGCCTGGACCCGAGCTTTAGGGCTTTAAAGGTAATGATGATCAGTGTGTTATGTGCAGAAAATGCAACTCTCTGTGCAAAAAATACCACATGTGAGGAAAATTGTTGGAGTTACTCTTTTCAGGAAACAGGCATGTAGCCAGGGGGGGGGGGGACACATGGGGTGGGGGAAGCACTTTTCAATATTCTTGAATATTTGTGGTCAGAGTGGTCCACAAGAATGTCTTACTGGTACATACATTATTTAAACTGTTATGTTTATTCATATCATTATTTGATCACTATGCTCAATATATCCCATATGCTTGGGGGCATTGGGATAATGATACAAAAGATTTGCTAGGGTAGGCCCTCTCTAACTCAGAGTCAGCCCCCCTCCCCCCCCCCGGAATCAAAACCCTGGCTACGGCCCTGTCAGGAATGAAATTGGCAAAGAATTCAATCTCTAGCTGAAACAGATCAGCATAATAATTCTTCCACCCCAACACTTATCAGGGCTATCTGATGTGGAAGACCAGCAATATGCCATGGTCTGATACTGTATTTGCACCCATTGGTCACAATAGTTTTTTCCCCCACTTTCCTGGAAACTCCCTGTGGATCAACATCTAATGGCTTGAGATGTCTACTCAAGGGCAGGTACTATGGAGCAAGTAGTAATAGTAACCTTACAATCAGTACTTTTTGCTGGAAGAGAGAGTCACCATAAAGTCTTGTATGCCAGATCAGTTGCAGGTATGGTCCAATGTTATTGGCTAAATCTACACGGTCATATAATGCATTTTGAAATAGCATAATATGGACAGTGTAGACTCATAATGCAGTTAACTGCCTTGTATGTGTCTACACTGAGTATATAATGCAATTTGAAACTGCATTATATGACAGTGTAGATGGGGCCTTTGATTCAAACTGAACCTGATGATTCTCAACTGAAACAGTTCCCTTCAAAGATCTCAGCAAACTTTCAAGTTAATCATTTTTTTCTTTTCTTCTTTTCTTTACTTTCTGAATCTGAGCTAACAGGGAAATCAGCTACAGCACACTGCAAAACATTGCTTTACTAGCAAGCTAACCATTATGCTTTGTTCAGAATGTAAACAACCGCAATGGTGTCAACCCACCTTCATACCTCAAGGCACTGCATATGGTCAAGTCAGAGATTGACCATGAGTATCAAATGACAGGATAAGAATATGGTTGTGATGGAGGTATGAAAAGGTAAAGTTAATGTTGTTTAGTAATCCCAGCTGTTGTGGAATCCTTTTTGAACCTGACTAACTTTTAAGATCTGTTTTTATATTCTAAGTCTATCTATCCATATATCACTTTATTCACTATCCTTCAATCTCCTTGCTATTTTCTCTCTGCCCCCCCCCCCCCAGATTGCCTATCCCTGCCCCTCTTGCTTCTGATTGACTGTAATAAAATCTTCTACTCTACATTTCTATCTTTAACCAATATTACACACACACACACACTTGCTATCTGAAGCTATCTGACATTTTATCCAAATTGTGTATTTTTTTGTTTTAAAATTAAATAAAGATTATATTTTTAAAAACGATCTCTGGAAGATGTTCTTCTGTCAGTCCTACTAGGCATCTTTTGCTGGATACAAACAAAGTGCTTTTCGTATTGGCTGCTTCCAGATTTTGGCAATTGGTTTTTAATGATGGTCTTATTTTGTTTTTTATTTATGTCTTTTAATGATTTAAAATACTTTAAATTCTATCTATTATTTGTTTTCAAAATAATGTTACATAATTTTACCTATGTTTGTATATGTGTATTTATATATACTGCTTTTCATATTCTATATACTAGGTACTGTCAGCTGCATTTCACAGGAAGGAACTGATAAAACCACCTTTGAGTATTCATTGCCTAAGAAAACACTATCACATTTATTGGCTCCCCATAAGTCAATAGGCAACTTGAAGATACATGCACACACACATGCAAGCCATCTTGAGTCTCAATATTGGGAAAAAGAAGAGGAAAGTACTATAATATTATTCCTACTGATACACTATGTCACCTTCTTCTCCCCTTCTCATTAGTGAAGTAAAAGTTTATCCTGCTTCTTTTTGAATGGCTCAGCACCTCTCCATTTTGACCATTTGCTCTCTGTTAAAGCTCAACCCAGTTCCCTTGACCTCTGAAATGCAGACAACCAATGGAGATGATATGCTGGCAAGAACAGCTGGTGGATGGTGTAGGTAAATGTTTACTCAGTGCACCAGAGAGTAAGAATGAGATTCACTTGATACTGAAATCATCATTAGGTTATAGATGTGTGACTGACCCAGGATACATATATCATATTATTTGTTATCTGAGGTCCCTTCCACACAGCTGAATAAAATCCCACATTATCTGGTTTGAACTGGAATATATGGCAGTGTGGACTCGGCTAACCCAGGGCGCATCCAGGCAGACCCCTTATAGTGGAAACTTCCCGCAATTAATTCACTACAAAGCAGGAAAACCCTGGCTTGTGGCAAATTAATTAGATAGTGGATTTATTCTCTGTCTTCTTGGAAGGCGTGGGATAAACCCACTACTTCCAGTGTCTGCACTGCAGTACGGACACCATTCCAACAGTTTTCCGGACTAAATTAGTCTGGAACTGTGGGAATACAGACCCTCTCCCCCAAAGTCCTAAAAAAAACCCCTTTGAAAATAAAAGGACTTACCAGCCTCCATTGGAGAGCTGCAGCACCTCTCCTGGAGTATAGAAATGATGTGCTAGGAGAAAGGGGGAGGAAAATCGCTCCCCCCCTTCTCCTGGCTTGTTATTTCTACATTTCAGGAGAGCTGCCGAAGCTCTCTAATTGAGGCGGGTAAGTACTTTTATATTAAAAAGGGGCTTTAGGGGTTCTAGGAAGGGGGTAGAGTCTCCAGGTGTCCTCCCCAGCTAGTCCCGGAAGGACATCTGGACACCCACCCCAGAAAGTGCCTGCTTTCTGAGGTGGGTGTGGACACGCCCCCAGGAACATCCGCATTTTAAAAATACGGATGCTCCTGGGATAACGGCCTGTCTGGAAGGGCCCCCAGTTCAAAGCAGATATTGTGGGATTTTCTGCCTTGATATTCTGGGTTATATGGCTGCGAGCAGGGGGGAGTTTGGTTGAGTTTGGTTCGGGGGGCTGAGACTGGGTGGAAGAGGGTCTACCGTAGCAAATCTTTTGTATTGTTATCCCAATAACCCCATTAATGTGGGATATAATGAGCATGGTGATCAGATCATGATATGAATAAACATAACAGTTTAAATAATGTACCAGTAAGGCCTTTTT
This sequence comes from Anolis apletophallus, assembly GCA_030556195.1. NCBI lineage: Eukaryota > Metazoa > Chordata > Lepidosauria > Squamata > Anolidae > Anolis > Anolis apletophallus. Next base: position 175,901,129 of record JARBWK010000003.1, on the reverse strand, counting down.
GCGGACCACCCTGAGAATTTCGGGGGGGGGGGATGAAGCCCCCTTAGCCCCCCCCCTCGCCTGGCTGCGAGGAAGGGCCCTGAGTACAAGGTGGGTTGGTAACTGCAGTGGGTCCAGGGGACATGTTTCTGTCCCAGAACTGTCTACAGGTTATTAGGATTGCCAGAATTGCTAAACTGTGAAAATAAAAGAAAATGATAAGATCAGAGGACCATTACTGGCTTTGAAAAAGTTATATATACTGTGTGTGTGTGTGTGTGTGTGTGTGTGTGTAATCTATTTAAAAAGTGAATACTCACCTCCTCCCCAATAATGTTTTGGATATTGGAATAGGATAATGGGATACCTGGCTTTCAATTCTTGCTCAATCATGGAAACTGTTGGGTGACCTTGGACAGGTTGTGCTTCCAGTCAGAAGAAAGCAATGGCAAACTCCTTCTGAACAAATCTTGCTCAGAAATCCTCATGAAAAGTTCACCTTATGGTTTCCATAAGTTGGAAATGCCTTCAAGACACACATAGGATTTTAGGAATAATTGTTCACCCTGCTTTAAGGCTTTGAAGTACCAATGAGCATCAGACAAATGTGTGGTTTCTTTGCAAATGTTAAAAATGATATGGTTGGTTGCTTTATGCCAAGTTTTAGTTTGGAAAAAAGAATAGAATGAACCTGGGGCTGTAGGTGTGATTGACAGTGACTGGAGGAGGAGGATTTCCAGCAATGACCAAATATGAAGAACCCCCAGAATACAAAGTTCTGAGAAGACAAAAAAGAGAACAAAGCAGGATTTCCAGTAGGAAAGGCCGGATCTGTTTGATTCAAGGAGCAAGCTCACAATTCCTTTAAACAAAGTTGCAAGTTCAGAATGCTCTTTGTCAGCTAACTCTCTCTCTCTCTCTCTCTCTCTCTCTCTCTCTCTCTCTCTCTCTCAATTGCCTGAAGCAGTTTCCTTTCTTTATGGGGCAAGTAAGTACGTATAAATGTGATGATCTTTCTGCTCTGTGATTGGCCTAACAGCTTGTCAGCATGACACACCTCCTGGAAAGAGTCCCTCCGTTCTGGCTTGTGAAAGCCATGCCTTGTGACAAGTGGGCGTAATTGCATCATTTACTCACTAGAGTACAGCCCTGCTTTACATTTTGGCCTGTGAGAACCTGGCGGGCTTTCAGGGGTGGCTGGGAGAAGGCAGAGATTCAGAAGACCAAATCATGCCGGGAATTCACAATTCAAAGTGTCTTTTCTCCATTGGGGGGGGGGGGGGGGGGGGGGGCATGGCTCCCATTCCTATGAAATAATGAAGCTATTCTTGGTCATTTTAGTGCAATAGGGAAGAAGTATCTGATGAAAAATTGTGATTTGCTTCAAGCTAAAATAATACATTTTTCCCCCCAGAAGCTGCAAAATTCAAGAAAGCTTTAGGTCAATGGAAAAGAAAGCACAAGAAACTCACAAATTAGTCAAGTAAAGTTATTTTCATATCTTTGCATATGAAGTTATTTTTACATACTGTATGAACTCTATGTCTATGGGTGATACATTCCTGGATGCTGTGAGGATACATGAAACAATGGATAAAAGGAAACCCTATTGAAATGAAGGACTTCTGGCCAAAGGATACTGGCATACAGGTGTGCTGGAGGACCTAGAATATGCATAGAGAGGACACATTTTGGAGTATTGTGTGGTTTCTGGCTGTATGGCCATGTTCTAGCAGCATTTTCTCCTGATGTTTTGCATGAATCTGTGGCTGGCACCTTCAAATCCTCTGAAGATGCCAACCACAAATGCAGGTGAAACATCAGGAGAAAATGCTCCTAGAACTTGGCCATACAGCCTGGAAACCATGCAACACTCCAGTGATTCTGGCTGTGAAAACCTTTGGCAATACATAGGACACATGTTGTTGGATGTACACCATACAGATTGATAGATCCCTGCCTCAGAAGTCAGTGCTTTAGGCATCTATTGTCTCAACTAAATGGAACAGTTATTTAAATTGCGCTTATGACCTGGAGTATATGCAAACTGAGCAAATGAGGCTTTTAGATCCATCTGTTAGTTGGTCATATACTCTTTTTTCTTTTTTACAGAGGGCAACCTTCAGTTTGGATGCCTGACAGAGCATACTCTTCTATTTGTTGCAATCCTCAACTGAATGGGTTGTCATTCCAAATCTTTAAATTTAGATCTTTAGAAAGGGAGAACAAGAACCTGGACCATCTAGGGCAGTGGTTCTCAACTGTGGGTCCCCAGATGTTTTGACCTTCAAACCCTATAAATCTTAACAGCTGGTAAACTGGCTGGGGTTTCTGGGAGTTGTAGGCCAAAACACCTGGGGACCCACAGGTTGAGAACCACTGCTCTAGGGCAGTGTTTCTCAAACTATGCTCCTCCAGGTGTTTTGGACTTCAGCTCCCAGAAACCACAACCAGCTTTTAGAAATTGTGGGAGCTGAAGTCCAAAACACCAGGAAGAACACAGTTTGAGAAACTCTAGAGTAAGCATTTAGGTCACTGGTCAGTCTTCATTGCTATGGTGGGGTATTTTTTATTTTTATTGAAGTTTTAGCAATGATTTCTACTTTTCCATTCATGCATAAAGTAGAATATGCAAATTTACACCTGACCATGTGGCTTTTTTAATCAGTGAGGTATAATTCGATACTTGATCCATATAACTGGCCCGTGAAAATGGTCTGTATCAAATACTTTTCAGACTAACTCCATGGAGAACACATCATAGTTCTCTCATAATGTGACACCTAAATGTTAAGAGGAACTAACAGCTCCTAATGGTAAGAGCTGTTTCACAGTGGAATACACTGACTGGAAATTTGATGATTCCTTCTCTGAAGGATTTTAAACATAGCCTGGATGACTATCAGTCAGGAATGCTTTGAGTGTGTATTCCTGTGTGGCCAAGGATTATAGTCTGTTCCAACTCTATGTTTTGACGATACTACCCTATCAGCTGCATTGGAAAGGAGGTCCCTGTTTAGCCAAATCCCTCTTGGTGGGCTTCCCCGTGACAGCTGGTTGTCCACTAAATGAACACAATGAGGTCTTTGATGTGACCCAATCAGATTTCTGTTATGACCCGTTCCAAGGCCATGGTAGATGGGATCAGTGGTATTGGTGTCTCCCACGTCAGTGGGGATGGCGAATCCACTCTAGGTTTCTGTTCCAATTTTAAGAACTGAACCTATTTTGAGAAACATGCTCTACTACCGTCTTTAAAATTTGGACTACAACATAGATGGGTTTACTGCTCTTCTAACATGGAAAATATCAGACTCCATGGGCATTAATAGGGTGCAGTGAGGTGGGGAGGTGGGTTAAGGGGGTGGGGGCAGATAGGATCTCTGTTTGTACCTCAAGTCACAAAATGTCTCCTTAAGCTGATCAGATCATAGAGGGAGGCTCTCTGCAGACATCAAAATGAATGATATAAATCCTATTTGTTTTTATCAAAAATAGTAGACAAATTTATTTGAGCATTGAGTGGTGTGTCAACATGTAAACAAAGCAGATATGTTTGGACTAACAAGAGAGTTCAGGCTAGCATGTGTACATTGGGGCAGAAACTATTGCCACAAAGCATGCCTAAACAAAGCATATTTTTAGACACTGCACTTTTATTGAAACTCTTCTTACTCTGAAACAATAGTTTTAAAAGGAGGGACCAATAGGTTTAGAGACGCTCTTTTTAATTTAGCCTTGTACAACTTTATAATAAATGTTGGTTTCATAATCTGTCTTTAATTTAAACTTCATTTCCTAATAAATCTAGATTTTATACCCTGTATTTAATTTAAACATTTATTGTTTTAGAATAAGGATCCTATAATACACTTAGATTTTATAAACTGACTTTAATTTAAACGTCTATTGTTTTCCAGTAAAATAATAGTTTCTATAATAAATGTAGGTATTATAGACGGCTCTTTGAACTTTAAGCTTCTATTGTTTTATAACATCAAACAGTGTGTGTGTGTGTGTACATTTTTTCTTTGTGGTATTATAATTGTGTTAACCTTAGCTCTGTAGCAGTAAGATATAAGATACAGACCATAAACAGAACTGTATTTCATTATCACACTTAGATGTCATTCTTGTAATGCTGTTGTAACCAACTGAACTCATTTGTGGTGGCCTTTGGTGCAACTAAAGGATATGGCTTCTGTGCCTTTGCTGGTTGTGAACTTCTAGAACAGAGAATTGTAACAGTTATAGCTTGCAAGAAAAGCTTCATGGGTGAACATTTTTCTTCTATCATTAAAAGTGCAAGAAACCTTGGTCTTTTCTACATCTGACCACCTGATGACTTTCTAGAGATGGGAAAATCTTATCTGTTTAAGTTTCTCCCATATTTAGACCCCCCCCCCCATAATCAGTTTCCATTTGCTATAGCTGTTACAGATTTGTAACTTATATTTACAGCAGTGTTTCTCAACCTTCCTAATGTTGCAACCCCTGAATACTAGGCATGTTTTAGAATCCCAAAATGGCGATTCTTATATCAAATGGGGGGGGGATTTTTTTTGTTTAGTAAAAGAAAGACTTACAAAAAAAATTCCAAAAATTTCTGAAATGTAACTTAATTACTTACGAAATTCGTTAGTAGTTCTAAAGTAGGCAAAGCAGGGAAACAGGACTGATACTGTTTTAAACACAGGCAAATCAAGGGGCAACATTTCCCTTGGTTTCCTTGCAGGGAGATATAAAGCATTAATATATTATTATTATTATTATTAATATTATTAAAAGACAGGGTTCCTTTGCAGGGACACATATACTGCATTAATATATTATTATTATTATTAATATTATTAAAGGACAGGGTTCCTTTGCAGGGACACATATAATGCATTAATATATTATTATTATTAATATTATTAAATAAATGCCTAGGCCTGCCTCTGGTGCAGGCCTTGCTAATCTGTAGAGTTCTCCTCATTCCATCTTTTTCCCCATTCAGTTTTACCATCGCAGTCTAGGACCTCCGTTGGGACTCTATGGCTTTTCTTGATTCTGAACTCTTCCTTCTCCTCTCTGTGCTCTTTTCACTCCTGCTGTCCTTCTCTCAGCAGTTCTTATGTCCTCCTACTCTGTCCTTCTATCGAAACCCCCTTCCTGGGTGTTTAAATCGCTTTTCGTCAGTCCTCCAGCCCCCTCTAGGAGTCCCGATTTCGGGCTCTCTATCGTTCCGGCTCCTTTTCACTTCCTGGAAGAGGCCTTCCACTCTAATTAGGCTGCAAGCATGGAAAGGCCCGATTTCACTGTGAGTTATGTCTGCAAAGCTATTTTGGAGGGGAAATTTTCCTGTTGGGGGCCATCCGAAATATTTAATAATCTAACGAAATTTTGGGGCCCAGGGAGTGCGTAAAAGAAAGTCCACTTCCGGGATTGGCCTTGCGATCCGTATAAACTTGAAAGACCCATTACATACGAATCACTTACGATTTCTTTTAAGTTCCGTTTCATTTTTCTCATGCCTACTGAATACAGTTCCTCATGGTGTGGTGACCCCCAATTGTAACATTTTTTTCTTTGCTACTTCATTACTATAATTTTGCTACTGTTATGAATCGTCATGTAAATATCTATGCAAGATGTATTCTCATTCACTGGACCAAATTTGGCACAAATACCCAATACGCCAAAATTGGAATACTGATGGGGTTAGGGCAGGGGATTGATTTTGTCATTTGGGAATTGTAGTTGCTGGGATTTATAGTTCACCTACAATCAAAGAGCATTCTTAACTCCACCAATGATGGAATTGAACCAATCTTGGCACACAGAACTTCCATGATGCCATCCAAAATCAAGTCCGTAGTCATTCCATTGGTTCATTCACTATTTCTTATTATCTTATTGCACTATGACCTTTGTTATCTAAAAGCTTGGTCACATAACTATGTTTTTACTTTCTCCCTGAATGTCAGGAGGGGAGGGGCTGCTCTAATTTCACTAGGGAGGGAGTTCCATAGCCGAGGGGCCACCACTGAGAAAGCTCTGTCTCTTGTCCCCACCAGTCGCACTTGTGAGGAAGGTGGAATCGAGAGCAGGGCCTCCCCAGGAAATCTTAATCTCTGAGGTGGATCATAGAAGGAGAGATGTTCAGACAGGTAAGCTGGGCCGGAAGCATTTAGGGCTTTATATGTTCAAATCCCATTTGGTTTACATTCAGATAAGTTGTCATAGGATTTCAAGTGCTTATAAATGTTTTCTCATCCAGCCTGCCAGATTAGCCTGCACATGCAGTCATGTCATTCAAGATTTTAATTAATCCTTAACCAGCCAATTTTTTTCCTTTCCTAGGATTGAAACCCAATAAGAATAATTATTTTATAATGCTTTTAAAATAAAAAGATAATTGACTTTTAGGCCTGGCGTCATTCAAATAGTAGGCCACACAAGGCTGTTCTTTCTATCCACTCACACGTTTGAATTGCTTGGCATTTCCAGCAAGTTGGCTTTCCTTTCTTTTTTGTGGTTTGCTGCTTTCCACCTTACGTAAGTCTCCGAGCAACACTACTGACCTATTTTGTCTTAAAGGCCCGAGAACTTGAGTTATGTCCCTTCAAATGCCTTAGTAGTCACTTTGTAGGGACTCCCTTTCCTGTCTGGTTTTATGAGGCTGCATAGCTAATATCCAAGGACAAGTTAAACAAATATATTTCTGGTTTCACTGTGAACTCCCACCAGCCAACCTTCTAATTTGGGGTGTCTGCCTGCCTGACTAGGGGATGTATTGAACCCGGGTTAATGATGAAAATTCACCACATTCCTTGCAGACATTTTGTCTAACTGCCTTATCTGTCTCCTAAGGTCATACAGATTGCACTTTAAAAGGGAGGGGAAACAATTAAGTTAGCTAATACTGTAAAATATTTTATCAGCATTATTCATGAAATATGTCATTCCACTTCTCATTCTTTGGCTCCACATTTCCTTTTGTGCTCAGAGATGTGATCATAATCTTTTCATTATTTCCTCCCATTTAAAGAATCAGTTAAATCTGGTTAATGCTTTAGTCTTGCCATGGATATCTAACCAGAAGAAACCCTGATTGTTTGGGGTGTAGAGTGGAACTCCTATTATAGAACCTTGCAATCAGTGGGGAAGCACAAATCCATAACTGAGCGAGGCAGGTTATTTTTCACCAAGAAGTGGGAGAATTGCATCCTAGTTTCCCATCATACACATAAACCAAAGCCTCCAGTAAAAAAAAGATAGTGTTTTCATTATTTTTCCATACTGACTTTCAGAATTTGGTCAAGGTATACTGGCCAACAGTTTCATTTTGGCAGGGACAATTTTGGTTATCCCTTATCACTTCACTTCAAAAATGTTTCAGGTTCTATGTGTTGTCAAAGGCTTTCATGGCCGGAATCACTGGGTTGTTGTAGGTTTTTTGGGCTATATGGTTCTAGAAGCATTCTTTCCTGATGTTTCGCCTACATCTATGGCAGGCATCCTCAGAGGTTGTGGGGACCTCTGAGGATGCCTGCCATAGATGCAGGTGAAACATCAGTTGACAATGCTTCTACAACATGGCCATATAGCCTGAAAAACCTACAACAACCCAGTTTTAGGTTCTGTCTCCATCTCCCAGTTCCCTTTATTCCTAAATTATTTAGTGGCTATAAACAGAGTTTGCAAACAAGCCACCTTTGGTTCCACTCTAGGAGAAAAGTGTCAGACAAATGCAATAAATAATATAAAATAAAGTGTACCAAAGGCATTTGCATACCATTAACTCAGTGAGGCGTGAGAGGGCAGAATCTTGCAGTTCCCATTAGGCAAAAGCAAACTGCTGCAATCTTTTTCAGCTTGTGCATTCTATCTCCTTAACCATTTTTTCTATTGGGATCACACCTTGCAATTGCCACTTGGGTCATGGCAGGCATGTAGCCAGGGGCTAAGGGGCTTTCAGCCCCGAAATGCCAGGGTGGTCTTACTGGTACATTATTTAAACTGTTATGTTTATTCATATCATGATCTGATCACCATTTCATGGGGTTATTGGGATAACAATACAAAGATTTGCTAGGGTAGACCCTCTTCCACCCAGTCTCAGCCCCCCCGATCCGAACTCAGCCCCCTCCGAATCCTGGCGACGGCCCTGGGTCATGGTTTTCATGGGTGAAATATTAGAGGGTATGCCAATATATTTTGGGGAGGCAAAGGCCATGATGCTGCAGCTCTCCTATTTCTCATATCTAACAACAACAACAATAACAATAACAACAATATCATATCATCCAAAATGAGACTCAAAGCAGCTCACAATTTAAAATAACACTTCAAATTAAAATATATAAGAGGCAAATATTAAAACTGAATTAAGATAACAACAACAACAACTTTATTATTATATGCTGCCTGCCACTATCTCCCTGATGGGGCTCGAGGTAGCTTACATGGGGACCAGGCCCAGTCAAACAAAGTTAAAATATAGCACAATGAAATACATTTGATTACAATAAATTTAAACAAGAAAAGTCTTCTCTTCCTCCTTCTTCCTCCTTCTTCTTGGCTTTTCTTCGTGAATGAAGATTCTTAGGAAGGACTTTCTACAAGCGCGTTGATGACTAAGAAGGCCAATCCGAGATAGGCAAGTTCGGTTGCAGAAAGCACAGCAGAAAGTCTCCTTGGGTGATGTTGTTTCCAAGTTGCAGTTCTTTCTGCGTTGTCATTTCTCTTCGAGACCCGTTCGGTGTGACTTCTCGAAAGAGGCCGCACCATAAAACATAAACCATCAACAACCAACAACCAGTAGCAGAGCACAGTGGGCATGTTCAGAGCTGAAAGGGCGGGGCAAGGGCTTATGCAATACAACTGCAAGGGTGGGGCTGGTAGTAAAGTGAAAAAGCCAGATATTAAGACACATTGGAGCATCTAAGTTTTCAGGTCTTTACGGAAGATGGACAGGGTGGGCTCTAATATTATCTAATCTAACTGATGTGTGTATATACACACACACACACACACACACACACAGAGATCTTAATGAAAGGGCAAACTGTTATTTAAAGGATTAAAACATTACAGCAAAAATATAGCATCTGCTGGCCCATTCTTTTAAAGCTTTCTGTAGCAGCAAATTGGGAGTTATGGAACTCCAAGTGGCAAGTTACCTCTTACCAAAACGGCGGCATGGACGTGCGGGCGCAAGGATGAGGAATCACACAACAACTTTACTGCTCATGATGAAGTCAAAGATTTATTGATTAACACCAGCTGGTGGGGGTTGGCCCACAGAACGTGCTGTAAAGGCAAACGGCCCCGGTCATCCTTAACACAAAGCTTTTATACCCTTCATGGCGGCATCCACAAAGCCCGCCCTTCTTCATAAACATTTCACAAACATCATTGGCTGGTGTCACAGAACATTTCATTAATCCAATAAAACATAACATTTTCATTTGCATCACATCTTAATCCCCTCCTATTTGTTAGAACAATGAACATTTCTATGGTAGTCTTTCCCACAGTACATCTATCAGTGGCTGGGACTCTCATGTTCCCAACTAGCAACATTTGGCTTCTGCGGACTCCTTGCCAGCAACGGAGGGGGCAGAATCCCTCTGCTCATGCGCAGTTCTTATCCATTTGGCACTAAGGTAAACAAACTTCACGCCTTGTACTGTTAGACCAATCTGAGCCTACGTTATCTACGCTAGGCACGGGATGTACTTTTGGCAAATCACAGCATTGGCTAGAAGCACCAATCATAGTGTAGCATTCACGGAGCCAGTGCCTGCTTGATTCTTGGCACAGAAACCCCCTTTTCTAATCTCTACACATGTGCAGCATCACTCTCTGACTGTACCTCTGTTGGAAAAGTACCAAAACCGCTTTATTCTATTTCAAAAAAACTGTTTAAATAATAGACATGGATCATCCCTTTGGTGGCTACACAGCACATGGGGCTGATCCATCATGATAACTCAGGACAAGGCAACCTTAACACAGCTTAGTCCCCAAGATATCCCAAAATTGAGGGGTAGCACAAATCCTGCCCCTGGATTCGGGCTTTTCCCCAACTTAGGGGCATGGAGGACAGTTGGAACTGTCCACAACTGTCCTAACTACCATCCTGCATTCCCAGAGCTTGGGTGGCCCAGGGAAACAGAATGGCAGTTCCCTGTAGCCCCTGCCCATCGTGTACCTGACAATGACATCACTCTTAATTTCCCCCTATCATTTGTTCTGACATGAACCAAAGTTATGGAGATCTCTGGCAAAGAAGGTGGAGAGAAAGGGAGATTTTTCCTTCTTCCCATTCCTTCTTAGTACCCTGTTTCCATGTCTGACATCGTAGTAGCTGCTGTGTCATGACCAGGCACTGCTGCAACACTGGAGATGGGGGAAAACTTAGGATGGCCACCCAATGGCACCAAAATATTTTTGGCATTGTTGGGTAGTGAGGATTCCTTTTCACCTCCGTGGATCCTGAAAAAGGTCTTTTGAGGTCTTCTGTTAGGCTTGATCCTGTGTCTTTCATGCTGGATCAGACTGGAAATCCAGACCAGTGTAGATGGGGCATTAGTTTGTTCCCTGAGATGCAATATTATTCTCAGTTTCTAATGTAATCTTTGCCATAACTGAATCTGTTTAGAACCCTTTACCTTGATTTATGCTGGTTCTTGATTTTATTTCTTTGGGACTATATAAGCTATCTGGCTCCTTTTCCTATCAACATAACTGGAATTTTTGGCACGATTTTTCTTCACTCTATCCCAGTGCCAGACTCCTCTAGGGCGCCTTTATCACACCTTTTATAATTTGAAGTATTTGTGCAAATTTACCCAGCCAGGTATGTTGGCATCCTGGTCATTTCTTCTCTTTGGAGAAGTGAAGGCATCTCTTAACCTCCTTTTTTGCTGCTAGAGACCCTCTTGACATCAAAGAAATATGTTAGTATTAGGAAAGTAGGACAGTGACCTATACCTCTTATTTTCCATCTCATAGTGAATTAGATTCAATAGCTTCATAAAGGTCTATATTTCATGTAAAGGCTTACAACAGATGCCGTGTTAAGGCCAGTAGTCAAAATTTAACGGCACAGACCTATGCACATCTACTCAGAATTAGATCCTGTTGAGTTAACTGGGTATTACTGTTAGATAAAAAGGTAAAGCATTGAAGGTGCAGCTTTATCAAATACCATAAATGTGCCTGAGTCTTCCCTGGCACTAGTGGTTGTTATCCACTTTTTTATTGCAAAAAGTTAAAAGCTCTAAGAAGAGAAAAGAACAGACATCCGGTTTTTAAAAGATTCTTGCTTGTATGTAGGCTATCTTTTGCAAATGGCCTCACAAACCTATTATTCCCAGCACTAGTACACAATCCAAAAATGAAAATGGAAAGTTAAGTCTAATGGACTGGAGTATGGCCAATAGTGCAATTGAGCTCCTCTCTTCGGTAAGACTGAATTCCTAGACTGTTCATCAACTGAATATGTAAACTGGGCCCTTTGAAAAGTATTATATCTGAGGCGACATGAACATTTCATTTTCTGGCAAGGGGAGCTCTCTGTCAAGAGGTAGAGTGAGATACCTGAGAAACCAAAGTGTTTCAGGTAGCAGCTATTATAAGGCAGGGGGACATACCAAGAAGTCAAGAATGGTATATGCAATCCTCTTCCCATTACCCTTGGGTGGGATAGAAGAGCTTGCTTCATAGACAGTGCTAAGTAACTATTGTATTTCTTTGATACTGAGATGCTATCGATTGTAAGACACATGCTAATTTCAGTACCGCAAACAAAAAAAAAAGCTACTTATGTTTACCCACGATTCTAAGAGGCACCACATTTTAAAATAAATTATTTATACAATGAAAAAAGTGCATCTTAGAATCAGAGAAATACAGTACTTCTGGCAGCTGTAAGCAAGGTGAATGATTGTTCCATTGAAGAAATCATAATCTTGTACATAAGAACATAAGAACATAAGAAGAGCCTTGCTGAATCGGACCTCAGCCCATCTAGTCCAGCATTCTGTATCACACAGTGGCCCACCAGTTGTACACGGGGATCTCGAGCAGAAGGGAGGGCAAAACCCTGACCTGCTCCTGACCTCCCACAACCAGTACCCAGGGAAATCCTGCCTACCTCAACCAACTCCGAGGTGGCACTTGAATGTCCTTTTCAGTAACTACCGATACACTTGGTATCCATGAATCTGTCTAACCCTGCCTTGAAGTTGTTCAGGCTGACAGCTGTCACAACCTCTTCTGGAAGTGAGTTCCATAACCCAATGACCCCCTGGGTGAAGAAATATTTCCCTTTATTGGTTCTAATTTTCCTACCTTGGAGCTTCAGGGAGTGCCCTCTATTCCTAGTGTTTTGTGACAAAGAAAATAATTTTTCTTTATTCACCTTTTCTATCCCATGCATGATTTTATACACTTCGATCAAGTCACCTCTTAAACGCCGTCTTTCAAGGCTGAAAAGACCAAGGCATTGCAACCTGGTTTCATAAGGGAGCCTCTCCATCCCTTGGATCATTCTTGTTGCCCTTTTCTGTACCTTTTCCAGTTCCGTTATATCCTTCTTAAGGTGCGGAGACCAGAATTGTACACAGTACTCCAAATGTGGCCTTACCATCGATTTGTAGAGAGGTAATACAACATTTGCTGACCTATTTTCGATTCCCTTTCTGATCATGCCTAAAGTAGTAAAGTGCTCTGTTTCTGATTGTTCCTCATATGAAAATTATGAAATGATATGAAGATCATCAGCAATGAGCATGTTTTTATGAACCACCAGTCTAACTTTGTATTTAAGCCTGAAAATTGATTCTGCTTTTAGAAGATAGCATCTGTCTGTCATCAACCTACCTAACTACCTATCATCTATCTTCAAGAAGTTATATTCAATCTCAATGAAAAAAAACCCCTTTTTTAAGCAAGATTACCACTTTCTAGAATGGGAGAAGCAATGTAGGCCCAGAGGCAAGCTCAGTCTCAGTCTCTCTTCTAATATGATTGACACTAAATGGTTATGGCCTGGTGTATCTTTAAGACTGTTTCTTTTTCCATATGCAGGGCCGTAGCCAGGATTTTGATTCGGGGGCTGAGTTTGGTTCGGGGGGCTGAGACTGGGTGGAAGAGGGTCTACCCTAGCAAACCTTTTGTATTGTTATCCCAATAACCCCATTAATGTGGGATATAATGAGCATGGTGATCAGATCATGTTATGAATAAACATAACAGTTTAAATAATGTACCAGTACGGCCGTTTCGCGGACCACCCTGAGAATTTCGGGGGGGGGGGGCTGAAGCCCCCTTAGCCCCCCGGCTACATGCCTGTCCATATGGTATGTATGTCCACCAGCTCACTTGTATTTGAGAGCTAAGTTTAATTGTATGAAGGACTTCCAATCAAAATGAAAAACTGGAGTTTCTATAACTATCAAAGATTCACACAAACCAAATATATACAATATAACCCTTTTGAATCCTGAAACAGGAATGTGCACAGAGCCTCTGATTCAGTTCAGAATCTCAGAAACTAGTTCAGTGATTCAGATCTGGATGTGATTTATGCCCCTTCTTCACTATCATATAAAATCTAGATTATTTGCTTTGAACTGGATTATATGGCAGTGTAGACTCATATAATCTCATTCAAAACAGATATTGTGGATTATCTACTTTGATAATCTGGATTATATGGCAGTTTTAACCCGCTTTGGACGCAGCTTCCTTTCCCCTCCCACCTGGGAGGGAAAGGAAGCCACGTCCAAAGGGGGTTAAAACACCTGGTTTGGACGTGGCTTTCCCCCCCTCCCAGACAGGAAGGGAAACGAAGCCGCATCCAAACCGGGCGGTTTGGATGTGGCTTTCTGAATCATTTCCGACTCACGAGAAATGGCAGGAAAGCTTCGAAATTGCAAATTCACTTCCAGGTTGCTTAGTGCACTTTGAAACCGGTTCAAAAGTGAATTTAATCCGAATTCATTCTGATTTCAGAAGCATTCCGACTAACCTAACCAGGCCTAGCAGTTAGACTAGTTACAGTAACATCCACAGTGAGCATTTTATACTTATACCACAGTCACACTACTAGTTGCCAATTAGTTTCTGGGCAAAGTACAATGTGTTGGTTTTGACTTTTAAAGCCCTATATGGTTTGGATCCAAATTGCCTACAGCAGGGGTGCTCACACTTTTCCAGCATGCGAGCTACTTATAAAACAACCAAGTCCCAAAGATCTACCTACCCACTACTCAGCCATAAAAGCAAAATATTAGGAAATTTATTTCACTGATAGCCATATAATACATTTTAAGACTGAATTCAACTAAATGTGAGTATAATAAGTCCCTGATAAGTCATTCCTCACAAATGGCATGGGAGCCATACACACTGTGTCTGTGATCTGCCTGGGATCTACCAGGACGCCCTTCGAGATCTACCAGGACGCTCTTCGAGATCTACCAGTAGATCATGATCTACCTAATGAGCACCCCTGGCCTACAGTACAATCACCCCAAACACTTAGGTCCTCTGGCGGGCATCTATTTCAGCCTGCCAGAACCTGACTGACAACTGTCATCCATAGGACCTTTTTATCAATGACTTGCTGGAAGAAATCTAACAGTTCAACCAGCGGTTGCAATTTAAGAGACAATTGATCATTTATCTCTTCCATAGGCTACCCAACCAATTTTAAGTACAAATCTTAAATTTATATTTACTGTATTTTAATTTTTTTCTGTATATTCTAATATTTCATAGAAATATATTTTAATATATGTATTTTACATAATTATGTGTTTTAACTGTGTTGTGCTTCACTTTGAGGAGAGGTTGGTAAGAAATAATAATCTATATAAATAAAAATGCAATGTTCGTTTCTGGGATTAACATAACTCAAAAACCACTGGATGAATTGACACAACATTTGGACACAATTCACCTGTCAGCCCAATGAGTGATAATCACTCATAAAATACTAAAAAACACAGCAGAAGGGACTTAAAAGCCAAAAAACAAAAAGAGGCTACAGCACATGCACAAAAACGACTCCTCCGGCAAACAAAACACACAATAGCATATCCACACTCCCTTCTGGACTACAGCTCTGAGCATCCCCTAGACCAGGCCCTTTAGGAGAGGAGGATGATCCAAATGCACTGCTTCCAAGATGCAAGCTTTCTTTTCCTTGGATTTCTTTGAGAGCATCCCAATCCCTGTCTATTTCCAATTTCCTATTCCTGGACTGCAACTTCCAGCTATTATCTAGATAGATAGATTAGATAGAGATGGATAGGTAGATAGATCAATTAGGAGGACTGCTGGTAGTTGCAGTCCAAGAATAGGTAGAGAAGGAAGAAAGGGGAGAAAGAGGAAGGGGAAAAAGGTGGGGGGAGGAAGGGAAGAAGAAGAGAAGAAAGGAAGGAGAGAAAGAAAGAAAGGGAAGAAAGGAAAGAAAGAGGGAGGAAAGGAAGGAAGGGGAGAAAGAAAGAAGAGAAAGAGGGAGGGAAAGTTGGCCACAGTAACGTGTGGCGGGTACAGCTAACAACAACAACAAAGATCTCCTTTCTTTTCTACACATAGCTCTTGTTAATGAATAACAACATCAACCCTGCATGGCAATGCCCTCTATCTTTTGTTCTTCATCTAAATAAATCATAATGTGTTCTGAATTCATTATAAACATGCTTGGCAAATCCATGTATTACACATTACTATGTGAATTTAAGCTATGTCGACCAATGAACATATCAGGTTGTCTTTTCCAGAAATGTTCCTACAGTGAAGTTTTCTTATTTCCATAGTCAAGATGTACACATATGTAAGTTGTATACACATACATATATAAGTGTAATTGTTTTAACTTATTGTCGAAGGCTTTCATGGCTGGAATCACTGGATTGTTGTAGGTTTTTCAGGCTATATGGCCATTTTCTAGAAGCATTCTCTCCTGACATTTCACCCGCATCTATGGCAAGCATCCTCAGAGGTTGTGTTTTCACTTACATTTGTGTTCACTGAGGTGCAAAGAAAAGGCAGCCCCCGAAATACTTTAGCAGATGTAAAAATGGAAAGTTGTGAATATGCCCATTGTGCCCAGTTGTTCATGCAAGCAATTCATTTTCCAAATGGATGCCACATCAATTAACTGGCATGTTCTCCATCTTTCTGTCTTTTTACATATGTATGACATTGCACCCAGATAGCTTCTGTGTGTGGTGCAACCTTTTGTTGTTATTAGATGATTATTAGAGATCTATGTATATTGCTTTTATGGATTTGAATGTAATGTTGGTTATTGAATAGGATCAAATTGTGTCATTTGTTAGCTGCTTTGAGTTCCTTGGTGAAGGAGTGAGGGTGGGATACAAAACAAAGTAAATAAATAAATAAAACTGGGCATTTTTTTACAGCTGTTAAGCTGTCTCCAATGTAGAATTTCACCATTATTCTAATATGGATAGCAGTTCTGTGCTATTGAGCACAGCTGAGCAAGGATTTAATGTGATGGCTAGAACAAGCATCAAAATTATGTTTGAACCCCTCCTCCTGGGCCCCTACTCAGCAGGCATTTATCTTGGGGAAGGCATCAATAGTAACACCAGGGGAATCAAATCAGTGAATTGAATGAATGAATGCATAGCAAAGCCACAGCCCAGGAAATCTCATGGTTCCCAAGTTAAAATTAAATAAGGGTAACAGCAGGAGGTAGAGGAAGCCAATGCATAACATCATTAGGAAAGAGAAATCTAACTGCTTTCCAGATGCTTTGGAACTTAATATAACCCAAGTTAACCCTGAGTGCCAAAACGAGAGATGATTGTTGGTCCTCATTGCTTTACGTAGAAAGACTCTTAAGGAAAACATTAGCTAGCACTGCCAGTGATTTCTACAGGGTATCATCACTGTGGAATAAATCAAGAAGGCTGTTTTCCCATTCCTTGGCTTTTCACTGGTAGTGAAGCTTATTTCTGATCTGTGAACAGTTAGGATCCCATGGACGAGAGACTAAATTGGACTATCTTGGTACAACAAACATCCTTCCATCTCTTTTAGCTCCCCAACCAACTATTTTTCAGTCTCTCCCAAGTCTTGGAAACTCTCACAACCATATCCCATTGATTATCTTGTCCATAGAATTAGATTTCTCTCTCTGCAATTTCCTACCCGAACTCCTAAATCACTGGCAACATGGAAAATGACTCAGGTGAGTAGAAAGCAAGCTCCAAAACTCTTGGACTGGCTTCTTTATCAAGTGTGGTGATGTGTACTACTTCACAGGGGGCAATCTTCTATTTGAAGATGCCTGCTGTTTGAAGGTCTATCCAATCCACATGCAGCTTACAGATAAAGAATTGTCAGAAAGTAAACAGTTTCCACCTGAGCAAACATACAAGTCCTAGTCTCCCACTCTATAGTAAAGCATATGGCATTTATATTTAAATCATGGTAATAATTGCATGTATACACGCAAAGAAGTAAATGGAACTTTATACACACTTCTGTCATGATTGATCTCTGTTTGATTTCTAGCAGAGCACCCCATTTTCGATCTCATTCAGTTTCTGAACTTTCCCAGGGACAGCTGGCAGGCTAATATTGGAGACAGGGGATCCTTTTATGCTGCACAGTTATGGGGCTTTGATTGATTGATTGGATCTATAACCCACCTTACTCCTGGGAGAGGATCCATGGTGGCGAACAGTAAGTTACAACAAGAATCAATTAATGATCCTGTATTACAAAAGTTTATAAAAAGAATTAACAGTGTTATTAAAATAGAAGCCTTTGGTTAAAATAGTTTAAAACCACATTTAAACATCATGACTAATAAGACACCTGGATACTCACACACAGAGCACATTTTGTTGTTGTATGCTGTAAAGTAAACTTACTCAGACCCTAAGGTGACCTTTTCATTGGGTTTTCTTGATAAGATTTGTTCAGAGCAGGTTTGCCTTTGCGTTCCATGGAGAGTATGACTTGTCTGAGGTCATTTTGTGGGTTTTCTCGGACAAGATGGAATTCAGACCTTGGTCTGCAGAGATGTAGCTGAACACTAAACCTACTGCGTCACCGTGATTCTAACACACAAATGCTACATAATTTAGATCTCAAAGTCTTCCTGAAACCAAATTCTAAATAGTCCTTTCTGGACCGGGCGGTGGCACAGCTAGTTAGTAATCAGCTGCATTAAATCACTACTGACCGAGAGGTCATGAGTTCGAAGCCAGCCCAGATTGGAATGAGCTTCCAACCATTAATAGTCTAGCTTGCTGTTGACTATGAAGCCTGAAAGACAGTTGCATCTGTCAAGTAGGAAATGTAGGTACTAGGCATGAGAAAAAAGTTATGAAAATGAAATGATTCGTAAGAAATTCGTAAGAAATGCTACTTTTGAGTATTTCCGCACCTGGAACGCCAACCAGGAAGTGGACTTTCTTTATAGAACTTCGGGGCCAGGATTTTCTTAAGTATCGTTATTAGGTCATAAGGGGGCACCCTCCTTCTCTCTCACCACCCTCCGCCTCCCTTGCCAATAAGTATTATGGCAAGGCAAGCCCTAAACTCGCTCCTTCTTTCGGCTGGATGTCGGAAAAAATGTAAACAGAGAGGATTACTCAGAAAAATCTGCAAAGGAGGGCACTTTGGATGAAGTGCCCTCCTTTGTGGATTTACTTCTGAGTAAACCTCTATGTTTACATTTTTTCCAGGCTTCCCTGCCTCTCCTGCCTGCCAGGATCTAAAGCATCAAAGAGTATTGGGGTGAGAAACCAACCTAATGTATAATAGAATGAATGCTACTGTAAGTGCCTAATATTATAAGTAATCCAACTGGTCATACCTACATTCCATGCACATGCAATAATACAGCAGTAATAACAATAACAAGAGGTAAAATTCAAACCGAAGTATTCTGACTGGTCCCTGCCTCATGCAGTGCAAACGGGCTCTTCTCTATATTAGCCCGGGAAAAGCCAGCGTTTTCTGCTTGGGAGCACACACATACATATTCTTGGGGGGGGGGGGATTTGCTGCAGAATCCCGGGCTCATAGAGAAGATTCTGCAGCAAATTCCCCCAAAGAATATGTATGTGTGTGCACCCAAGCAGAAAACGCTGGCTTTTCCCGGGCTCACAGAGAAGAGCCCGTTTGCACCGCATGAGGAGGGACCAGTCAGAATACTTCGGTTTGAATTTTACCTCTTCTTATACCCATTGTTATTACTGCTGTATTATTGCATGCGCATGGAATGTAGGTATATGACCAGCCTGGGCAAACTTGGGCCCTTGCTCCCTCGGGATCGGGGTGAGAGAGAGGCAGCGAGGAGCGAGGGGGGGGGGCTCCTCCTTTTCTTTTGCTGCTTCCAAGAATAGAATACCTGCTCCCTCCCTCCCTCCTTCCCTCCCTCCTTCCTATTTGGAGAGTCCCATCTAGAATTCAGTGTGATGTATTCAAGTTTTGGCCTACAACTCCCAGAAATCCCAGCCAATTTACCAGCTGTTAGGATTTCTGGGAGTTGTAGGCCAAAACCATCTGGAATGCACATGCGCTGGCATACGAACTACTAACGAATTTCGTTAGTAATTAAGTTACATTTTAGAAATTTTTGGAAATTTTTTTGTAAGTCTTCCTATTACTAATCAAAAAAAATCCCCCCCCCCATTTGATTTTAGAATCGCCATTTTTGGGTTCGAAACCATGCCTAGTAGGTACATGTACCGCTTTATGTGGGGAAGCTAATTTAACTTATTTATTTATTTATTTTATTTATTTATTAGTTGGACTTCTAGGCCAACTAATTCTTCTTGACCTGTTGTGGCTCGGGGCGGCTCACAACAGGTCAAATTGACACCATAAAACCTTCCAGCAGTGTGCGTAAGAATGCAGAAGTACTCCATCATGGACTCGGTGTCACCAGTGGATAGTGAAGCGGCAGCTCCCCCTGTGGCCGGAATCAAGCATACCCTCATGAAGCTGGAAAGCTGGAATGTTAAATTGCCTCTGTGCCTGTCTATATATGTTGTATGTCTAATGGCATTGAATTTTTGCCATGTACATGTGCATTGTAATCCGCCCTGAGTCCCCTGCGGAGTGAGAAGGGTGGAATATAAGTACTGTAAATAAATAAATTGCTGTTTCTAGAATTCTCTAAGATTGATCCACAGTTAACATGACTCTCTTGCTGTTAGCCTAAATGCTTCTTGAATAAGAATAGAAAAAAATACTCTGTGAAGATGTGTCATGTATTCACAGCATTCTGTTTATACACACTCAAATATCCCAGTTACTATGTCAAGGAAGGAAATGAAGTTGAGGGGACAGCATTTTTTTTGTTAACAATCTCTATTGGATTTGGCTGACAGAAGAGTCATTTCATTTCCCCCTGAATGCTATATCTCCACAGCTGTGTTATACTTTTCGTCTAATGACTTCCGATGGACAGAGGTTAAGATCACAAGCATAATTCCCTGAGCCCTTCTCTTTGTGTTTTGAAGACAAAAAATATCTGGCAAGAAAACAGGTTAGGAAAGCCTGAACACCAATATGTATGGTGTAATCTTCAGTGTGTTTACTTAGAAGTACCACATATACATCAATGCCAGGATTTGGGGGGCAAAATTATGGATTTGGATATGGCCTATGAATATGTCAAGGGTTATTTTCTGGAGAGGAGAAAGCACCAGTGTCACCTCAGGGCTGCCACTGCCATTATTCCACCCAGGCATTCAAACTATGTAAAAAGAAAAGAAGGAAAAGCTTTTATGTGAGGGGAATTTATAAATAATAAATAATAAATATCAAGCCAGAAGGATGAACAGAAAAACAAAGGAATAGGAAGGAAGAATGGAATTATATATAAATGCCTCCAACCCAAGGGAGAGGAAGTCACTACACTTATTTATTTATTTACTACATTTATATCCTGTCTTTCTCTACCCTGGAGGAGACTCAAGGTGGCTTACAGATAGGCAATAATTCAATGCCTTAACAACAATATACAGTTAAAATTCAAAAATTAAAATACATTAAAATATTATAAAACATTACTATCACTATAAAACCACACAATCCGCAATCATAACCCAGGTCATTCCAGTAGTCATTGCATGTAATTCCAGTTAATCTACTTCACTATGGTTTTTCTCTGAAGGCTTGATCCCAGAGCCACATTTTCACTCTTTTCCTGAAGGTCAGAAGGGAGGGGGCTGAAATTGGGAGGGGTGGGAGGAGGGGAGAGCATAGCCAAACACAAATAGTATATAGATGTTAGGAAATATTGTATTGGTTCATGCATATAAACATGTATATAGATTTGTTTCACTGTTTTATGAATATGTACATTGAAAAAAAACACATATTAATCAGAAAAAGGCCAGATGTTGTGCCATGATGGAGGGAATAGAGGTAGATCAGTATACAGGTATTTTATAAATTCTCATATGATTGACAAAGTTTTTACTTTTCACCACTTTACTCAAAGAGGGGGATGATTTCTCTTTGAAAAGAGTCCTTCCTAAGCACTTACATTGACTCTTGAATAAGTCAACTCAGGTTTTTAAAAAGATAATTTTAAATTAAAATGTCTAAACACAGTATATAGGGCAAGTTTCCCTCACTTAATTTGGTAGCCAATGTGGGTAGTAGTTTAAATGTTTGACTTGGGACCTCTTCACACCAGGGCCGTAGCCAGGATTTTGATTCGGGGGGCTGAGTTTGGTTGGGGGGCTGAGACTGGGTGGAAGAGGGTCTACCCTAGCAAACCTTTTGTATTGTTATCCCAATAACCCCATTAATGTGGGATATAATGAGCATGGTGATCAGATCATGATATGAATAAACATAACAGTTTAAATAATGTACCAGTAAGACCACCCTGAGAATTTTGGGGGGGGGGGCTGAAGCCCCCTTAGCACCCCCCTGGCTACATGCCTGCTTCACACATACCTTATTTTACATAGATTAATTGTATTTTTGGGCTTTTGGGGCTTCAGCCTGGAGGACTACTTCTGGCACAGCTCTGTGGCTGAAGTGCTGCTGCCACTTCCAGAAAAATGGCAACAGCAGACAATGGCAGGCTCCCCGTTGTTCCATAAGGAAAGATGGCTTGAGCAGCTGAAAAATGGCTTTCCCCATGTGATGGGGCTCAAGAAATCCAGGATGGAATGGGGTGTGGGACAACAGATCCTCACATCCTCTGTATGACTGCTGCCGGGACGTGTTGAGATGCCTTCATTCCAGCGGAATGTCTGCGAGATCATAGGACTCTGGAAAACCTAGGTCTAAATCCTCATTCTGCCATGAACCCACTAGGTGACCTTGGGCAAGTCACAACCTTTCAGCCTTAGTGGAGTGCTTTGTCAATTTGAATGCGATTTTCCTGCTTCTTGGCAGAGGGTTGGACTGGATGGCCCACGACGTCTCTTCCAACTCTCGGAATCTATGATTCTATGAAATCTTGCCAAGAAAATCTCACAATAAGGTCACCATAAGTCAGATTTTAAAGCATATAAGAACAAAATGTATCTGTATTTAGGGTAGCATATTCTCTTACGTAATTAGGATTGCAGTGGTGCTCGACAATCTTGTGCATATTTGGTTAGAAGTGAATCCTACTCTTTTTACTCCTAAGCAAATATGCATAGGATTTTAGATCTAAATACCAAAAGACAAAGAATGGTTGTGGATTGCGGGAAGTTTCAGATCTCACTGAACTATAATTCCCACCAGCATTACCCCACATGACTAATCTCATGAGCTAGTCATTGCAGACCCTTCCTCTTTCTACTAGAATAGAATCATAGAGTTGGAAGAGACCTCATGGGCCATCCAGTCCAACCCCCTGCCAAGAAGCAGGAAAATTGCATTCAAAGCACCCCCGACAGATGGCCATCCAGCCTCTGTTTAAAAGCTTCCAAAGAAGAAGCCTCCACCACACTCTGGGGCAGAGAGTTTCACTGTTGAATGGCTCTCACAGTCACAAAGTTCTTCCTAATGCTGAGATGGAATCTCCTTTCTTGTAGTTTGAAGCCACCGTTCCACGTCCTAGTCTCCAGGGCACCAGAAAACAAGCTTGCTCCTGACTTCCTCTCACATATTTATATATGGCTTGGCTATCATGTCTCCTCTCATCCTTCTCTTCTTCAGGCTAAACATGCCCAGCTCTTTAAGCCACTCCTCATAGGGCTTGTTCTCCAGACCTTTGATCATTTTAATTGCCCTTATTGTCTCATTCTGTCTGATGGAAGGGCTGACCCTGAATTTCATAACCTTTGCCAAGTTTCAGTTGGTATGCCAGTTGTGCCCTTTCCTTGGGGAGGCAGATGTGGCCACAGTCGTTCATACTTTCGTTCCCTCCCACGTAAAATGTATGGGCTACTTTTGAAAAGTGCTTGAAAACGGCAACTAGTGCAAAATGCAGGAGCCAGGCTGGTTGTTGAGTGTGCATTTTAGAGCCTCTCTAAAAGAAGTCTTAAAAGCATTGCACTGGCTCCCAAGCTGCTTCCAAACTCAATGGAACATGCTTGGTTTGGTCTAAAAAGCCTTAAATAGCTCAGGGTCATGATACTGAAAGAATGCCTCCTGTCATATTAACCTGCCTGAAATCTGAGGTCCTTGTGGGAGATCTTGCAGCATGTTCTCAAAGCTTGTGAAATCAACTTTGTATGTGCTTTTCATTGTAGCAGCATCCCAATTGTGGATCTCCCTGCCAAATAAGTCAGGCTGATTCCATTTGTTTGGAACTTCCAGTGTGCAAACAAAACAGTGTTTTTCTCCATGGCCTTGAATATTTGTAACTATTCTGTTTTAAGATTACATTTAAATATTGTTTTTAAAAGGGTTTCAAAAGAGTATTTAATGTGCTTTAGTAATGGTTTTCCCCTGATATTAAGTCCAGTCGTGTCCGACTCTGGGGGTTGGTGCTCATCTCCATTTCTAAGTCGAAGAGCTGGAATTGTCCATAGACACCTACAAGGTCATGTGGCCAGCATGTCTGAATGGAGCGCTGTTACCTTCCCGCCAAAGCGGTACCTATTGATCTACTCACATTTGCATGTTTTCAAACTGCTAGGTTGACAGAAGCTGGGGCTGACAGCAGAAGCTCACGCCGCTTCCTGGATTTGAACCTTTCGGTCAACAAGTTTAGCAACTCAGCAGTTTAACCCACTGTGCCACTGGGGGCTTTAAAGGTATTTTTTAAAAAAATGTCTATTGTTTTAAATGCTTTTATTTGTTGTGCATTATGTTGAGAGTTCTTGTGGGCAGAGAGGTAATATACAAATACTGCAAGCAATAGATAGCAGGCTTTTGTGCAAAAAGACACATGTTTTGCTCTTCAGAGTAATTCCTCCACAACATCTTGCAATGCTCAAATATAGGGAGCATATTTCCAAGTACAATTCAAAATGATGGTCTTGAACTATAAAGCCCTATACAGTTCTGGCCCAGTTTACTTGTCTGAACGTATCTCCTTCTACGATCCACTTTGGAGCTTATGATTGTCAGGGGAGGCCCTGTTCTCAATCCCACCACCTTCACAAACGCAGTTGGTGGGGATGAGAGACAGGGCCTTCTCAGTGTTTGCTCCCTGTCTATGAAACACACTCCTCAGTGAAATCAGGACGATTTAGAAAGAAAGGTCAACTCATGGCTTTGGGACCAAGCATTCAGGCAGCTGACTGAATAGTAACTGCAATTACTCATGGAAATTGATAATAGGTAGACCTCGGACTGGAACTTTGGACTCTGAGTTGGATTTGAGATTGGGCTAGGCTATGTTTTAATGTTTTAAAATTATGATATTTTGATGTATATTTATAATTAATTGTCTATTTGATGTTAATTTTCTTTGTATTGTGACTTTTTATTGTTGTTGACATCTAATGGCTGCCAGTTGTAAGCCGCCCTGCGTCCCCCCCCCCCCCCCCCTCGTGGGGTTGAGAAGGACGGGATATACAGTAAATGCTTGGAAATTTTTTGAAATAAATAATATTTCACAGAAATATTTATTTTTCTTCTGCATGGGGGCAAAAACTACCATGCGAGGATGAAATACTCAAGGTCTTTCATTCAGAGTCCCTGCTGTAGTAAAATGGTCTCTGACAGCAGCCTTATGAAGATGTGCAATCTGGTTCTATTGGGCAAACAGCCGATTTCCCAGGCCCGCAACTGCTCAGCCTCCATATTGCTCTTCTACAAACAGAAAGTGCAGCCATGGCTTTAGGGAATGTTAAATAAGTAAACCTTCACGAGATCTCTGTTTGTATTTGTCAGGTATTTTCCCCCTCCAATTTCCTCAGTGTTCTTTGATAAGAAAGTGGTCCACTAGAATGGCCCCAGATTGCTGGGAACTTAGGTGAGACAGCTCCTTATCTCAATGAGAGAATTTTGAAGTGTCGGTGTAAATTTACCTAGGCTGGTATGTTTGCATCCATGGAAGGACTTTTGGCTTCATTGGTTTTATCTTTCCTCTGCAAAATAAGGGCATCACTTGAGGGCCTGGGTGCCGCCACTAGCCCAGATGAATATGGAAAAATATGTCCAGGGAAATTAAAGAACAAAAGAAAACAAAACACCATGAAAAAATGTATGAAATATTTATTTCCTGAGTATAGCTTTGTTGACTTTGGTTTTGATTTGACGTTTTTAGCCACTCTTCGTCCTTCTCAGATAATCTCATCTTAACAAGGCCTGCATTGTTGTTCTACTATGTTTACAGGGAAAGAAGGAATAACAAGCCAGGTGAGAGTTGCACTGTGCTGTCATCTGTCAAGGAGTCATATGATTGCCATAAACTAATAATACTAATAATATATGCTATTCTTATAATAATCAAAACTGACCTGAGCTGAGGTTTCCTGTTAGATGTATCCATAATGATATCTTGAAGAGATCTTTCCAGGCAGATTTTTATAAATACAGATTTTGAATGAATATGTTATGAAATTAGTGAGATCCAATTTTCTACTGCATCCCACAAATAGATAAAAACGTTAAAATGGATGTTGTCACATCTTTGAGACTGAAAAGAGATTTTAGCATGAGCCTTCATGAATTTCAGTCTACTCCATCAGAAACAGAAGACATGCATGACCTTAAAGTACATGTGGTGGACACTGAAATTTTAAAAATAAAATTCTATACCTGGGCAAAACAAGGAATTGGAAATTAACACTTTGAAGGGTGCTATGAAATAATTAGATAAGATCCTCAAGTGTAAAGATAACTTAGACAGCTACATCAACACTAACAAAATACAACTCAACAGGGAGAAAAGTAAAGTATCACACTTTGGCAATAGAAATGAAGTGTACAGATAGGGGATGGGTGACACCTGGCTTGAAAACAGTATATTTGAAACTGATTTAGGAGTCGTAGTAGACCACAATAGTATGATGCAGCAGCT
Source organism: Anolis apletophallus (assembly GCA_030556195.1). Classification (NCBI taxonomy): domain Eukaryota; kingdom Metazoa; phylum Chordata; class Lepidosauria; order Squamata; family Anolidae; genus Anolis; species Anolis apletophallus. Next base: position 175,874,725 of record JARBWK010000003.1, on the reverse strand, counting down.
AAAAAACCAATGTAATCCTTGGCTGTATCAAAAGGAGTCTAGTGTCTAAATCAAGGGAAGTAATTGTTATGAATAACATTCCCTCACTGGAAAAGAATATCCTACTTCTGACACCAATTTGTTATGAATGACTTTTCAATAACTTTAAACCATAGGGGTTTTTTATTGCAATTTCCAGTGTAAGAGGGGCCATCAGATTACAGAAAAACATTTAGACAAAGAATGACATTGGACATACAGGCATACAGATTCTATGCAACAACTTGCCTTTACATTGGACTAAGAAACAGACAAAGTAGAATTGCATTTTTACTCAACATTCATACCACATGTACAAGCATTCATCCTCAGGCATTCAAATATTACCATATCATTTTCTCCCTCCTTGGAGAACCACCTGTTATGCCAGACACTGCTTTCCTGCACCCCTTCCAACACATAGTTCCAAAACTTCTATAACGCCGTAACTTCAAAACGCCAAAATGCCCGAACTTATTTCCCTGTGCACAATGCCAAGGATCAGATCTCTGTTTTCCACACAGCAGAACCTGACTTCCTGCACAAAATCTAAGACTCCAAAAGCACACTTCTTCCTCTTCCCTTGAGAATGAAGGCCAAAGTGACCAGACTGCTCCCTTGCAAATCTGCCACTCTCTGAATACACCATCTCTCTCCTTCCCATGGAGCAAGCATGGGATCACCAGCATTGATCACCAGCATATTTAATTTGAGCAAGCAGGGATCACCAGCATTGAGGCCATGCTATTGAGAACACGGCTGCGCTGGGCAGGGCACGTCTCTAGGATGGAGGACCACCGCCTCCCAAAGATACTACTCCATGGTGAACTCGCCATGGGTCAGCCCCCAAAAAGAGATATAAGGACTCCCTGAAACAACATCTCAGGCTCGGCCAGATTGATCACCAACAATGGTCCACCCTGGCCTCACATCGGGAGGCATGGAGATGCACTATCCACAATGCTGTGGCCTCTTTCGAGAAGAAACACCGAATGGGTCTTGAAGAGAAACGACAATACAGAAAGAACTGCAACTTGGAAACAACATCACCCAAGGAGACTTTCTGCTGTGCTTTCTGCAACCGAACGTACCTATCTCAGATTGGCCTTTTTAGTCATCAACGCGCTTGTAAAAAGTGTGGGATGAGTCCTTCCTAAGAATCTTCATTCGCAAAGTAATGCTGAGAGATTCCTTATTTTGATTGATAGAGAGACCCGGATAAAAAATAATATTTCTGAGAGGTGCTAAGAGTGTGTGTGACTCACCTAAGGTTACCCAACAGGCTTCCACTGAGCCATGCTGGCACTCTATGTGGATAGCTAGCTCCAGCCATATATGTATGTGGCTGAGAGAAAGATGTTCAAATCAGCAAGTTTGCCAGGTAAAAAGATGGAGAAAATCCCATCACAGTGTGCACTTTAATACTTCTCTTGGAAATATTAAACACTGAGACCACGGGATGTTGAGATTTAAGCAGGCAGCTCTATAACTCTAAAACCAACATGCTTATGAGATCCATTGCCAAGTGTACTCAAAGAATGGGTGAAAGTGAACTCTCTATGCCAAGGGGCTTATCTTTAAGCACCTGATGGGTTTACAGGACAATGCAGGGTGGGAAAGTGTGAAGAGGGTTTATGACAGCAGGGGATTTAAGATGTGTAGCTGCTCTCTGAGAGTTAATCCCAGTACAAGAGTATTTTAAAGAGACACTTTAGGAGCTTGGTTTCATTCAGGTGCAGCTGTGGAAGGGGAACAATATCCAGAACAATAAACACTAAAATGGGCATCTACTTCGTCATGGAACGTTAGACTTACTGAACCTATTTGGACATATATCTGCCAAGAATGAACTCTGCAGTGTGGGATTATTTGCTACAACTCTGTAGATTTGGCTTTACTTAGCAAGCCACTGCATGGGGTGTCAAACACTTTATGGCCACCCAAAGTGCAGGCTTGGAGCAATTAGAATGGATTTTTCCAGTACAAAAGCATTTTAGAAATAACAAGGGCATAAGTTTACGAGACCCCTATTGGTGCACTGTACTGTATTGAAGAACTGTTTTAACTATACTGTATATCATGTGCAAAGCATGGCTAGCAATAGTGCAAGCCTGCACAACCTGCAGGTCTCCAGGTGTCTTGGACTTCAGCTCCCAGAATTTCTGAGTACTGCTGGCTAGGGCTTCTGGGAGTGAGAGGCCCAAACACCTAGAGGGCCACAGGTTGTGTAGGCCTGCAACAATGGAATGGCAAATTCCAAATCATTTGGGATAGTGTTGATCCATATCAACAACCCACAAGTTCTAGTAATTTGCCAACCTGCCATGGATAATTTAATGGTCCTTATCTACCTACTTAACACTGAGCAATCCAAATAATCTGTATTATTAAAGGGATGTAACAAAAATGCATCCCTGCATTACCACCATGAAAACTTCAATAAACTCAAAGAGAATAAGGAAGTCTGAAGTGAATTATATTGATCCTCTAAATTTGGTATACCTGGCAGATGTTTGGAGAAGTAGAAGAGGTGAGATTGGAGATGGATGTATTAATGAATTTTGGGAATTTCTTTGCTGGTTTACGCATATTGTGTGCTATGCTGCTTTAAATATTTTTTTACGATTCTGATTTTAGTTCTTATCTTTAATATTGGATGACATCTTGTATTTCAGTTACTGAATTATAATTGTGAAGTTTTCAATTATACTATGTATTCAAAATTGTGACACTATTGCCACAATCTTATAATTCCATGCCCATCCCACCTTAAACTCTGAGCAATTGAGGTTTGCTAGTGACTGGGGTGTAGCAGGATGTTTCCAGTTAGCTCTCAACAGTTAAATCCTTGTTCTACCCTAAGGCTCAACTCCATTGTGCAGTTTAACTTGGTATAAATGCTCGAGGGCCAGGGCTTACCAATTCTCAGTGTCTATGCCACAGTTTTTTAAGTTTAGCTTTAAGTCCATCTTTAAATCTCTTTTGCTATCCACCAACATTCGGTTTTCTGTTTTTGACTTGAGAGTAGAGTAACTGTTATGGGAGATGGTAACTGGGCATTTGGACAATGTGGCCAATCCAGCAAAGCTGATGGCAAAGGATAATTGCTTCAATGCTGGTGGTCATTTCTTCTTTCAGAACGTTGACATTTATCTGCCTGTCTTCCCAAGAGATTTGCAGGATTTTTCAGAGGCAACACTGATGGAATCATTCCAGAAGTTGAGGGTGAAGTCCACATTTTGGGGGTATATAACAGAATTGAGAGGACAGTAGCTTTATAAAAAAGCATCTTGGTATCCCTACGGATGTCCTGATCCTTAAACACTCTATACTTAATTTGAAAAAATGCTGCTCTTGCAGAGCTCAGATGGTGTTGCATTTCGGTGTCAATGTTGACTTTTGTGGAGAGATGGTTGCCAAGGTATCCTGACACAGAAATAGTCAACATTTTCTAACATTACACCGTTAAGTTGAATTTCTGGCAGTGCAGAAGGATTGGCTGGTGCCTGCTGATAGGGCACCTTGGGTTTTTTAATGTTCAGTGAGAATCCAAGCTTTTCGTGTGCTTCTGCAAAGCTGATTGAAGTGGCTTGTAGGACTTCTTCTGAATGAGCACAGACTACATTATCATTGGCATATTGAACTTCCATAACACACATTGTTGTGATTTTGGTTTTGGCTTTCAGCCTGCTGAAGTTAAATATATTTGCATCTGTCTGATATGTGATTTCCACACCAATGGGAAGCTCCCATCAACAAGGTGCAGAATCATAGCTATGAAGATAGAAAATAAGATTGGGGCAATAACACATTCCTGTTTGACACCAGATTCCACCTTAAATAGCTCACTTTGGGGGTTATTGCTGTCCAAGACTGTTGTCCACATTTTGGAAAGACCTGAACACTTGGATGTTCCAATGTGCCTTCAAATAATGGTTCAGCTACTGATCAAGTCTGCCCAGCCCTCATCTATTGGTTGGATCTCCAGCACTTTATTCCCAGCCCTCAGCCTATAGTTTACATTGCATTAGCCCTGCCCTGCCCTATTAGTCTCAAATCTGCACAGGTCCACTTTTCTTGGCTATGTGGTACTTGGTTATGTTTTATGATGTCTTAGATTTTATTGCTTTTATTGTTTTAATACAGTTGATTGTTATATGTTTTAATGGTGTTACTTTGCAACTTTGTTTATATTGGGCTTGGTCCCCATGTAAGCCGCCCCGGGTCTCTTCGGGGAGGTGGAGGCAGGATAACTGGAGGTTTAGCTGTTACCAAAAGTGCTGTGGAATTCAAAGAGGCACAAATGGAGTCCAAAGGGAGAAATGTGTCAAGAGGAAGGCACATCAAGCCAACCCTTGTTGGGACTTTCTTCGATCTGGAAATCTGGAAATCAATGTCAGAACTGCAAAAGAACATGCAGATCCAGAATAGGAGTCTACAGTCACGTACTTCACTTACCACCATCAAGTCACTTACTTCACATACCACCATCAAGACTGTGCACTTGGAAGACAATCATACTTGACCGTGAGTATTCATGCCAAATTTGGTCCTGCTCCATCATTGTTTGAGTCCACAGTGTTCTCTGGATGTAGGTGAATTACAACTCCAAACCTCAAGGTCAATGCCCACCAAACCCTTCTATTGGCCGTGGGAGTTCTGTGTGCCAAGTTTGGTTCCATTCCATCGTTGGTGGAGTTCAGAATGCCCTTTGATTGTAGGTGAACTATAAATCCCAGAAAATACCACTCCCAAATGACAAAATCAACCCTCATAATCCCACCAGTATTCAAATGTGGGTGTATTGGGTATTTGTGCCAAATATCATCCAGTGAATGAAAATACATCCTGCATATCAGATATTTACATTACGATTCCTAACAATAGCAAATGACAACTATGAAGTAGCAACAAAAATAGTTTTATGGTGAGGAACTGTATTAAGATGTCGTGGCGCTAAGAATGTTGAGAACCACTGCCCCAACCTATCCTGTTTCCCTCAACTGTTATCACTAACTTGCTGCACTTTCACCGATGTTAAAGTAATATTCAAATAATCATATGATGAATTTGTATATTTATTTATTTATTTATTTGCCATGCTTCTATACCGCCTCTCTCAGCCCAAAGGTGACTCGAGGCAGTGAACAAGCGGCATATACATTTCTTTTATTTATTTAAATCTTTTGATCCAGACCTGTGTCAAAAGGTTCTGAGGTGGAGCGATCTTCATGTTTTAAAAACTGTTTTATTTATTTTATTTTATTTACTATTTACCACACTTTTATCCTGCTGTTTTCAGTCCAAAGACAACTCAGGGCGGCATACAAACTGGCAACAATTAGATGCCACAACACACATACATACATCAGTTAAAACAGATTATAATAAATAATAATACTGTTTATTTCTATTCCGCTCTTCTCACCCCGAAGGGGACTCAGTGCGGATTACAATACACATACGACAGACAGTCCCTGTCGGAAAGACATACAATTACACATAGACAAATACAGTGCAGTTTTTAGAAGGACTTCTTCTTTCCTGGCTGCGTCATACAGGTGGGTGTCACCGGGTGTGAATGCTCCATTACATCATTGTTGTTATGTCCTTGCATCATTGCGCTATCAGGTCACAAGGGGGTGCTGTTGTTCCATCCTCATGACAGGAACCTCTTGTTTCCACCACTTCCGCCTCTCCCTTCTCCGTCAGCCTATTTCAGACAAGTCTGTGCAAAAGTCCTTCCCCACTTTTATGGTCCCCAATTTTGTTAATTCACAGGTGGGCTGTTGAACTGCTTGGGTAAACAGTAGACAGGGCTTACAGCTGGCGTCTAACTCAGCCCGGGATTCGATCCTGCAATCTTCAGATTGCCAGCACAGCTGTTGTTACCGCTGTACTATCTCTCTCATATAATAAAATCCATATAAGAGAATTAAAACTATAATAATCAATGTCTATAGTTCAACCCCGTGTCCGTTTACATTGTTTATAATACTATGTTTGTTCATAATACTATGTTTGTCTGATTAAACTAAGGTTCCAAAAGCTTGCTAGAAGAGCCAGGTTTTTACTCTTTTCCAAAAGGTCAGGAGGGATGGGCCCAATCTAATATTCCTGGGAAGGGAGTTCCACAGCTGTGGAACAGTTTAAAAATAATGTAATTGAAGCAAAACCTAGAATTTAACAAACCAAAGTCAAGTCTAAGCTTGAGTGAATATATACTGTATATATTTCCTTGATACTGAAATGAGGCTAAAGTCAGCACTGAGCAGGTCTCAGAAAGACCACATATTCTCCAGCTGTGGTGCCACTGCACAGAAGGCCCATTTTTTTCATATCTCCATTAATTTCTTCTGTCCTATGGTGGGATAATAGAAGAAGGTCCCATTATCAAATCTCAACATTCAGGCTGGCACCATTTTGTCCTTCATCTCAGATAGTAAAAGGTCCTGGGCCAGCACAGCTATCAACGTTCCAAGTGCTAAAGAAACATTCAGGAAATCTTGACTGTTTGCCTGGGAGATAAATAACAAAGCTTTGGCATGTAATACTGATCTCCAGAAGCATGCCTGATAACGCTCTGTGTTGTTCGGCATGCCTGCCTGATGCGTTACATAAGGCAGACAAAAGACCTTGGATTATTTTACCTCTCATTTGATTAGTCTTTGCCTCAGGCACTTGTACCTGGATCAGAATAATCCTCAAAAGTGTCACGATTTTCAAGTCAAGGGCAGAATACAGCTGCTTGCCTTTGTTTTATGGATATACGTATATACACTATTCTGTTGGTGTTCTGAAAATGAGCACTTATGTTAACTTCTGTTATTTTTGAAAAGAATTAAGCATAAACCCTTACAGCCCAATCATTTATCAAGTGTAAACACACAAAGACACAGGTCAAAATTATCATAAAGACTTGGCACTAATGATATAACACTTATAACCATTGTGAAACTGTCTGAAAAGAACAGTCACTTGCCTGCTTGAAAGGTTAAGAAAGGTTAGCAAAGTTAATGAATGGAGGAATGTCCAAAATATATGAAATGCCTCTAATGTGCTTTTAATGGTTTTAAAAATTCATTGATTATTGAATACTTTTGCACTGTATTCCATTTTAGCTTCTTTTTTTTGGTTGTAAATGGCATTTGTTTTGGTAAGAATTTAGTAGGATCTGCATGTTTTAAAAATAAGGAAAATGGGAAGAACTTGAGACCTGAAAAAATTACGAAAGAAACAAATGTTGACTAGTTTCTCCCAATCAGAGCTTAATTCCTTAAAAAATCTGGGTTAGAATTTTTGTACATTTATCAGTGTTTGCATTGAATTTGGGTTACCACCTCATTTTCTTGAGCTACTTCTCACATGAAACACCTTAGTTGGTAGAGGGCCAGGCTTTAGCACAGCAGGTTAACTGCTAGCTGCAGTAAATCTTGCCAACTGAAAGGTTGACAGTTTGAAGCCAGGTCAGTGTGATTTCCAGGCCTTTAGCCCAGCTTCATAGCAGTTTTGAAAACAGTAATGTGAGTAGATAAATAGGTACCACTAAAGTGGGGAGGTATTTAAAGTACCCATAAGGAAATTCTGGCAATACGATGAAAGAGAAAGTTTATGAACAGAGCTCTTCGGCAAGAAAAGTGGAGTGACAGCAGCACACACCCCGTCCATTGCCGGAACCGAACACAGCCTCCAAGATGCCGAAGATGGGAATGACTATATATACTCTATTTATCTATCTGTCTTGTCAGTGTATAACGGCATAGAATGTTTGCCGTGTATGTGTTCTGTGATCTGCTGAGTCATCTTTGGGGTGAGAAGGGTGGAATATAAATACTGTAAGTAAATAACTAATAAATAGACAGCTACAACATGCATCTGAGTAATGGGACAGATGTAAAAGGGACTCCCCTTTTAATTAAAACTTTATTAGATCTAACAAGCCCCTCCTGGCTTGTTAGATCTTGCCTGGAGGGGCTACGTGAGCCTCTGTTGAATATCATAAACAGCTCCCTTGAGCAAGGAGTCTTTCCAGAGTGCTTGAAAGAGGCGGTGGTAGCTCCATTGCTGAAGAAACCGTCATTGGACCCTGCGGTTCCCTCCAACTTCCGCCCAGTGTCGAATCTATCATACCTGGGCAAGGTGGTTGAGAGGGCAATAATGGAGCAGCTGCAGTCCTTCTTAGATGATGCAACATGGCTAGACCCCTTCCAGTCCGGCTTCCGTTTGGGGCACGGGACGGAGGCGGTTCTGGTCTCCCTCACAGACCAACTCCGCTGCCAGCTCGACCAAGGCGGGTCTGCGCTGCTCGTGTTATTGGACCTCACCTGGCCATGGCTGGAGTGAGGGGGACAGCCCTTAAATGGCTGACCTCCTTCCTACACCAGCGGTCTCAGCGTGTGAGGAGGGGCGAGGTGGTCTCTGAGGGCTCCCCACTAGCTTGTGGAGTTCCGCAGGGGGCCATTCTCTCCCCTCTGTTATTTAACATCTACATGCAGCCGCTTGCACAGCTGGTGCGGAGTTATGGGCTGGAGTGCCACCAGTACGCTGATGACACCCAGCTCATTCTGAGGATGGAGGGCAGGCCGGGATCCGTCCCCGATAATTTCCAACATTGCCTCGAGGCCGTTACTGGATGGCTGCGAGCCAGTAGGTTGAGGGTGAATCCATCTCGACTCCCAGCTGGCCATGGAGGCCCAGGTCTCTGCGGTCAGCAAGGCTGCTTTTTTCCATCTCCGCCAGGCAAGGAGGCTGGCCCCCTATCTCTCCCGGAGCAACCTGGCCGTGGTGATCCAAGCTACGGTCATCTCGAGGCTAGATTACTGTAACACGCTCTACGTTGGCCTTCCTCTGTCGGCTATCCGGAGGCTCAAGCTGGTGCAGAACACTGCCGCCCGGCTCCTGTCTGGCACCCCAGCAGGTTGCCGTATAACACCTGTTTTGCAGGATCTGCACTGGCTACCTATTGAGCACCGGGTCGCCTTCAAAGTGCTGGTTCTTACCTTTAAGGCCTTACACGGCCTGGGGCCAGCGTATCTGAGGGACCGTCTCACTCCATACTGCCCATCGAGATCACTAAGGTCTGAGGACGCTAACCTCCTGGAGATACCATCAACAAGGTTGGCACGCTTAACATCTACCCGCCGGAGGGCGTTCTCAGTTATAGCTCCTACGCTATGGAACGCCCTCCCGGCCGAAACCAGGGCCCTGAAGGACTTGCTCCCGTTTAGACGGGCTTGCAAAACCCACTTATTCAAGCAAGCTTTTGGAGAATAGGCCCGTGCATTTTATGTATGCTACTGCTGTACAGCTTAGCTGTTTTACCTGTTTTGTTGTTTTAATTTGCTTTTGCTGTTTTTATCACTGTTTTTATTGTTGCCTTTTGGCTCCTGTGAGCCGCCGCGAGCCCCCGGGAGTCGGCGGCATAGAAGCCTGAACAAATAAATAAAAATAAATAAATAAATATTACAAAATGCAAGAATTTGAGTATTAAAATCATAGAATTCAAGAGAAAACAATAATTTTCTCTGATCTTAGTGGCAGAAACACCATTGGACCACTACAAGACTCTTTATACCTGATATTAAATCACGGTATGCTATATCTATGGGCAAAATCCTCCTCGGATGTCCTTGATCCAGACTGCAAAGTGATTTCTCCCAACCAGAAGAGTTTTTGTCAAGAGAGGCCTTCTACTTTTGATGTACAATCATCATCACCGGTAAGGTTAGGTCAATCTTTAGCACACAATTCAATTTTCTTAACACTTATAATAAGATAAAATGTGCCTGGATAACTTGATTTCCTTTCAAGTCTTTATGAGGTAGTTGTGGATTGTTTTGGAAAATTCGAACAACATTATTTAATTTAGATACCCTGAATATATGTATTGGTTGGCAGCTATCGATGAGCAAGCCAGAAGAATGAAGATGGATGAACCATTTGTAAGATATATTCAATTAAACTCTTTCCTTTCTGAAGGTAATAACCAGAGAAGTAACTGAGTTAAATATCCTGTGTTGACATTGCCTCAATATCTTTACATTGTTATGTGTTTTATTCCTACTGTTCTATTTGGTACAAGTCCCAAGATGGATGACCATTCACGCTTAATGCTAAAGCCTGAAGTTGTTCAAGTTAAGTTCACAGAATTATAGAATCATAAAGCTGGAAGAGATGGAGGAAGTATCCAGCCCATACAGGAAGATGTAACACCTGCCAACATACTTTTTGGTGCCTCAAATGTTTCTGGGTATATTTGACCTGTTCATTCCAAAAATGGCATCAATTTTAGCCTAACAACTCTAGTTTTTGAGCTACAGAACATATGCCATCTGCCAGTTGTCATCTCGTCCACAGAAAGACATATAACCATATATAAGAAACTAAAGCTGATGCAGTCTATTCCATAGGTTGCCTGGTTGGTTTGAACTCAGAACTAATTTTTTTTAATGAAGAGAGATTGTCTACAAGAACAGACAAGACAAGGAGGGGTGTCATCTTTTCCAATAATTTAAGGAACATAGAAATTAGTTTGAATATGTTCTTCTAGTGGGAATCAGTAATTTGTCATATATTGGTGATGTGATGCAAAATAAGGATGATTGATACTTCCTTGTGAAATATGATGAGGAATGTTGCCAATAGTTGCATCTTTATCACTGTATTTCAGAGCATTAATTTTGTGTAAGTTTTTTTTACTTCTGTAGAGGCATATGTACATTTAAATCATTTTCCTGCAGCTCGGAATTTCATTGTTGGTCAGTGTAGTTTGATTCTGTGGCTAAGAAACAGATAGTCTAATGATGAAATGATAAAATATTCACCATCACTTGTTCAATGGGGGAGGAAAAATCTTCCTTTTTTGCCATCCATGAATGTGTATTCTACCAACATTGACGTCATATAAACATTTTCATTGATCAATGATTATTTTTAAAGTCTCTTCTATATTGCATTTGCCTCTCATTCCTTTAATCTTAATGGGTTTTTTATAATCTCTCCAAGCATCTTTTAATGCATCTCTGTGTGAAATATGGTGTGCAAATTGTCTGTTCTGTTAGGTCTTCATATTTGTTTTTTGTTATTTGGCAGTAAATTCAGAAGAATTCTTCATATGGATATTTTCTTACTCTGTTTACAATTATATGTTCTAATCCTTTGCAAGAGGTTCCTTGTATAGTGGGGAGGTTTGACTGTCCTGGTTTTCTACATTCATTAAGCTTTCAAGTTGCCTATCACATTATGGTGACCTCATGAATTTCATAGGGTTTTTAAAAATAAGGTCTACTCATTCCTAACAGTGTCAGCCTGGTCAATACTTTGATAGGAGACTGTCAATGAACATCGGGTGCTATAGGATATATTTCAGAGGAAGAAACAGGCAACACCCGATATTCATTGATGGTCTCCTATCAAAGTATTAACCAGGGCTGATACTGTTCCACTTCCAAAATGATACAGCATCTGGTACTTTTGAGTATCTAGGCTACATTTTCATTAACTGCTTAATATCAACACCAATAAGCTTTGCATTTATGGTTTTTTCACAAAGTGAGTTATGGTTAGTTAGGGATGATGACATTGCTTCCTAATTTGGTCCCATTCTATGCAGTCAGGAGTAACCAAAAGGAAACGTAGTGGAGTCATATACTTTGCTGAAAGCTGGCTGTCAAAAAGCAGTGTGTGCCAAGATGAGAGTACAAAAAGGGCCTTTTCATCAATGTGGAAGAGTTCTGGCATATTTGCAAATGCATGCCAGTATGTATTAATGCCCAGAGTGTGCCAACCAGCAGGTTCCATCTAATCCTGCTGTTGTGTAATGAATGGGATTATTGAGGAGGAAAAGTGAACCTCAGGAGTCAAAAAGTAAAACAGGCTAACTATCACCAAAACTAGTGGAGATAAAATTTTGTTCAACATATTAATGCTATTTTGAAGTATAGTTTTATCTCCTTGGAAAGCTGTAACAACATGGAGGGGTGGATGGAGGGATAGGTTTATTTATGCTCCATGCCAGATTCAAAGTCTCCTGTTTCCCCAGCAGTCTACAGTTTTTAAAAAGTCCACAATACACATTGGAAAGATGTTTTTTTTTCCTGCTCCACGTACATATTTGTTAACTTATTGGCAGGAATCTAGTTAATGAGCTGTTTTATTTTATTTATCTAGTCATTTGATTTATGTCCCACCTTTCTCCCAAAGTGAGATCCAAACTGTTATGTGAACAGTTGTGCTTTATTCAGGGTCCTTGGGGGCTGTGTGGTTTGGGATGGTTTGCTTGAACAATTGCCCGCCAGCACTGGAGAAATAGGTTGCTTGGAGGTAGCAAGGCTTCCCCTTCTGATGCCATCAACAACCTTGTCTGCCTTCTTTTGCCATTGCTATACCCAAGATCTCCCCCCCCCCCGCCACAGCCAGTAGAGTTAACCAATGGGGTCTCAGTCATTTTTCTCTAAGTATGGATTTCTAAATCCATACTCTAAAATATGCATTTTAATATTTATGTTGGTATTTTTGAGCCAATAATTGCAATGTCAATAAAACAGAAGTGTGACGTCCAAAGAATGACTGCAATCTGATCCAGTTCTGGAAGTGTGGTTCAGACGGGTTCACCTCAAAACAGGGCCAAACAAATTCCTCAACCATCCTTATTCAGCCTCCCACCCACACTGCAGAATTATACCAGTCTGTAAGCACTTTAACTGCCATAATAACATCCTATGGATTCCTGGGATGTATAGTTTGCTGTGGCACCAGAGGACTCTGACAGAGAAGGGTACATATCTCAAAAAAGAAGAAAAAAAACCCCGTACAAATCACAGAATTCCATAGCATCGACCCATGCCAGTTAAACTGGTGCTGAAGTGCTATAATTCTACAATGTGGATATAGCCCAGGAGACTACTGTTTTGCAGATCCCAGCTCTCAGAAAAAGTATGTAGTTATGCTTCATTAGAAATGTGTTGCTAAGAAGACATTGGCAAAAAAAATAAATAAATGAAAACCTGCCTGACAGCTCTAACTTATTTCCTTAGGCATGTGGCAAAAAACTATCATTACAATTCTATGAATACCTACTAAGAAGTAAATCTCATTACATTCAATTCCCCATGCTGCAATGTTGCCTGTGAAGGTCTTTACCTTGAAAAATGGAATCAACTGTTAAGAGCACAGTGACCTAGTAGTTAAGAGCAAGGCAACTCTTCCTTGAAAAGATAGGGACTGATGACGAAGAATGTCAATGAGATTCACCAAATGAATGAACATTTTTGACAAACCTGCTTCCCTATTGTAATTTTCCATGGGTATGGAGAAATAAAAGCAAAGCAAAGTGAATTTAAAAGCCTAGTCCATGTTCATATCTGTAAGTTATTAATAGTTCAGTGAATCAATGCTTGTTTTTCATTTCCATTTTAAAACTACTACATCTCAAGAAGATAGACTGTTGTATACTAAGTCAAGTTGCTTGTGTCCTTGGTTCAGTATTTTCTGTACTGACTAAGAGATATTAGGTACTGGATGTGTGATCTTTGGTGTGGCCTGCATGTTCTCTACTTTAAAGATATGCTCACTCCCGAAAGAAATTGTTTGCATCTGTACCTAAACTCACCTATGCCAATTAGCTTCTCTGTCTATCAGCCTACTATGAATACCCAGATTATAATATTATCTATACCAGTTTAGTTCTGAGCAAGGTGACACGAGCTGTCACATTGGAACTGGATTACAGGATTGTGATCCAATTGGGATGTCTTCTTTAAAGACACTTGGAAAAACAAGAAATTGCCTTCTTAATAGTTACACCTAAATCGCAAATTTATTTGCCATGAGAGTCTGGATTGTCTTTTTTGGCTGCGCTATACTTTGTTGGACCTAGTCAGCCCTCTCATAGCTGACTAGGACCACTTTGTAATTCCTGGCCATTGGTAATTGAATTCCTGTTGATGGAATTCCTGTTGATTGATACTGTTTTTAAAAAAGTTTGTGATTGCTTTCTTATAGGATTTATGTTCATGTTTTTATAATGTCTATTTTGTATGGTTTTTGGGTTGTTCGACAATTGAATGTTTTGCCTATGTTGGAAACTGCCCTGAGTCCTCTTGGAGAGATAGAGCAGTATATAAATAAAGTTTTATTATTATATTATTTTTACTATATAGCAGTATGGCCATCAGCCCAAACTAGCATAGGGATCACTGCATCTACAGTATATCTGTGTCCCATCATATCATTTTGGAACTGTTTATTTTATTCTGTTATGCTATGCATTTATTTTGATGGTATTTTTGCTTTTTGTATTTTATTTTGCTGTACTTGTATTTTGTTGTAAATTTGGGCTTAGTCCTGAGTCCCCTTCGGGGAGATGGTGGTGGAGCATAAATAAAGATGATGATGATGATGATGATTATTATTACTTTCTTCAATTATTGCAGTTTGACCCCAGTTTAACCGTCATGGCTCAGTGCTATGGGATTCCATAATTTTTAATTTGGTGAGGCACCAAGATTCTTTGGAAGAGAAGACTAAAAACCATGTAAAACTACAGCGCCTGTTATCCCAGAGCATTGAGCCACGACACTTAAACTGGTGCCAAATTGTATTGATTCTATAGTGTAGATCAGGGGTCCCCAAACATTTTAAGCAGAGGGGTGGTTTACAATCTCTCAGACGATTGGGGGTGCAGACTATAGTTTGAAAAAAATGCATGTATTCCAATGCACACTGTACATATCTTGTTTGTAGTGTGAAAAAAATCCCCACAAAAGAACAATACAATATTTAAAAGGAAGAACAATTTTCAACATAAACTTACCAGTATTTCAATGGGGAGTGTGGGCCTGTTTTTGGCTGATGACAGGGCCATAGCCAGAATTTTGATTCGGGGGGGGGGGGGGGCTGAGACTGGGTGGAAGAGGGTCTACCCTAGCAAACCTTTTGTATTGTTATCCCAATAACCCCATTAATGTGGGATATAATGAGCATGGTGATCAGATCATGATATGAATAAGCATAACAGTTTAAATAATGTACCAGTAAGGCCTTTTCGTCCACCCTGAGAATTTGGGGGGGCTGAAGCCCCCTTAGCCCCCCCCCCCCGGCTACATGCCTGGCTGATGAGATAATCAAGTTAATTAGGATTATTGTTGATGCTGCGTGACTTCAAGCTGTCTCAGACCTAAGGTGACTGTAACTCTAAAGTTTGGGTGCGGGCCAGGTAAATGACCTTGGAGGGCTGCATGCAGCCTGTGGGCCTTAGTTCGGGGACCCCTGGTGTAGATGAACTCTAGATGACAAAATATGGGAGACATCTAATACATGAGTATGATTTAAAAGTATGGCCAATTAGCTTGAACAATATAACATTGGAAGGTGATATACTAGTAATTTAAGGTTGCCTTTTGAAATAAGGGAGGGCTCCTGTCTTATAATAGTTGCACCGAAGAGAGAATTTCAGATGTTTCACATATACCTTTAGAGAAGACAATTATGCTGGGGAAATTGAAGGAAAAAGGAAGAGGGGCTGACCAAGGGCAAGATGGATGGATGGTATCCTCGAAGTAAATGCCTTGACACTGAAGCAGCTGGGGGAGGTGACGGCTGACAGGGAGCTCTGGCATGGGCTGGTCCATCAGGTCACGAAGAGTTGGAAGCAACTGAATGAATAAACAACAACACCACATATACCTGTTCAAATGCCTTTTTCTGCATAATAATTGAAAGGACATGTGCCCTGTCTCTTATTTCATCTGCAATCCTGTCTATATATCTGAAAGGATGTCAGGTAGAAGATGGAATATTCAATATATCGTCTATACTCGAGTATAAGCCGACCCGAATATAAGCTGAAGCACCTAATTTTACAAGAAAAACTGGGAAAACTTATTGACTTGAATATAAACCAAGGGTGGGAAATGTAGCAGCTACTGGTATTACAGTTCGTCATGTTGTGGTAACCCTCAACTGTAATTTTTTTCATGGCTACTTCATAACTGTAATTTTGCTACTGTTATGAATCGTAATGATAACATATTATATGTAAGATGTATTTTCATAGTTACACATTGAACTTAATTAAAATATAGTGATTAATCACAAAAACAATATGTAATGATAATAATGGGGGAGAAACAGAGGGAGGAGAGAGTAAAGGAAGGAAGAAGCTGAATAAGAAGGGAGAAGGAGCCACAGAAAAAAAGAGAGAAGCCATGAAAGGAGGAAAGAAGGGAAGGAGGGAAAGGGAGGGAAGGAAAGGAAGGTGGAGGGTAAGGAAAAAAGGGAGGAAGAAGGAAAGGAAGGGATGAGAGGGAGGGAAAGAAAGGAAGGAAGAAGGAAGTACAGGAAGGAAATATAAAGGACAAGAGGGAAAGAAGGAAAGGAAGGAGAAGGAAGGGAATGAAGAAGGAGGGAAGGGAGGGAAATGGAAAGGAAGGAAAGGAAAGAAAGGGAGGAAGAAGGAAAGGAGGCTGCTGCTTCTGCTGGTGAGGAAGGGACTTTAGGAGTCCATCCACCGTCCTCTTCCTCCTCCTCTTCCTCACTTCTGAAGCAGCAGCGGTGCTGTTTCAGGCTGACCATTATGTTGTTATTGTCTCTGCTGCCACTGTTTCAGATGAGGAGGAGGAGAGGAAGAGGAGGAGAAGGACAGTGGGTAGGCTCCTAAAGTCCCTCCCCCGTCTGCTTGCCAGCAGAAGCAGTAGCCTTCTTCCTCTCGGCTTCCCCCTGGCCTTTCTCGCCTCCTCTTCCTCCCCCTTCTTCCTTGCTGGAGGCTCTGCTGCTGCCACTCCTGCTTGTCCACCCCTTCCTCTTCCCCCATGGCTAGTCAGCCTTAGAGGAGGACGATGAGTAGCGGCTGTGACAGCAGTGGAGTCTAGCCTGTGGGCTCAGCTGCCGCTACTCATTGTCGTCCTCCGGAAGCTCCATGGAGGTGAATGCCAGCTGGCTTTGGAGTCTCACCTCCAAGCTCCATTGCCCCTTGACTCGAATATAAGGCAAGGGAGGTTCTTTCAGCCCCAAAAGGGCTAAAAACGGCCTATATTCGGGTATATACGGTAGGTATAAAAATATGAAATTAACAGATTCATCCAGCCACATTGTCCCTTTCTCCATTTGATGGGGAAGGGCCAAATACAAACTAAAATGAGGAGATGGGATTCTGATGGGTGAAATAATGATATCAACCATTGACAGGTATACAAGGATTCCTTCATTAAGTCCAGCGAAATGGAATTTTGAAATGCATGAAAGAGAACTACTGGAAGAGACAACAGAATTCTTGGTTGCACAGGCATTGTGACTCATCCATTGGATTTCCTAAACAATACCAGAGGGCTGGAAAGTTGCCAGCGTGGGGCCATGTGGAAACCTGATAGATGTTCTTTAACACTTGGCGTCTCTTATTCCTCTATACCTGAATTAAAAGAACACAGTTTAAATTTTTGAATTTTACAGATTAGATTCAATAGCAGTATATAAGTTGAGTTTATCCTTCTGATTACAGAGGTAGCTAGATGAAGCTAGCAATTAAATATTGGATGGGATAATCTATTGCTCAGGGTCAGGGGAGATCCACTGTAAGGCATAGCTGCATAAATACTGGTTGAAATATCATCAAAAGATAAAACTGAATGGGACCACAATGGCCATCCACCCCAATCTCCTGCCATGCACTTCACTTAGGTGACCCCTCCTTGTCCTAGTATGGTTGCCTTCCAAGTGTAGGGTCTTGGCAGTGGGTCTGTAGGTGACCGTAGAGCCCTATTATTGACCCGCATGTTCTTCCACAGTGAGGACATTGGTTTCCAGGTGGAAGATGGTCCTGGTCAGGGTTGGCTTGACATGCCTTCCTTTTTGCCCTCCATTCATGCCTCTCCAAATTCCACAGCACTGGGGCTCACAGCTGACCTTCAGCCCTGGCTCAAGGGCCAGGGCTGGTTTAAATATAATCAAACAATTAAACTGAATGGGACCATAATGGCCATCCACTCCAATCTCCTGCCATGCAGGAATATTTAACTAAAACTTTTCTGAATGATAGCACCTAACTTGCAAAGACCTTCAAAGAGAAGAGTCCATTGTCCTCAAAGGCAGTCTATTACACTGTCAAACAGTTTTTAGAGTGAAAAAGTTCTTGCTAATGGGATCTCTTTTCTTGTAATCTGAATCCACAGGTTCATGTTTAAGTCTTTGGAAAAGCAGAAAACAAGCATGCTCGATCTTCTGCATAACATTCCTTTTAGGAATTTAAACATGGCTATCACATCACCTCATAATCTTCTCTTTTTCAAACTAAGCACACCCAGATCCCTTACAGAACTTGGTTAACAGACCTAGAGTCCTCATGGTCATCCTCTCCTGAACATGTTGTAGCTTGTCAATATCCAAATATTTTGAGACTGTCTGGTATAATACTGAATGTGAATTTATCTGCTGAGCTGGCTGCAGTTGGAGACCCTCTGTTCCAAAAGCAGAAAAGGGAATAGGGTGTTGTGTGTGTGTGTGTGTGTGTGTTTTTACATGTAAAGGAATTTTCTATTGACCATAGTGGCTGCATGAGTGAGGCCTAATGCTAACTATCACGCATAAACCCAGGAGCTCACAAAAACCTATTATTCTTTGTTTTCTTTTTCACTTATTAGAAGTTTATCTCAAGTGTGGTTTTGCATACTTTCTTCATTTGTGCTGCCAAGTGAACTACACTTTCTCTTCTAATGTCAGGAAACTAAACATTGTTCTCAGTTACCCTCATCGGCAGCATTAGGTTTAAGTCAATTTCTGTGTTCTCAGAGATGCATCTATCTATTGATAATAGTCTGCACAAAGTTAAATGCTTTCCTTGTTGAATCCACAGTCTTGTGTACAATAGAAAAACATGCCCTTCTAGGATTTTTTTTTAAAAAAACCCAAACAGTTGAAAGAATTGTATTTTCTTTTTTAGTTTTTGGGTTTATATTTTAAAAACAGATGGTCACTTGATATAGCCACTAATTTTGTACCACAGCCCCTGGCAGTCATAAGATGAATCCAGCTGCATGTTTCCATTTTCAGAAGTAAAATCTTGGATGTGTTTATTTTTTACAATGAGGATCAAATGAATATTAATGTATTGCACAGCATGGGAGCTGAGATTGCAGTACTCCTTCTAAGGTAATTGCCGCCATTATTTTTTCCTCTCCCCAACTTTGACTGGATTTCATGCTGAAAAGTATTTTCAAATAAATAAACCATGGCAAGTGGAAGTACTGTAATGATAATAACTCACATCTTAATGAGTTAATGTGGTAAACTACAACATGAAGATTCAGACTGATTGTGTGGTAAAAGGTCCTGTTTGAACTACATGAATAATTTTTGATCAAAAGAAGCCCAGAGGAGATAAAGAAAAACCATGCTTTCACAATATTGGCAGTATACTAAAACAGTTTAATATCTGTGTGATGAAAACATGGGATGTTTTCTGCTCCTGGCTATAAAACTGGAAAGAAAAGCTAGTTAACTAACAGAAAAACAACATAACAGAGTGACAGGACATAGCTAAGCAACATTATTTTCTGGATTCCAACTTTATTTTTGTTGATTTTGGAGTTATTTCTACAAACTTTTTTATTTCAAAAAGTTCAAAAAAGAAACTTTCAATTTGTGGAAGAGAGGATACCATTGGAATAACTGAACTACTCATGTTATCATCCTTTAGGTAAGGTAAGCATTTGGTTTCACCCATACTGTCCTTCAGCAATCCTCTCAATTCAGACAGATACGGACACTGTAGTGTAGAGGAGCAGGCCAGGAAAGATCTTAGAACATAAGCTGCCAGTGCCAGCAATGCCAGTCTGAATTCTGCAAAATTTATTCCACCTATTCTAACTTCACCCACAGCCTCCAAATAACACAATGTCCAGAACATTCTGTTGTACAAGTGATGGTTGCAAATAAAAAGAGGTGTGACAGGGAAACCCAGCCACAACAATGTTCTGAATTGGAGCAAGGAAGATCCTTTTAGGGGTTTGAGGTTTAGTAGTTAAGGTTGAACTATAGAAGTTTGAAGTATTATGAACACAAGGGAAGTAGAATGTATACCACTTCATCAATTGTTAGCAAGTGTTGAAGTATCTACCATTTCCTGTGGTTTTCCAAGATACTCTTTTGGCATGTTGAAGAGTTGCATCTCTATTGAGGAAGAAGCTGAATGGGCATAGACTATACACATGCATAATTACACAGTGGTGTAAGTCATGGAAACGGGAGTTTACACACATAGAGGTAAACATAAAGGTTTCCCCCTGACATTAAGTTTAGTCATGTCTGATTCTGGGGGTTGGTGCTCATCTCCATTTCTAAGCCAAAGAGCTGGCGTTGTCCGCAGACACTTCCAAGGCCATGCAGCTGGCATGGCTGCATGGCACGCCATTATCTTCCCACTGGGAAGTTATTTTCAAACTGCTAAGTTGGCAGAAGCTGGACCTAACAGTGGGCGTTGACCTTGCTCCCTGGATTTGAACAGCCGGCCTTTCAGTCAACAAGTTCAGCAGCTCAATGGTTTAATCCGCTGCACCACTGGGGACTCCTAGAACACATCTTTTATTTATTTATTTATTTATTTATTGTTCAATCTTGTATGCCACCACTACCCGAGGTCTTTTTTTTAGGGCTATTGGGGTGAAAATGGCCATACTTGGGGAATTCAGTAGTACATCTCCCTCTGGCTTTTGTTCCCCTGAAAGCCTGGCCACTTGACCCAGGAGCACCTAAACCTATATGTATATGTGTATGTATGTATGATTGTTTTTTTAAAAAAAAATATTGTCAAATTTTATATTTTAAACAGTACCCACATATATTCACAAAGACATACATATACCAGGAATTAGGGAAGGGGAAGGGGGGAATGTGACTTCCGTTCGTATCCCATACCAGTAATATCAATTTGTTGTGTACATTTCTTTACATAGAAAGGAGCATCCCTTATGCTCTTCTTTATATCATATTTTTGACCTTATAAACATTTTGAATTTCATTCTATAATTCTAATATAATCCATAATCATTGTCCAATCTGTATGTATGATTGTTATTGTGTGTGTGTGTACTACTTTTTTTATCTTGGTGGGGAATAGGCTCAGGCTTCTTGTGTGATAGAAGGTGCACACACAGAGAAGCCATAAGCAAAATAAGCAAAATACAAGAGCCAAAGAGGTGAACAACAAACAACTTACAGGGATTAAAGGGAGTCAGGCTATCCCCTTCCTTCACTAAACAACCCCAATATCTAAACAGCCCATACCCTGTCACAGCCCCCCCCAATGCATGCCCACCCTCACTTCCCTACTAAAATATTTTTAAAGAGGAAGGAAAGATATTAGACTAAGAAAATTTAATTAAATTGCCAAAGGATCCAAAGCAGGGACAGCACTGAGAGATACAGCCTCACCCTGGTATTTAGACCAGCTTGGCTAAAAGACACATGAGTGGCTTTCTTCTTCTGATTGGCTCAGGCAGCAGGGATCACAGGGAAACCTGTGTGCATGTACTTAATTTTGTTTCTAATCTTAACCTTAAATTGATCAAATATTTTCTCTTTGACTTTTCTCACCAGGTTTATTGTCATTACCTCCGTTTTCTTCCAATTAATTATTAGGCCTGTTATTTTTCCAAACTGTTTTAAATGTAGATTTATTCGGACTAGTACCTTATCTGGATTTCTGACTGTCAGAAGTGTGTCATCCGCAAATAAGCGAATTTTGATTTTATTTTCCACTTCCATTCCCTGTATTTTCTTTATCCTTCCTGATTGCAGAGGCCAATAATTCCATAACTAATATAAATAGTCCTGGAGAAAGAGGGCAGCCCTGATTTACTCCTTGCATGATACTAAAGGGTTCAGTACTTGAATCATTAATTATGACTTTAGCCCTGTTTTTTGAATATATTTGTTCTATTATATGTTGGAACCCCTCTCCAAAACCATATTTTTAATTAATAATTTCAACACTGTTCAACCCACTGAGTCAAAGGCTTTATATATATCTAATGCGATAATGCCTACTTTAGCTTTCTCATTTTTAGCATTCTCTATAATGTTTATCAATTTGCGGACCAAGTCAGACATTTGCCTGCCCTTAACAAACCCACATTGATCTGGGCTAATATAATCCTCTGAAATTTTTTAATCTATTTGCCAAAATTGCTGTAATTGTTTTTTGCATCTTGGTTAATTAGAGAAATAGGGCGATAAGAATCTAATAATAATTTATCTTTGCCCGGTTTGGGTATTAGTATTATGCTAGTATGTTTCCATGAATTTGGTATGGGTTTTCCCTTCAATATTTCATTGTTTTATCCTGCTATCTTCTCCCTCTTTAAGGACTAAAGTCCTATATATTTTTCCCACCATCTTTTTGTTGTTTCCTAGTAGAATCGTTTCTAATTCATTTTCCTCTTCATTAAAGCCTTCTCTCTGATCTTCTTTAATTTTTTGGGTTAATTGCAAGTATGGGAACCAATTCTTATTTTTCTTTTTCTTCTATTAATTGATGTCTGGGTTTCAGGGTATATTTTTGTCCATCCCAGCATGTTACTTCTTTATAGGTTGGCCACTTAATATTATCTAGTTGTCTAATTCTAAATGCTTCTAGTGGTGAAACCCACATGGGCATTTTTATAGTATTTTTTAGAATATTTTAGCCATAACTTGATTAGTGCGCTTCTGATAAAATGATCTTTGAAGATTCCATCTACTTTCACCTTATTATAACACATATACCCGTGAAACCCAAACCTCAAATCGAAGCCTTCCAAACTGAGTAACGTATCATTTTCAACCTTACACCATCCCCCACCCAAGTCAGAAAATTTGCCTCTGTTGGTCAACAGAGAGCTAGAGAAAATATTCAAGATCCAAATAGAGAGAAAACCAGACAGACTGCTTCTAGGGATAATGGACTCAAATCTAAAACTCAATGAAAACTCAATGAAAACGAAAAAAGACATTCTTGATATCAACTACGGCGGCAAAGCTCACATATTGGAAATCTGAGAAAACCCCAATGAAGGATGAGTGGATATTAAATGCTATTGAAGCTATCCAAATGGAGTGGCTTACAGAAGCAGTAAAAGATAATAATGCTGAAACGGACTCGGGTAGAAAACAGGATTGGAAATGTATGCAAGAATATTGCCAAAAAAAATATAATACGGTTTTGCAATTAAATTGGGAGTAAGACCTATGATAACAAAGATAATTATATAAGATATATGTACATAATAGGGGGTATCGATAGAAGGATAGATATAGCTAATAGATGTTTAAGGAAAGTGGACTTCAACAAGGTAAATGCGAGTTAAACAAATAGATATAAAGGGGCAAGTAAAAGACTAAATACTTGGTATGTTAAATAAAATCTGCCGTTTTCTTTCTACATATTGTAGGCAACTAGAGGAAACACAAGAAGAAAAAACAGTGAATAATCGAACTGAATTTATTGAAAAATGAATATGTTTTGATAATCCACCTACCCAGAACTTTTGTGTTTTCCTGTTTCTGGCACCCTATTCTTTCTCTTTTTTAATGCCAGCTGGCCTTTTTCTGCACACTTCTGTGCTACTTCTTTATGCTTGTCTTTAATCTGTACTTTGTAAACTGAATAAAGATTTTTTTTTTTTATATATATATATATATGTATATTTCATTGTACAAAATCTGCAATTTGGGTACTAGGAATTCTATGTAAGTTTTATAAATTTCAGCTGGAATACCATCTTCACCCGGCGATTTACCTTTCCTTAATTTGTTAATTTTGTCTTTAATTTCCTCTTGTGATATAGATTTCTCCATTTCCTTACTATGTGTCTCACTTAGTTTCTTACCTAAGTTTTGTTCCAGATATTTTTCCAGCTCAACTATATCAACTTCTGTATTTCTTTACATATTAGATTAGAAATCCTGTATCGCTTTGATTTTATCTATCATTCTGGCACATACAATACCATTGCTATCCTTGATACATCCACTATCCCTTCTTACCTTTTTTGTCTGTGCTATTTTTGCCAGCAGTTTTGAGCTTTTATTATTATATTCAAAAAAATATCTGTTTGTATACATCATATCTTTTTTAACTTTTTCTATATCTTTAGTCTCCAACTCTTTCTTTAATCTTGTAATGTTATTTATAATCTTCAGATCCTTTGTTAACAAATACATTGATTCCAGTTTTTTTATTTCTCCTATCAGTTGATTCTCTTGTTCTCTTTCCTGTTTCTTCAGTATGGCCGAATATTTACTAAACAATCCTCTTAAAACTGTTTTCATTGCATCCCAGAGCACCTCATATGAAGGGGACTCTCTTGCATTCAATCCCCAAATTTCTGCCCATTCTCTTAAAATATTTTCCCTTATAGATTTGTTGTTAATAATCTTTATATATATCCACATTCTTTTTAGAGGCTCATAATCAGTTTGATAATGTAATATCATATTCACATCTCGATGGTCATTTATAGAATTTAAATTTGCATAGACTTATTTAACATATTTTACTAGGGGTGGTGTTATGAATATATAGTCAATTCTAGTGAACACCTTGTGCACTGTTGACTAATATGTATACAACTTTTCATTCCCTTTCGTTATTCTTAGTACATGCTTTAAGTTATAATTGTTAATCAACTGAACAAAAGCACGTCTCACTTGTAAATCCTCTCTCTTTTGTGATGATGAATCCAGTTCCTGGTTAAATGTTGTATTAAAATCCCCTGCCACTATCATATTGTCTGTTTGTACTTTTCTCATCCTTTCGTCAACCCCTCTAAAAAAAATCCCTTTGGCCACAATTTGGGGCATAGATATTCACTAGTAGATAATCCTCATTATTCACCCTTCATCATCTTTATCAATTGAATCAATCTTAAAACCCACTTTTTGTGAAATCAACACTGCTACCCCCCCCTGGCTTTAGCACTTCCAGATCCCGTTATATAATGCTCTATCCAATCCTGATGAATATCACTGTGGCTCTCTCCCCTAGCCTTCGTGTGTTTAGTTTGTTGCCGCCGAAACAAACATGGCCTTTATGGGCAACCCATTGCTCAAAAATGCCAAATCATCCAGAAAAACAGAACGGTGCACATCTCAAGCTACTATTAAAATATACAAACCTAGTAGAAAAGAAAAAAATTCATGAGCTAAAAGTTGACATGCAACTTTCTTCCCAGTGGTATATGTGATGGTATATATGATGAATTCTTCTCCCTCTGTGTTCATAACACTTGACACTTCTACAGTTCAGTTTCAATAGCCAGTCCTCAAGATCTTCCTTGCTTCAACTCAGAATATTGTTGTAATTGAGTTTCCTTTGCAACCATTGCCTATTTGTAATTCAGAATGTAAACAGTTGACATTCCATATTTGAGGGTTATTCATGGATTTCTGTATTATTGCATATCAATGAACTATATTGCTTTTATCTAAGAAAACCCTCCTCTAGGCATTTCTAGTCCTCTGGCATGATTCTACATCATCTCCCACTGGAAGCTCATTGTAGAATCGCACTGGAGGGCCTAGACATGCTAGAGAAGTCTTGTCTCAGGTTAAAAAAAATAGTGTTTGTGACTATTACATTTACACTTTCACAGAAATATTGCTCCAGCAGTGGAAACTGAATTATACCTTTTTGTGCAGAGGGCATTTTCTGCACCAAAGTGTTTTCTGTGCAGAATACCTTTAAAAAAGTTTTCGGTGCAGAAAATAATACTTCTATCCAGGACATGCATTTTCTATGCATGTCCTGGATAGAATCCTATCTATATACTTCCCAACGCATAGGAAGCCTTATTGAACATGAGAGTCAAACATTTATGATTATTTTTTACATACCATAATTCTAGACTTCTCTTCCAAACTCCCCCCCCCCCCCTCTTTCCACTTTCTAACTAGATTGAGGTATTGTGAGAGGTCATATTGAATATATTGATCACTTATGGATGTTGTTTTGTTCTCATGGATTTGTGCAATTAGCGTTGTTTTTGTAAGTTAACTTGAGAGGTGTGCCTCCCCGCACCCCATGGTGTGAAAGAAAGCTTGAGCACATTGATTCATAGGGATTCTAGTGGCCTGAAAGACAGCCAATTTTCTTTCTACTTCCCATAGAAAGTCTGTTTATATTTACATGTAAAGGGCTTTGTCTAGTCTGTTTATCAGAGAAGGCACTGAAAGACACAGAAACAAAAGGCAACGGTTTAAAGAAGGATAAAGAAAGAGAGATTTTGGCAAGTTTAAATAGGACTACCTACTCACAACCATTTTGCAGGGAAGTCAGTGAGTTTCCTGAAGCTGTTGCTTCTTCTCCTGGAAGGCAGTGATGCCTGTGACACCTGTGTGGGCCTTGTTTTTCTTCATGTCATGCATACAGTGCACTCAGTGATACCTGCAATCCACCTCCCACCTGTCAGGAAGCATTTACTAGGATAATTGCCAGTCATTGAGTTCTTACAAGAGGAGTTTTGAAATTAAAACCGGAGAGAAAGGCAGGATTCTGTCTCAGACAAATGACTTGTTTTTCTGAATTCACACTTAAGCCTTACTTTATTGTTTCACTGAGATTGTTGGATTAAGAACATTAATAACAAGAAGAATGACCACCAACATTTTCCTTATACATTTTCCAAGCTTCTCCCTAAATAATTTCATATCTATATCATAGTATACAGACTTGGAAGATATGAAAAAGATTAAGCACTCCTCAAATCACACAGCCTTTTGAAACTGCTCTTCTTTTTTTAAAAAAAGGTTTTCTTATATAGGCATTTATATATGTGTACTCTGTTTATTTGAAATTATACACCTCTCTATGACTTCATGAGCATTGAAATTGAACATCTAATCATAGTACCACAGAGATAGACTACCAAGACTATCTAGTCTAGCCACCTGCCACCTGCCATGAAGGAACCATAGAATCAAAGCAACACACTCTACGTGAGGCTGCCTTTGAAGACAGTTCAGAAATTGCAATTAGTCCAGCAGGCGGCAGCCAGATTACTAACGGGAGCTACATACAGGGAGCATACCACCCCCCTGTTGTGTCAGCTCCAGTGGCTGCCTGTCCACTTCCGAGCTCAATTCAAAGTGTTGGTTTTGACCTTTAAAGCTCTATACAGTTCTGGCCCAGCTTACTTGTCCGAACGCATCAGCTGCTACGTCCCACCTTGTAATCCAAGATCATCCGGAGAGGCCCTGCTCTCGCTCCCGCCTACTTCTCATATGCGGCTGGTGGGGGCAAGGGAGAGGGCCTTCTCGGTGGTGGTTTCCCCTCCTATTGATGTACGATCCACCTCATCCCTCCTGGCATTCAGGAAAAAAAGTAAAATCCTGGCTGTGATGTTTGCACACCAGCACAAGGCAGCATTTTAGATGGGATTTTAATGGAAAGAGGATGAATGGGGCCAATGCTTTTATGGACAAAACATCGTTTAATTCTAGAATGAATGCATATGATGCTAATGTAATTGTATTTTACTCACAGACATTACTCACAGTCAGATGGGGCCTTTCCATGCTCGAGGCCTACTTTAACTGAAAGGCCTTGCCTCCAGGAAGAGAAAAACCAGCCAGAACCATAGAGAGATCGAAACCGGAAGTCCTAGGGCGGCTGGAGGACTCAGGAAAAAGCGCTTTAAACTGCAGGGAAAGGAGCCTGGAAAGGGCTGCCGTGCGGGTGGCCCCTTCCCCGCTAAGAAATAACCCGACCCAGACTTGTGTCGGCCTTTTTCTTAGCGGGGAAAGGGCTGCCGTGCGGGTGGCCCCTTCCCCGCTAAGAAATAACCCGAACCAGGCTTGGGTCGAAACTTATATCTTAGCGGGAAAGAGCTGCTACGTGCGGGTGGCCCCTTCCCGCTAAGAAATAACCCGACCCAGGCTTGGGTCAGCTTATATCTTAGCAGGGAAAGGGCTGCCGTGCGGCGGCCCCTTTCCTGCTAAGATATAACCTGACCCAGGCTTGGGTCAGCTTATATCTTAGTGGGGAAAGGAGCTGCCGTGCGGGCGGCCCTCTCCTGCTAAGATATAACCCGACCCAGGCTTGGGTCGAAACATATCTTAGCGGGGGAAAGGTGCCGTGCGGCGGCCCCTTCCCTGCTAAGATATAACCCGACCCAGGCTTGGGTCGGCATATCTTAGCGGGAAAAAGGAACTGCCGTGTGGGCGGCCCCTTTCCTGCTAAGATATAACCCAACCCAGGCTTGGGTCAGCTTTATATCTTAGCGGGAAAGGGCTGCCGTGTGGGCGGCCCCTTTCCTGCTAAGATATAACCCGACCCAGGCCTGGGAAACAGGAGGAAACTCGGCCCCGGGCTGCTTCAAAGCGCGCTTTGGAAGCAGCTCAGGGCCTGATTCGAGGAATTTCCTCCTGTTTCCCAGACTGTCTCTCAGGAGCGGAGGGAGAGCCTGGAGAACAGGAGGAAATTCCTCCGATTGGGAACTCGCAGGGGTTAAGGGAGGCATCGATGCCACCCTTTGCTCCTGCGAGGTCCCAATCCAACCCGTGTTCCCCTGGATTCTGACCTGGCAGGGGGAAGGGAGACATCAATGTCTCCCTTCCCCCTGCGAGCTCACAATCCAACCCGTATTGAGGGAACACGGGTTGGATATTGTTACTCGCAGGAGCAAAGGTGGCATCGGTGCCTCCCTTAACCCTGCGAGTTCCCAATCGGAGGAATTTCCTCCTGTTCTCCAGGCTCTCCCTCCCGCTTGAGAGACAGCCTGGGAAACAGCAGGAAATTCCTCCGAATCAAGGCCCGGGGCCGAGTTTCCTCCTGTTTCCCAGGCCTGGGTCGGGTTATAACTTAGCAGGAAAGGGGCCGCCCGCACGGCAGCCCTTTCCCCGCTAAGATATAAGCCGACCAAAGCCTGGGTCGGGTTATATCTTAGCAGGAAAGGGCCGCCCGCACGGCAGCCCTTTCCCCCGCTAAGATATAAGCCGACAAGCCTGGGTCGGGTTATGTCTTAGCAGGAAAGGGGCCGCCCGCACGGCAGCCCTTTCCCCGCTAAGATATAAGCCGACCCAAGCCTGGGTCGGGTTATGTCTTAGCAGGAAGGGGCGCCCGACGGCAGCCCTTTCCCGCTAAGATATAAGTCGACCCAAGCCTGGGTCGGGGGGGCCGCCCACACGGCAGCCCTTTCTCCGCTAAGATATAAGCCAACCCAAGCCTGGGTCGGCTTATATCTTAGCAGGAAAGGGGCCATGCGGGCGGCCCCTTTCCTGCTAAGATATAACCCGACCCAGGCCAGTTGGACAGCCCTGTTCTAGTTTACCAAGAGCACGTTCCTCATACCCTCCAGGTCACTATCACCCTTACTACATTCTTACTATTAGAATTTATTATTTAATTCTAATAAATGCTCTGGAGAAGCAAGCCTTGACTATTTTATTTAATAATAATAATACTACTAATAATAATAATATATTAATGCTTTATATCTCCCTGCAAGGAAACCAAGGGAAATGTTGCCCCTTGATTTGCCTGTGCTTAAAACAGTGTCAGTCCTGTTTCCCTGCTTTTCAGACTTTAGAACCAATTTAAATTTCGCTTACGTTACATTTTAGAACTTTTTGGAAATTTTTTTGTAAGTCTTTCTATTACTAATCAAAAAAAATCCCCCCCCCATTTGATTTCTTAATAGCGATTGTTGGGTTCTAAACCATGCCTAATGACTACATTGCTCTGCATCTTAGTCTACAGAGCAGCAGAAAACAAGCTGGACATGTTCCAGTTCATCAATATCCATGTTGAATTATGGTTCCCAGAACTGGACATTCCAATGGTATTTGGTAGAACAGAAACATGTAGGCTAGAAGAAACACCTTGCTAGATCTGAAAAGGGGCCTACCTAGTTCAACATTATGTTCACACAGTAGCTAAACATTTGGTTTAGCCACTGGGCGCAATTAAAGCTTGTGCGCCAACTGTGCCCGTACCTCATGAAGTCTGACTTGGCCATGGTGGCCCATGCCCTAGTTACCTCTAGAACTCAGCATTTATTGTAGTTTAGCCATTTTTATGATGTTTGCTTTGTGATTGCAATATGTTTTTATCTCATGTGTTGTTGTTGATTTTATTTTATCGTGCTTATTTCAATCTGTATTTCTTGGACTCATCCTTTTGTAAGCCACCCCGAGTCCCTTCAGAAAGATGGAGGCGGGGTATAAAAATAAAAAAGTTGTTGTTGTTGTTATCATTACTATGATTTAAGACATCTGTCAATTTGGTCTTAATGCTTCTCTATAAAATGGACAATATTTACCTTAAGTCAAGTGCTATTTACTGTGACATTTGCAGGTGTTGATTCATGTATATAGATGTGAACTTGGCACTAAATGCAGCTTAAACACAATATAGTACCTCTTGCCAAAGTGGGGAAGACTATAATTTGTGTGTTCAGTCTGTCACAAATCTCTGCTATGTCATGTTCTCCTCTTTGTGTTGATTTGTTATGTCTGAGGATTCACAGTATTAATGGGCTTAGAAAGGAAAGTGGTTCACACATACTCAAGAAGAGGGTTGTCCTCTGTAAAGAAAGACACATGGCCAAAACTAGGATCAGTCATAAAGGTATCTGGATGACAACCAAATCAACATAAGTAGGATCAGAGGTTTTGGCTTGTAATGAAATTGGCCCTTGGAATAAAGTATCCGAGGACATCTAAAGTGAGCAGACACTTATGAGGAAATTACATATCAGAAAAGCCAGTGAAAGATGTGCCTATTGCCCACTCTTACATTACTAAGAAGGAGATGACATTAAGAAGTAGGAGATTTTAAGTGAGTGGAAATCACATCTGAGAGTAGCCATTTATTGGTAAGAAACAATGGGATGGGCAGTATAAAGGGAGACTATGTCAGGAAACTCTTATCTTTCTGGCTTTTATTTCCATTGTGTTGTAAACAAATATTTCTTACATAAGCATGAAACTGTGTTCCACTTCCAACCTTATTTAACACATTACTCAATATTGCTTCCTGTAATGAGAGTGTTATTAAATTACATTATAATGATAGCAACGAAGAAGTGAGGCCAAGAAATAATCACTACTTTGCCATGTAACTGTCATCCAGATTCTTTTAAAGTTACAATGTGTACTGAGTTAGGTTCAAGTGCTATCTTATGCTGGGCTTTTTACTGGTGCATACAGATTGGCTTTTAATCAATCAATCAATCAATTAATTTTATAACCTTTCTTTTTCTCAATATGGAGCCAAGGTGGGTCACCACATGAATTAATAATCATGGAATTACAGAATCATAGAATAATGGAGTTGGAAGAGACCTCGTGGGCCATCCAGTCCAACCCCCCTGCCAAGAAGCAGGAAAATCGCATTCAAAGCACCCTCAACAGATGGCCAAATTTATAAATTCAAAAGTTATAAAGCAAATAATCTTTGTTTGTTTACAGTGTTCCCTCGCTACTTCGTGGTTTGCTTACTGCGGACTTGCTGTTTTACGGTTTTCCCTGCATGTCCCTCGAGGTTTTCCCTACATGGCCTGCGAGGTGAGCTCAGTGCCCTCACATCCATCCTCCTCCTCCTCCTCCCCTTCCCTCCCTTCCTCCTTGCTTTCCTTCCTCTGCCATGGTGCTAGAGGGGGCTTCTTCTTCCCAGCAAGCCCCCTTGACAGTGGGAGAAGTTCCCGCCAGTGGGGTGGCTAGCCAGTGGGAGGTGGACCCTGCTCTCCCTTGATTGGGTGGGCTGTCCACCCTCGGGAGATCTGGGCAGCCTTTAAAAGGGCCGTGGAAGGCCACACCAGGCAGCGTGCCTTCCCTGTGTCCAGTGAGTGTTTCTGTGGAGAACTTGGTGGCAGCAGCAGCAGCAGCGGGGACACAGCAGCACTGGTTTCT
Organism: Anolis apletophallus; assembly: GCA_030556195.1. Taxonomy (NCBI): domain Eukaryota; kingdom Metazoa; phylum Chordata; class Lepidosauria; order Squamata; family Anolidae; genus Anolis; species Anolis apletophallus. The sequence continues at coordinate 175,842,832 of JARBWK010000003.1, read as the reverse complement.
CTGGCAGTGGCTGGAAGCGGGTTTGCTTTGGGCTTTCGGACCCTTTTTTGGCTGTATAAAGTTTTTGGCAGTATAAATATTAAAATTAATATAGCATCCATACTTTTCCCTCACTTATCACCCGCGATATTTTTTTAATAGCAATTAAACAGAAAGATATATGTATTAATATTTCTACCTTTTTCGTAAAATATAATAAAGAAACGTGTAAATTAGAAACATTGAAGTTTGAAATTATGAAACTATTGAACTTAGAATAGAAAGGTAATACAAAAAAAGTTAAAACATTCGAAATCATCTCAATGAGAAGGATGAACCTGGTATGCTGCTACCAATCTAGTAATCCTCGGCTCTATTTTCATCAGCAGTAATCTCAAATCATCGTGATTGACTTCTTTGCAATTGGTTTCTTTTTTTTGTTAATAAATTGATTACCGCACTGAATCCATGTTCCACTAAATATGTTGAAGGACATTATTATTGTTATAAGACTCAACCAGTTGGAAGGGAACCCCAAAGGTATTATTATTATTAACCCTTGCTTGGCGAGAGGAGGAGGAGGGAGCAGGAGGAGGGAAGAAGAGAGAGACACACAGAGAAGGATGGTAGCCTGTCACCTGACTCATGCCACCGCCCCCACCACCCCCTTACAGGGGTTCAGTGCCCCCCAAATTCTCCTGAGCCTTCCAGCACCCCCCTAGATCGCCCCACTGCCCACCAGGGGGTGGTACCGCCCACTTTGGGAACCACTGATTTAGATGGAAAGATTACAGTTGATCTCCCAGTCCATTCCACAGGGATTCATTTATTTCTTGTAGGTTCCAATTCATAATCATATGTCACAGTTTCGCCATTCTTCCATTTGACTTTCCTACTGTTATCTTCTTTACATTAATTACTTGATCTTTATATCTTTTAAATAAGAGCTCACTGGTTTCCAGTCTATTCTGGGGTGTGTTTTTTTGCATTTGGTCATATACCATGCTTTTCAAAAAGTCCAAATCCATATGTTCTCTTAATTTGATGATCCATTCTTCGACAGTTGAAGGCTCTTTGTTCTTCCATTTCTTTCCCAGAACTGTCCGTTCCACCACAGACATATAGTAGAACAGCTTATAATTATTTTTCTCTATGTCACAATCCATTAAATTTAAAAGATAATATTCTGGTTTTAGATCTAATTTATGCTTCAATATTTTTGTACATGTACATGTATAGTCTTCCAGAAAGTCCACCAACTATGTAGAAAGGTCCCTATTTGTTCCTCACACTTCCAGCATTTGTTGCTTAGATTTTTGTAATATTTGGCTAGTTTCAGGGGTGTTAAGTGCCAGCGAAAGAACATTTTGTACCAGTTTTCTGATACTGTGTTAGACCCTGAGTACTTGATCTTTTTCCCCATATCTCCTCCCATTCCTTTAACAATACTGAGTGGCCTAGATCCTGTGCCCACTTGATCATATTATCCTTTACGAGTTCCGTTTCCGTATCCCATACTCTCCCCTCTGTTATTTAACATCTACATGCAGCCACTTGCACAGCTGGTGCAGAGTTTTGGGCTTGAGTGTCATCAGTACACTGATGACACTCCACTCATTCTGAGGGTGGAGGGAAGGCCTGGTTCCGTACCCGATAATTTCCAACATTGCCTTGAGGCCGTCATTGGATGGCTGCGAGCCAGTAGGTTGAAGGTGAATCCAGCAAAGACTGAGATCTTGTGGCTAGGTCGTCCGGGCGATGGGGAGGTCCAGCTTCTGACCCTGGACGGTGTGGCGTTATGCCCACCACCTTCTGTAAAGAGCCTGGGAGTTCATTTGGACTCCCAACTGACCATGGAGACCCAAATCTCCATGGTTAGTAAAACAGCTTTTTTCCATCTAAGACAGGCAAAGCGGCTGGCCCCCGATCTATCCCGGAATGACCTGGCTATGGTGATCCAAGCCACAGTCATCTCGAGACTGGATTACTGTAATGCCCTCTACGTTGGCCTTCCTCTGTTAGCGACCTGGAAGCTCAAGCTGATACAGAACACTGCCGCCCAACTCCTGTCTGGTACCCCAGCAGGTTGTCACATTACACCTACCTTGCAGGATCTGCACTGGCTTCCAATCGAGCACCGGATCACCTTCAAAGTGTTGGTACTTACCTGTAAGGCCTTACACGGCCTGGGACCAATGTACCTGAGGGACCAGCTTACCCCATATTGCCCTATGAGATCACTGCGGTCAGAAAACACCAACTTGCTGACAATCCCCTCTGCTAAGACACTCAGGTTGACGGCAACCCATAGGAGAGTGTTCTCGGTCATTGCTCCAACACTGTGGAACGCTCTCCCGGCCGAGCCGTGAGCCCTTCAAGACCTCCTGTCTTTTAGGCGGTCATGTAAGACATTTCTTTTTCGGCAAGCCTTTGGCCCATAAAACGCCATGAGTGTTTCAGCCTACTTGTCGACTTGCTGTGTATGTTGCATTATGCTGCGCATTTGTTCTCCGCACAGCATGCTGTGTTTTAACCCATGATTTTAGAGTGTGTAATGTGTTCTTAACTGTGTTTTGTTGTATTTTGACCTGCTGTGAGCTGCCCCGAGCCACCCAGGAGTGGCGGCCTAGAAGTCTGATTGATAAATAAATAAATAATATCCTTATTTGCTTTTTCTCGGATTTCATTATTATGTCCCATGTTGTTTCTTGTGTGTTAAAATCGTTTTTGTAATCTAATTTAAAGTAATCCTTTAAATAATGGAACCATGTCATTTCTTTATCCGTCTCTCTTAGATTTTCTATTGATTTGAGTTTCCATACTTTCTCTTATTTTTTCTATCAGGGTCTTGTATGTATGCCATTTGGTCATTGGGATTTCCTTTTTGTGTTGTGCTTCTATTGGTGATATCCAGAGAGGTGTTTTTTTTGGTAAAATCTATTCTTATATTTTCCCCAGATATTAATTAGTGCCGCTCTAATATAATGGTTTGAGAAGTTTTTCTCTATCTTGGTTTTTTCATACCAAAGGTATGAGTGCCACCCTCTTCTTGTATCGAATCCCTCCAGATTTAGCATTTTCCTTTTTGATAGGGTTGCCCAGTCTTTGGCCCAGCTTAGTGCAGCGGCCTCAGAATACAGTTGGAGATTGGGTAGGGCTAGCCCTCCTCTTTCTCTTCTATCCGTTAATATTCTGTATTTTATTCTATATCAGGGTTTTGAAATTATTATTGTAACAAATTACTTTTAAAGTAACTTTGCTCTGTTGAAATGTTGATATGATATCTTGAATTCTGGGAAGCACAAGAAGCCAAAGTTAGAGTGTTGCCAGACATAATCTTCCCAGAAGAATAAAGATTGAAGATTACAGCTGGATCATGCTTTTTATAAACAGATTAAAAATATAAAATAACACCTCTGTCCTTTCAAATGGAAAATGGTCTTTCTTTGTTTAACACAGGAAGCTGAAAAGGAATGAGCCTGCTGTTGGTGCATACAAGGAACTGCACATTCCCAGTTGCACAACAACCTGGGAGCACATGAGAGGGTCCTGTCTGACAGCTGAACTTCTTCCTGTTGCCTGGTCTCTGATACTCATCCCAAAAACATAAATGGACAACAATGAAGCATCAGTGATTATTATTATTAAACAAAGTCACTCAGGATGACAAGTGCTTGAACTGTGTGAAAAGCATATGGTAAATACTTTGAGTTCTTACGTGACCAAAACTTGGGCAGCCGTTGTGTGCCAGAGAGTACATGAAAGTGGGAAATGTTATGTTTTAAATAAAGACTCTTTTGCTGCCAGACTAGAAATGTCAACTGCATATTGAATTACTATCGACTTAGTGGGCCAAGTCTTCCCTTTCCATTCCCTTCCTAATGCATCTACAAATGTGTCTGTTCTCCTGACTAGGAAACATTGCCAAAATAGCTGACAGCCCCTGAGTTGTCAACCCTGATGACTTTGAGACTGAATGGATGAGTGGTAGGTCTTAGTATCCTTAAAACCAGCCCGGCATGCTTCAACAACAGCAAAGCAGAAGATAATCTCTGTCTTGCCTGCCTTCCCTCTAAACTTCTCTGTTATGAGTCCTTTGGCTTCAAAAGTTAAGAATAGAGTGACCTTTGTAAAGTAAATCTTGCTTCCCAGAAGCTCTTTAGAGAGGCAGTGCAATGGTAACCAAATAATAATTACTGGCAATAAGTATTGCCTTGGCTGATTTGTAACCTAGAATTGCAGATCTGACAAGTGGTTACAGTCCACTCTAACAGCCACTTGTCCTCAGCCCACCTTCCTAGCCAGCAGCTGTGATGCTATGACAATCAGAAGTAGAACATTTATCATGATTCCTTGTCACAGCCCGGTAAGAAGTATAGTGGAAATAATATCCTCCTTGCTCCCTGCTCACCTTTGTCTGTATTTTATCGCCTGGTGAAGTAGGTTGGAGAAGACATTTATGATTTTGGGTTGTTGTAGGTCTTTCAAGCTGTATGGCCATGTTCTAGAAGCATTCTCTTCTGATGTTTCACCTCACAACTTCTGAGGATGCCTGCCATAGATGCAGGTGAAATGTCAGGAGAGAATGCTTCTAGAACATGGCCATACAGCCCAAAAAACCTACAACAACCCAGTGATCCTGGCCATGAAAGCCTTCGACAATACATTTATGATTTGGTAATAATGGCATGAACATGACTACTTGGGGATATAGTGCAGTTATAGATCTGTATTCTAGATTACGAATCCATGGCTGTAATTCAGGATGTCTGTCAGCTAATGCTGATAGTAATAACAATAACTACAATTATATTAATATCAATAATGTCACCATAAACATACAGTTAGAACATCTGATATCCCCATAGATGAAATAACATAGTACAATAACAAAAAGAGACTCTACTTGGTACATGTCACGTTATCCGATGATACAATTATTCCTAGATTCTGAGATAAAATATGAATTCCTGATTGTCCCAAACTGTACTCAGTAAACTGTAAATTCAAGATTTAAAAAAAGAGGAGATACTAAGCACAAGTAAGCAGAGACCTAGCTGTGCTAGTCTGGAATATTCATATGCAAAGAGGTCTTATAGCTCCTTGACACTTAGTGGGTTACACAAGCTTTCATAGATTGTAGAATTTATTTATTTACTATATTTATATCCCACCTTTCTCGACCCAGATGGGGACTCAAGGCGGCTTACAACATAGGCAATAATTCAATGCCTTAAAATAAACATTTAAATTAAAATTGAAATAAAAGTTAAAATACATTAAAACATTTGCTCAATTTTATCTGCCATGTCTCAATGCCATGGAATCATGGGAGCTGTACAATTTTAGCTTTCTTTGCCAAAAAGTCCTGGTGCTTCACAAATTACATATCCATAGCATTCCATAGGACTGAGCCATGATAGTTACAATGGTGTCAAAATGCATTAGTTTTACAGTGTAGCTACAACCTACGCCTGTCTCATCCGATGCAAAGAGAAACACACAATAATTTGGCCTTAAATTTGGCCAAAATAATATTCCTTCACCCCAGAAAAAAAACAATAAAAACTGGCTCTGAACTTTCTGTGATCTGACTTGGCCTACACGATACTATCCCATACAGGTTATTTTAGGACATTTTGGAGATTCAACACTATTACTTGGTCTCCTTGTACTGCTCCAGCTACACACACATACTTACCTTAATCACTCAGTGTTCAGCACCCGCTGTTTTGACATCTATGGGAATGCAGCTGCTTTAAAGGTTAAAAAAACCAACACCATGGAAATGAGATGATGAAAAGCATTCAGCTGACTAACGGTGTTACCTTTCAGTGAGCTTTCCAACATAGGGCCACAGAGGAGACAGGGACATGTAAGGAAGGATGTGAGCTTGGATATCTTGCTCTTTGAATCACACCAAAGAGATATTTCTTAGGGTTTGTAACACTAAAGGTGTTGAAGCAGAAAGAGATTTGAAAGGGGGGGGGATAGGAGTAGGACAGAAAGAGGGGAGGATGTAGAACAATGCACCTGCAGCCCCACTCAATTAATAAGAACCCTGACTCCGGTGCATTTAGCCACTCTGAAAAATGAGATGGGGTGGGGGATAGACATATACATGACAAAACATAAGTTAAATAAAATAAAAATTGAAGGACGATACTGGATCTGAAAATGATGAAGACTGATTATTTCTTCCATGACTAGGTAAGTTTTCACTTTATGATGAGAAGTGTGTAAAATCAGCTTCTTGGGACTTCACTCTGTACACATAATGGACCAGTCCAGTGGTTGTTATGCTTGTCATGGGGATTAGAATACATTTTGATTACAGGAACTGACCTTCCAAGACTGAAATGATAGTGGTTCAGAATTCTGAAATTCTGTCATTGACATTTTTTCAACTTTCTTATTGGAATGGAAAGATTAGATTTCCATCTTTCTAACCAAAACATCTCCCCTGTCCAAGCTAGCTGGAGAAGGCACATTGACACCCTCATTTATTCTTCCAGGGATCTATGGAGTGAAAACAGATGTGTGGGACATGGCCTAAAATTAGTCTAATGTCAATGCAATACAAACAACAGTTGTGCCCTCAAATGTAGTATGGAATATTTGGATTATGTTGAGATTCATACATCTGATGCTCGGTGCCTGAAAATAATCAATTAAACATGACTGTACTGTCTCTAATTCATTAAAGTTCTTAACAACAACCTCAAAATAGTTAAATTAAGATGATTTTAGGAATGAAATGCAAATAGTAAATTTTGGAGTAGCAATCCATGTTTTTGCATCAACTTTGCAGATGATCTGGGGACTAGAAAGGAAAGTTTGCAAAAAGGAAAAAGTCCTGAGACCATCTGAATTGATTTTCTGCTCTTTCAGAAAAACGTTAAAATGCAAGTTGTAAATACAAAACAAAAATAAGGTAAGAATTCAAACTGGGGTTGTGCACCATAGTGGTCATTCTACGTAATTAGCCTACTTGAACAGGAGAAAACCCATCTGTTTCCTGAGGCCTTTCAATGTGAACTATCAACTTTAGAATGCCTTTTAATTGGGCTGTTTAATTTTAATCATTATCACGTTAATGTTAATTTAATCTTATACACAGAGTAAGGCTCTAATGCTAACAGCATTCAAACACGCTATGAAAGCTAGCAAAGACTAAAGAGTATGCAAAATGGTGTCTTTCACTTTTTTATATATAAAAGTATATACCATTCAGGTATGGTGCAAGGTGTAATATTTCACTATATAATTTCACAGTGTTCACATAATACATTCACATTTGTGACCATATATCAATCATTCATAGTATGCATATAACAATATCACAAAGTGGATATCACAGTGTTAATATCACATGAATTCTAAAGCAAGGTACTGGTGTAACTATAACAGAACCAACAGTATAAACCTGTATTTCCACCATAGGGTAAGTTCACTCCTAATGTTGGCATGTAGTGTGGCTGGGAAGATCCCTGGATGTAAACAATGAACTGCTTCACCGCCTGGGAAGCAAACGCCGCTTGGCTGGAGTTCAGTATAGCCTGAGGCGAACCGCGTAGGACTCCACGAACATCTCTGGATCCACAGAACCACAGCCTCCTAACCCACCCCATTCCGCCACCCCAGCGGAGGACAGACGCCCAGCATTTAGCAGCTATACTGAACTCCAGCCACTAGCGTTTGCTTCCCAGATGAAGCAGTTCATTGTTTACATCCAGGATCTTCCCAGCCACACTACATCATAACATTTGGGAGTGAACTTACCCTACGGTGGAAATACAGGTTTATACTGTTGGTTCTGTTATAGTTACACCAGTACCTTGCTTTAGAATTTATGTGATATTAACACTGTGATATCCACTTTGTGATATTGTTATATGCATACTATGAATGATTAATATATGGTCACAAATGTGAATGTATTATGTGAACACTGTGAAATTATATAGTGAAATATACCTACACCTTGCACCATACCTGAATGGTATACTTTGATACTTTTATATATAAAAAAGTGAAAGACACCATTTTGCATACTCTTTATTCTTTGCTAGCTTTCATAGCGTGTTTGAATAATGTTAATTTAATGTCACAGCCATTTGTTTGTGTAGTCGAGACTAATTCTTTGGATGGAAGGAAATCAACCCCAAGCACACCCAGTATCTATATTGATACAGTGTTTTGCATGATATAGACATAGTAGGAAATTAAAACATATTTGCTCTGATGTTGATGATTTGGATGGTAAAATTGGTTTCATATCAGATTTTAGGCAATACAGCCCTAAAACGCACACAACTGCAAAAAAAAAAATCAAACTGTTATCACCTTTGTTCCAAAATGTTGGGATGTCACCTTAAGTGTAAACATTAAGTTTGAACAACATCACTGTGCAATTTGTTTGTATGTAAGTGGATATATAGACAGATGAGAGAGAGATTTGTGTGTATGGCACAGGTAACATTGCCATACTAATGATTATGTAAGGGAATTATTATCTCCTCCAATTACTAAGGTGTTTACTGCCAGCAATGCAGAGAGACTGAAAGAACATTTAACAGCAATGAAGCAGCTCTAGCCCCACCTCTTTGGCCAACAGTGATGAAATTACTTCCCTATGGATTCCCAGCCAGTCTCACCAGTTAAGCTCTGCACTGTGATTACACTTACCCCTTCCAGCTCTTAAATGTTTGTAATTTCCACAAAGCCAAGCCAAGCTAGATGCCTTTTTCAAGATGATGTATATCATATGACAGGACTGTAGTTAAGCACAACCCACTTTAGGATCACATCTTTGCTAATGGAAAAGGCCCTGAAATGTACCATATATGAAATGTGTTTTCATATAATGCTTATTCCTAGGAGAATCAATTTTAGGACCTAAGCGGACAACATCAAACCTTGCCACCAAACCAATTCTGTGAGAAAAGGTAATGTTTCTAAGAACTTGGAAGGATAAGTTTCTTGCATTTCATTAAAGTCCAATTAATTAAACAAGTCAATGAAGAAGTAATGATCTCATTATGTTAGGGGAAGGTGCCTGCCAGCCTGGGGGAGGTTGTAGTGACCTTTTTCTTAAAGAGGACCTTCTTGGACCCAGGGATAGGTGCCTTATTATCTAAAATCTGCACAGGATGCTTGAGAATGTGGCTGGGCAGCTTCAGATATTATTGGAGGAAATAAATTGTTTGGACTTATTTCAGTCAGGTTTTAGGCTTGGGAACAGTACCAAGATAGCATTGGTTACGCTGACTGATAACTTACTCTTTTGGGGGGTGGGGGGTTGGTACCTCTCTTGATCTTTGATTTCTCAGGACGTTTGGAAACAATTCATAATATCTCACTGGATCAGTTTCATGGGGAGTAGGAGGCACGGTGTTACAGTGGTTTCACTTCTGTCTGCAAGGTTATTTTCAGGAAGGGTACTGCAGGATTCCCTGGCCATTGTGCTATGGAGTTCCACAGATTTCCATCTTGTCTACCATGTTGTTCAATATCTATGAATACATTGACAAAGGCATTAGGATTTTGATGCTTCTCGGCTTTGGCTCCCCGCCTGTGGAATGCGCTTCCAAGCGAAATACGATCAACCCCATCCCTCCTAGCTTTCAGGTAGAAAGTAAAATCGTGGCTGTGGGACCAGGCCTTTGTACAGTAACTGCAGCACTTTATGGGAACGGACTGTTTTAACGACGGACATGAAATACGGCTTCCGCCATTGATTGATTGATTGAATGTGGATTGTATTGATAGAATGTTAAATTAATTGGTTAGCTAATGTTTCAATGCTGATGTTTTAATCCTACTGTATTAGTGTTTTTATATTGTGTATTGTGCTGGCATCTAATTGTTCCTTGTAAGCCGCCCTGAGGGTTGAGAATGGCGGGTTAGAATTACAGTAAATAATAATAATGCTGGACACCATCAACATGTTGCTTCTTCTTGATGGATTCAGCTGACGCTGTGCAATCACTGGATTAGGCTCTGGATGTTGTAGGCTGGATGAGGGCCAATGAACAGAAGCTAAAAAGAAGGTTCTCTGGATAAATGGATCTTGGTCTGAGAATTGGGCAGCCAATCAGCTCTGGTTAGAGTCTAACAACTTCAGGCCCCAACATCTGAGACAGCATCCCCCCATGTGTGTACACACACACACACACACACACACACACACACACACGCCCCTTGGGGGCAATACATTTTGGGATGACATAGGAGATAACAAAAAAAAGCCATGACATAGGAGATGGCTTTTTTTTGTTATATGCTCCTGGTTTTGGAATACCCTCCCCTGAGAGGCCCAATTGGCACCAAATCTAGCATTCTTGTGACATCAAATCAAAACATAGCTCTTTAGAAAGCTTTGAAAGGCAAAATGATTTTATCCAATGTACCCATATGCGATAGTATTCTTTAGCATGATTTTGGATCGTTTTGAGTAGTTTTAAATTGTTCAGTTTAAAATAATATCAATATTTAATATACTGCATTTTAGTCTTTTAAATACTTGTTATTGCATTTTATTGCCTTAAATTCATTGTATTGCATGCCACATTGCAATTTCCAGATATAGGGCAAGATCTAAATGTTTTAATTCATATATTAATTGATTAATTAGAAGCTAAGTGAGCAACATAAAACATATTAATTAATTAATTAATAATAATAAATAAAATATAATCACCGCCGCCCTCTTTCCACCAACATGATCACTGGAGAGATTCTGGGAGTTATAGTCCCTCCTCCCAAAGTAATGTTAGCAATTTTTCTTCCTATCCAACTGCTTAATCACTCAAAGAAGACTGGCTTTTTATTTCTGCAAAGAAGTGAAAACAGAGGTCACTGGGAACACTTGCACAGCTGACCTTTTACATTTGAGATAGATAACCGAGTACAATTTCTGGAGGGTTGTTCCTAGTTGGTAAAGCTGGGGACACCTGCTTGGACCCCTGGCCTTTGACCTGTGGGGTCCCGCAGGGCTCTATTCTGTCCCTCATGCTTTTCAACATCTACATGAAATCACTGGGTACGGTCATCCAGAGTTTTGGAGTTCAGTGCCATCTCTATGCAGATGATGCCCAACTCTACTACTCTTTTCTACCCAACTCCAAGGAAGCCCCTCGGATACTGGACCAGTGTCTGGCCGCTGTGACGAATAAACTGAAGATTAATCCTGACAAGACAGAGGTCCCCCAGGTCAATCGCAGGCTGGATGGAGGTATAGGGTGGCAAACTGTGCTCGACGGGGTTGCACTCCCCCTAAAGACAAAGGTCCGCAGCATGGGGGTCCTTCTAGACTCAGCGCTAAGGCATGAAGCACAGGTGTCAGCGGTGGCTGGGAGGGCCTCTGAACAATTGAAGCTCATGCACCAGCTGTGACCGTACCTCGTGAAGTCTGATTTGGTCATGGTGGTCCACACCTTAGTTACCTCTAGATTGGACTATTGGAATGCGCTCTACATGGGGCTGCCCTTGAAGATGGCCCAGAAACTTCAATTGGTCCAACGAGCGGCAGCCAGATTACTAACTGGTCAACCCCCCTGTTTAACGAGCTCATTTGGCTGCTGTTTATCTTCTGGTCCCAATTCAAGGTGCAGGTTCATACATACAAAGCCTTGAATGGTTTGGGACCTGCCTACCTTCGTGATCACATTTCCTTCTACAAACCAACATGATCCCTTCGATCTTCTGGAGAGGCCCTTCTCTTGCTCCTGCCCCCATTGCATGTGCGACTTGTGGTGACAAGGGAGAGGGTCTTCTCTGTGGTAGCTCCTTGGCTCTGGAACTCTCTCCCTAGAGAAATTAGGCAAGCCCCACCCTGGCAGTCTTCAGGAAGAGTCTGAAAACTTGGATATTCGAATGTGCCTTCAATGATTGAACAATAATCCCTGACCTTGACCAAATCCTGCATAAAATGTCCTCGGTAGCATTTTATTCCATCCCTTAGTGCATATAACCCCATTGTTTTGTTCGTCCCATCAGATCCTCCTTCCAGATACAATACTTTCTCACCAGTGTTTTTAAATTTTTAATCTTTGCAACCGGCCCTGCCCACTGTGTTCAACTGCTGTTTTAATTTTTGTGATTTTATATTGCTTTGTGTGTTTACTTATGTTTTTGTATCATTTAAATTTTGTATTTTTATTTTAATTATATTCTATTATTGTATTTTTATGTTAAAGTTTTATTATTTTATTTATTATTATTATTATGTATAAATATGTGAGAGGAAGTCATGCTTGGCATGATCAGGAAGGGAATCGAAAATAGGTCGGAAAATGTTGTATTGCCTCTCTACAAATCTATGGTAAGGCCACATTTGGAGTACTGTGTACAATTCTGGTCTCCGCACCTTAAGAAGGATATAACGGAACTGGAAAAGGTACAAAGAAGGGCGACAAAAATGATCCAAGGGATGGAGCAGCTCCCTTATGAAATCAGGTTGCAACACCTTGGTCTTTTCAGCCTTGAAAGACAGCGTTTAAGAGGTGACTTGATCGAAGTGTATAAAATCATGCATGGGATAGAAAAGGTGAATAAAGAAAAAATAATTTTCTCTGTCACACAACACTAGGACTAGGGGGCACTCCCTAAAGCTCCAAGGTAGGAAAGTTAGGACTAATAAAGGGAAATATTTCTTCACCCAGAGGGTCATTGGGTTATGGAACTCACTTCCAGAGGAGGTTGTGACAGCTGTCAGCCTGGACAGCTTCAAGGCAGGATTAGACAGATTCATGGATACCAAGGGAATCAGTAGCTACTGAAATGGACATCCAAGTGCCACCTCTGTGTTGATGGAGGCAGGCAGGATTTCCTGGGTACTGGTTGTGGGGGTCGGGAGCAGGTGAGGGTTCTGCCCTCCTTTCTGCTAGAGATCCCTGTGTACAACTAGTGGGCCACTGTGTGACACAGAATGCTGGACTAGATGGGCTGAGGCCCGATTCAGCATGGCTCTTCTTATGTTCTTATGTTCATAGGGAGGAGGGAGTAAGCTTGTTTTCTGCTGCCCTGGAGACTAGGATGTGGCAGCTCTCACAGTCAGGAAGTTCTTCCTAATTTTCAGATGGAATCTCCTTTCTTGTAGTTTGAAGCCACTAGGACAATGGCTTCAAACTACAAGAAAGGAGATTCCATCTGAACATTAGGAAGAACTTCCTGACTGTGAGAGCTGTTCAGCAGTGGAACTCTCTGCTCTGGAGTGTGGTGGAGGCTCTTTCTTTGCAGGGTTTTAATTAGAGGCTGGATGGCCATCTGTCGGGGGTGCTTTGAATGCAATTTTCCTGCTTCTTGGCAGGTGGTTGTATTGGATGGCCCATGAGGTCTCTTTCCTACTCTATGATTCTATGTGCACAATGGCTACTGGGTAGCAGCAGCAGTCTGTGCATGAGAAAAAGAGAAAGAAAGACTGGCAGAGAATCTCTCCATGGCAAGGGTACTTTAGCTTACTCTTGTTACAGAAGGGGGCTTTAGTAAGCCACTTCTGTATGCCTTTTGTTATGAAAACCTTAAGATGACACATATCAACATGAAATAAGAGATAGCACTCTAAACACTCAGCTACGAATGAAGAGCAGAGGACAAATATGAGTAGTATTTGCTAATAAGATAGTATGTGAAAGGAAAGTCACAATTTCACAGTGCAAATAATAGGGACATTGAATGTGAGAAATATTTATTTATTATTTAAAACATTTATACCCTGTCCTTCTCAGCCTCCAAAGAGGGACTCAGGATGGCTTCCAACCATTCAGTGCTGACACAATATAAAACATATCATAAAATGCAACCATTTACATTAAAACAGTTATAAATATACATTAAAAATAGTTTGCCAGGTTAAAATCGTCATCCAAATCAGTCCATTGCAGTCAAATAAAGTCTTATCTTCACCAGTAAATCGGTCTATTCTGCAATTGCTTGATCCCATAGCCAGGATTTATGTTTTCCGGAAGGTCAGGAGGGAGGGGGCAGATCTAACCTCATTAGGGAGGGAGTTCCACAGCTGAGGGGCCAGCACGGATAAGGCCCTGTTTCCCTTCCCCACCAAATGCAACTGCAATGGTAGTGGAACCGAGAGCAGGGCTTCCCCAGATGATCTTAATGTCCTTGGTGGTTTGTAGAGGGAGATATGGATCAGGGAAAGCTAGAACCTACAAAACAATAAAATGTATGAACACTGCAATATATGAGGAAAGTATCTAAGATCCTCAAATTTAAAGATATGTGATTGAAAAGCAAAATCAGAATAACCCATGACATAACATTTCTAATGTTTATGCATTGCAATGAAAGCTAGACAATGAATAAAGCTGGATGTGAATAAAATTATTGAAATGTGGTACTTGAGAAGAGTGCCAGGGATACCATGGACAAATAAATGGATCCAAGAACAAATCAAGTCTAAACTCACCCTGGCAGGTAAAATGATTTAACTAAGACAGTCATACTTTGGACATACATGACACAACTCATTAGAAAAGACAACAATGCAATAGGAAAAGAGGAAAAGCAAGAAAGCCTTTGAAGTCAAAGCCTTTGACTCTGAAGCCAATTTTACAGCAATTAAAACAAAATTTAATGGGATGCAGGGCTCTGTAATGATTAATGTTGTGGCTATTTTAAATATTCTATTTTGCTTTAAGTAGGTTTTATTGTTGTGGCATCTTACTCTATGAACCATCATGGGGAAGATGTGTCTAGTATACTGTATATATATACTATTTTATGCTTTTAATGTATTGTGTCTTAATTGGTACGACTCCTTGTGTTATTTTATATTTATTTAGTTTAATCCTTGGTTTAATTTTCAATTAGTTTTATGTTATATTGAGTTTCATTTTATTTCATATTTATGTCTTGATTGCTGTTTGTTTATTTTAGGCAATGAGTGCCATTTTTGTTATTCTTTGGAAACTACCCTGAGTTCCCGTGGGGAGAGAGGGTGAGTTATGAATAAATAAATAAATAAATAAATAAATAATTGACCAGCAGTTCTCAACCTTTCAACTCCCAGAAATCCCAGCCATTTTACTAGCGGTTAGGATGTGTGGGAGCTGATGTCCAAAACACCTGGAGGACCAAAGGCCGGAAACCACTGTTCTAGACCAAGGGTAGGAGTCCAAGGGACAATGTTTCCTCTCAAGCTAAATGGAAGCTGCATGCATTAACAAGTTTGTTTCCCCAGGCCATCAGAATACAGTGCTTAACTTATTCATCTATCTCTTTGCTCATTTGGCTCTGTGGTGCAGCAAAGCCAAAATGCAAACTATATTGAGGCTGGGGGTGGGGAGAGAAAGCAATACTACTCGTATAAAAAAAGAGATTAGAGAACTTTTGGAGGTTCATATATGCCACACACAAGCTCTGGACCTGTGGTCAGCTGGAAAAACCACAGTTTAAAGATTTCACAATAGTCCTGGTATTTAATCCATCTAATGCAAACTCCCCACACCCCGGTCCCAGCCTAGCTAACGCTGCTGCTATGGTGGCACAAATGAAGCCTTTAAGCCCTTTTGAAGTATCCAAGGGTCCCTGTTTCTCAGCAGGAGGGCTAGAAAACTATGTCAGCAATGCTAAAAATGCCCCTGTGATTACTGTACCTTTCCGAGCAGAAACCAGGAGAGCAACCAATTAATGCCTCCTAATCTGCCTAATAAATAAATCTACTTCTTTGTGAATGCCTTGTCTCTGCAGCCGGCATGGAGAGTAACTGTATAACACAAGTTGATCTACAGCAGTGTAATGGAGATTGCGTTGTCTTTTCATCTACCATTGATTGGTGCTTTTGAATTTCCTTGGACACATTTATTTTCTGACAACAAGCTCCGTGCATCTTGTTAAAATGGCCAAAGATACAACAAAAACTAGTCTTCTTTTTATTGGATTTTGGATGTACAAAAGGAGGCATATTAAATTTAAGCATGTTAAGACACTGAGTTTCAGATTTAAACCATAAAAACCATTTTTTTTAAAAATTAGAAAATGGCCATTGATAGATGATATTTTTATGCAGCTTGCTTCCATCATACGAATAAAATATGCATATTTAGCTACTGCAGTACAGTTGTTTTCCCCACCCAGTTTCAGAAAATAAAGGCCAATGGAATGAGACATTAGATATTATTATTATTTATTTATTTTGATTTGATAAACTGCCCTTCCCGAGGCTCAGGGCGGTTTACAACATATAAAAACAGCATATAAAACACATGGTTAAAAACACATAAAATTACATCTTAAACAGTCACATAAAATCATAGCCAGACATAGCTGGTACAATGGTAGTGGTATGGCAGGATGGCAAGCGTTAATATGTGAATGAATTAACATGCAGGATTTTTTCCCGTGCAAAATAAAGCTATGATAGGGTGTTGTAAGTTTTTTGGGCTGCATGGCCATGTTCTAGAAGCATTTTCTCCTGAAGTTTTGCTTGCACTTATGGCAGGCATCCTCAGAGGTTGTGAGGTCACAAGCTCTGAGGATGCCTGCCATAGATGCAGGTGAAACGTCAGAAGGGAATGCTTCTAGAACATGGCCATACAGCCTGAAAAACCTACATCAACCCATCGATTCTGGCCATGAAAGCCTTTGACAAAGCCAAGATAGTTTTATAGAAAAATGTGTGGATAAAAATATTGTAATTGGTTTTGGTATGTCTTGGAAGAAATCTTCCTTGAAAGAACAGGGTTGTTTCAAATTGACGGGCCAAATTTCAAAGGAAGATATTTCATGATGGCAACATGTAACAATTTCACAGAAAGTTCTCATTTTTACTGACCTTTTTGAGCCAGAAGCAAATTTCAAAAAGGAACTTTGCAAATGGAGAATATCTCATTAGGCCTTATGTTGTGGTTCTCAAGGTTCTGAATGATTGAGGATAGGGGCTGTTTGTGGACTGGGAGAGAGATCTAGCAGCAATCCTTTGAAACTCTATCCCCCCTCCCTCCCTCCCTTTCAATGGTAAGATTTTCATTCAGTGTTTTGTGGTTGCAGAGATACAGCAATTTCAAATAGATCCACTTTTTTGAAGCACTTTGTATTTTTGGTATTGTTTTTAGAGCTGCTGTAATAAGATGCCATGGTATTGATAGAAACAGCTAGTTCCACCCAATATTGTGTGAGCAATTCCAACTCATAAGATGAAACATTTCCTTCTCATCAGTGCCCATTCACCAGAAATCTGCTCCAATGATCCCCTTTACAAAACATTTTGAAGTGGGTTGGAGAGGAATGGAAATAATCTCTCCCTCTACCCAGTTTCAGAAGTTGGCAGTCTCAATTTGGTTAGGGAAGGGGGACTAACTGTACAGCTAATAAGCGGAGCTGAAGAAACTTACTTTTTAAGATGTCAGCTTTCCCATCGCCTAAGAAGCTTGGCCATTGGCATGTTGGCTCAAGGATTCAGGAAGCTGTCATCCAGAGAAGTAACTTTTCCATGCCTGGCCATGAAGAAAGGGCCACAGTGAATACTGTTCACTTTCTGCACTGATTGATGACACAAGGGGAACTCAGAGGAGTAACTTCAATTTCTCATAAGCAAATTCCTTCCTCCCTTGCAGCTTCTTTCCTCCTTTTTGAGGATTGTAGCTTTTCTGTTTTTAAAAGGCAGGCATAAACAAGAAAAAAAACAGCTGTGTTCAAAGGGTCATACAGGCAGTAAGAAAAGTAGCACTGGATTTGAGCTGACGGTATCGCCTGCTCTTCTAATAGTACAAAGGCTGGGGCATGTTTCCCGAGGAAGCCACTGAATCTCTTCCCTGGATACTTCTAGGAGTTTCTTCTCAAGTGACTTTCTCCAACATGGGTATTATAGTCTGCATTTGAAAGAAGCTATTAAAATTGCATGTCCGGATGGCCAAGTGAAAGTACTATTCAAATGTGCATATTGAGAAGAAAATTGATAATCTTGTGGCTATATGACTATGAACAATTTTTTACACATATATTAGGCAGAAAAAAATGAAATGCAAAGATACAGAATGGGAGATGCCTGTGAAAAATATCCTGGAGTCCTCATGGACAGCAAATTAAACATGAGCCAACAATGTGATGTGGCGGTTTAAGAACCCAATGGGATTCTGGCCTGTCTAGATCCAGGAAAGCAATGCCACCTCTCTATTCTGCCTTGGTCAGACCACACCTGGAATACTGTGTCCTATTCTGGGCATTGCAATTTAAGGGACTAGGTGGAATGTGTCCAGAGAAGGATAACTAAAATGATCAAAGGTCATGAACAAGCCCTTTGAGGAGCAGCTTAAAGAGCTGAGCATGTTTAGCCTGGAGAAGGCTGATGATTAGCCATGTATAAATATGTGAGGGGATATCATAGGGAGGAGGGAACAGGCTTGTTTTCTGCTGCCCTGGAGACTAGAAGGTGGAATGATGGCTTCAAACTACAGAAAAGGAGATTCCAGCTGAACATTACTAACTGTGAGAGCTGTTTAGCAGTGGAACTCTCTGCCCCAGAGTGTGGTGGAGGCTCCTTCTTTGGAAGCTTTTAAACAGAGACTGGTTGGCCATCTGTCAGGGGTGCTTTGAATGTAATTTTCTCTGCTTCTTGGCAGGGGGTTGGACTGGATGACCCATGAGGTCTCTTCCAACTATATGATTCTAAGTCTAAACATATCAGGAGATGGTGCTGGTGAACTCCTGTTTGAATCTTTCTAGTCCATCAGGGCTCTGTTTTGTCCATCATGTTATTTTAGTAGGTTTTTATTACAGTGTGTTTAATATGTACATGAAACTACCGAGAGAGGTTATCTGAAGCTTTGGAGTGAAATCCCATCTATATGCAGGTGACACCCAACTCCTCTTCTTCATGGTTTCTGTGAAATTGCCCATATGGGTCTTGTGCGCAGGTGCAAGACAGCTCGGAATTCTCTATAGCTTTAATTCTCTATAGCCTCTATAATCCTGGAGAATATAGCTCCCGAGAACTTCAGGAGAGGCCCTTCTCTTGATTCCACCTCATACTCGGTTGGTGGGAATGAGAGAATGGGCCATCCTGGTGGCTGCCCCTCAACCAGAATGGCTCCCTCCCTGCTGTCTTTCTGACAACAAGCTAAAACCTGTTTATTCAGGCAGGCTTATAAAAATGGAATCAGGGGTATTGTGTGATTTTTATGTATTTTAATAGGTTTTTAATAATTGTATTGGTTTTTAACAATGTATTCTAATAGTTGTATGTTTGATTGTATTTTTGTGTACATTTAATTTTTTGTAGTAGAAACTGAAAATTGCAATGTTCATATTTGAGATGGAAAAACCTTGAGGTTTAAAACCCCAATTTCTGATGAAAAATAAACTGACAGATTTTCTCATTCCCAAATAAATTTTAATTGCCATTCCACTTTGCTTTTCTTGAGGAACATTGCATTGGAAATAAATAGATGCCTTTTGCTGCTCCTGAATAGGACATTCTCCCTCCCACAGTGTTTCAACTCTTAGATATACATTCCTGTCTCCAACGAATGTTGAAAGTATAAAGTGCTGACTTTCCCCCATGCCAACACTACCCTGATGTAAGGCAAAATAAATGGCCTTGTGTGACCTCTAGGGACAGCCTTGACTCTTTTGGAGACAAAAAGGAAAGTCCAAATTGAGAGATCGCACTCTGGCCTTTGTGACATGCCATGCCTTAGTCAAATGCTTGCTTGCTATTCCTTTGGGAGTCATAGTGACCTCACATTCACATGCTGGCCATGCTGTTTCATTGGAGGTACACACGGCTGCTTTGCTCATGTGACCAATGGGCTTCAGTAACACAAGATGCAAACTGGTCACTGTTACTATATTAAGGACATTTCACAGGCTCCTACCTTCTGGTTTCGTTTCGTTTTTTCTCAACTCTGGTGTCAGAAAACACACCCCTCTGCATTAGCAATGGAAAACTATAGCCTGTGCAGCCCTGAGTCAGGGCCCAGGGGGGTGACCATGTGGGTCAAAGGCAGCTAAACATAGCCCTTCACACATAGATGTATGTGTGAAGGGAAGCTGGAGAAAAGAGTATTCAATGATAGAAGAAAACATGGCATTTGGGGTCCTGCGGGAATCACCAAAGATAAATGATGGGTTGCCAATTCAGGATCCTCATGTGGCATCAATATTTTGTGATATAAATGCTAAGACAGAGTCATGCATTCCTGTCATAAAAGAGCTTCCAGATATCAAACGAACAGTCTTTCCAAGCTAAACAATTCTATCCGCAAAAGTAAATAATCTGGCTACAAAATAGTAGTTCAATAATCTTAGCAAGCAGCAGGGACTATCTTCCTCAGTCAGCAAGTATATTTTGACGTGTGTGAAGTGAGAGAAATCATTTCAGGCATTCCATTCCTGTGAGTTTTATAGAGACAACTGCCACTTGCAGAGAGTTGCCAGTACAATATAAAACTGGATCTTTCTCCAGCCTGACTTTCATAAGCTTCTGCAGGAGAGGCGTTTTGCTTCTCACAGGCTGCTTCTATGCAGCCACATAATCTGGATCAGAATGCGGATTTAAGAAATCCAGTTCCACTCTGGAAAGTCTCCACACACACCCTGGAAACCATGAAAAAGATCTTCTAAATAAAAAAAAGCAAAAAGAGAGAAATGATTTCTTCCCTGGGAGGGAGCGGGACAGTGATTGTTTATCTTCCCGAGAGCACCATATTTGGTTCTTCTATTTGTAACACATGTTTTCCATGTGGCTACACTTTGCAATACAAGGTTGTGTGTTTTCTAGTTCCTGCCCTTATAATCCACATCATTCTGGATTTTCCAGCATGCTTAGATGGAGCACATCTGCACTGCAGAAATAACTCATTTTACTTTTGACCTCATCAGACTACCAATATTGCCCATCCTACAAAACTTACACTTCACTGGAGGCACGGAGCCCACTGATTTCCATCACACAACATTGATCTACTTCTGATAGGTCTCTGTGCCTCAAGTGAAGTGGAAGTGTTGCAGGAGGCAATGGCAGCAACATAGGGGACTTCCTGTGTTGAATAGGAAACAACAGGGGGAGGGGTGTTACGGTGCCAGGGCTCTGCTGATATTCTGGCCAAACAAACTCCCAGTTTGTGTTGAACAATTTAATTAAAGCAGCACTTACTTTCTGGCTGTTTTAATAGTTCAAAACATAAAGATAGCACTCAGCTACAGAATATAAAACAAAAACTGACAGCAAACACTGTTGCAGGTTCAAGATAACACCATAGCCAAAAGGTCCAGTCCAGTGGTCAAATGCTGAAAGTTCAATGAGCAAAGTCCAGGGATCAAGAGTCTATACTGTAGTCAAGAGCCAGTCCAAAGATTCAAGGTTCAGGATTCAGGTCAGGACACCGAAAATCTACAAACCTGGGGGGAAACCAGCAGCATCTACCACCAAAATAAGACTAATACTTTTCTCCCAAAGATCAGTCCCAATGCTAGCTCATTATATTCAGAAACACCCAGCTGAAGCCTATCTCTTGCATACCTTCACCTTTAAATGCTTTCACCTATGAATAAGTATGAACTCTTACTTACAGATTAGTCAACCCTTTAGAACTAAGACTTACATTAACCCTTCAATCACCAACTGCTAGGCCTGCCATCACCAACCACCAACTGCAGAACATGATACATGACTGGGGCTTGTAGGGTAGGGTTAGGGTTAGGGCGACAGTGCCCCCCATGGGATGAGGTGAGCGGAAAGTTGGGCAATACAGGGTATGCGGTGATGGGTTCCCTGTGACTGCCACCAGGCCGCAGTGCATGGTGAATCCCAGCCTTAATGTGGTGAGGTTCTTTAACTGCCTTTGTTTGATGCTATGGAATAATCTAAGTTGTAGTTTGATGAGACACCCACACTTTTAGGCAGGTAAGGCTAGGGGCTTTGTAAAACTTCAGCGCCTATGATCCCATAACATTGAGTCATACAAGTTAAAGTGTTATCAAGTGCATTAATTCCACAGTGTAGATGCACCTTAAATATGAGCAGGCGAATGACCTCATCATATGGACAAAATTGCCCGTCCCCCACTACCTTCACCCCTCTTGAGCCACAGAGCCTGCCGGCTTCCATCCCATGACATAGATCTACGTCCGATGGGCATCAATGGTGCAAATGGAAAGGAACCGGCATATACCACCACTGTGGCAACACAAGAGGCTTCCCGTGTTGCATAGGGATCAATGAGGGAAGCCGAGCAGCAGTTGCTTCCCCTCATGGAATGAGGTAAGGAGGAAACTGGGCAATGTGGGGTGTGGGATGATGGCTTCCCCACAATCCATGACGAATCCAAAACTTAATGTGATGAGGTTTTGAGTCTCTATTTCCCCCAAATCTTCTTTCTACCTTAGAAGGACTCCAGACAGTCATAAAAAGGAAGGGAGAAGTTGATAGGTAAGCCACCAGCCATTTCACATACTTTTATTTCTCAGATGGATGCCCCATAAATAAAATGTCAGGTGCTTTAGAAATAGGAAACAACAGCTATCATGGAGATGGGAATCTTCCTGGCAAATATGCAAACCAAGAGATGGTTCATTAATCCGATAATCAATTTTAAACAGGTTATTTCCTTCAGATAAATTCTTGTGCCTCCAAATATTTTTCTATAATGTCATTAGATATGCAGATTTAAAATAATATTGCATAATGAGACACAGGCCTGAGGATAGAAAGCAGCCTCATCATTTCCCATTGAGCCTACAGTGAATCTCAAGAATGTCCCTTCCACAAATCCCCAACCCCATGGATTCAGATGAGGAAACTCCATTCTTCTTAGCCAAGTTGGGTTGCCAGAGTAAAGTTAATGAAGCCTTCTGTACTTTTAATTGTTGTGTTGAAGAGGAGTTTCATCAGTGGCTCGTTAGTTAGTTGTGAGATTAGCAATATCTGATGAAAGGGATTGGATCCCTTTCCTGACAACCCTAGATGTGTGAAAACTCAGATTTTGGAGCCAAATATGCCCCCTAGATTGCAATCTGTGGGTAACCTGGGTTAAACCAGTGCATGCTGCCGATTTTAGCCCCATGTGAAGAGGCCCTAGTGCCTAATGATTGAGCTAAATATGCTGATTGTTTTTGTCTCAGCTTTCTGTCTTTGTCCCCACCAAATACTTGAATACTGTACAGCTAATGAAAAAATCTGTGAAACTAAGTTTTCTTCGAGGTAGACTTCTCAACCTCTTATATAGTTCACCGCTGTCCAAAACACAGCTAGTTTCAGTGTAAAAAGGCGATCCACACAATTGTAAGAATGAATGAAGTTTTAAACCATTTTAAATGTTACAGATCTCAAAGCGTTCCATTTCTTGCATGATGGTGCATGTGCAAAATCTGGAGCCCACAAAAGTGATTTAGTAATTAATCATAGAAAGACAGACCGACACAAAGAAATTTCTGTCCAGGCATTGTTTCCCTGCTGTTTCCCCCCAGTATCTGTTGACAGAGAATTGGTAACAGACTCACATGTTGTCCATTCTGAAATTCCAGAACCATTCCCTGAATCATCGATCACGTGTATCTTGTGTAGTTTCAGCTTCTCATATAAACATGGATGATCTTTAATCTTCCAGACACATGTTACAACTGTGATTGTTTGTACTCAGTTATCTTTGTGGATAGAAGATGAACTGAAATTGGAACTGGGTGCTCAGCAACCTATAAATGAATTAACTTCCTAACAAGTTGCACATGGGTTGTTGTAGGTTTTTCAGGCTGTATGGCCATATTTTAGAAGCATTTGTTCCTGATGTTTTGCTTGCTCGTGTGGCAAGCATCCCTAGAGGTTCTGAGGTTCTGAGGATGCTTGCCATATATGCAGGCGAAATATCAGGCGAGAATGCTTCTAGAATATGGCCATACAGCCTGAAAAACCTACAACAACACAGTGATTCCGGCCATGAAAGCTTTTGATAATATATAGTTACACATGGGTTTGCTGAATAGGTTCAGCTGAAAGGATATGGTGCTTTAACCAAGAAGGACCACCACAGCTTATAAAGTAAGACTTGTGGAAATACGAAGGAAAGCTTTTTATCGTATAGTCTTAATCATACTCAGAACAGCATGGAAACAACTAGGTAGTACTTAAAAGTAATTTATTTCACAAGAATTAGATTATATAATAGTCTGTAAAGGTTACCCTTTTGGACTATAGTTTGAAGGACTCCCTAGCCAGGATGTTTGGTTATGCTGATTTGAGGATATAGTGCAAAAGGCTAGAAGGAATTTTGTGACAGGAAAAGAATGGACTAGATATAAGCAACAGGTTACTTTTAGTTCTATCAATCTTGATCAATGACTAACCTAGGGATGTAAATCCTCATAAGTCATTTTCTCATATAGCAATCATGGTAGTTTCTTCTGTAGGAGAAAACTAATATTGCAGAGTAGTTGTTCTGCAGAGAATAACATACCTGTGTTCTTTGTGCAAAAATGGATTTCCTATGCAGAAAACACTCTTTCCTGTGTAGAAAACAAATACTGTTTTCTGTATAGTAAATCCATTTTCTGTGTAGGGAACAAGATTTTGTACAAAATGGATATGCATTTCTTAGAAAACTAAGGGCAGATCCAGACAGGCCTTTATCCCAGGAGGATCTGTGTTTTAAAAATGCGGATTTTCCTGGGGGCCTATCCATACCCAGTCCAGAAAATGTGTACTTTTTGGGGTGGGTGTCCAGAGGCCCTCGTGCTACTAGCCCACGAGAACATCTGGAGGCCCTACCCCCCTTCCCCAAAGCCCCCAGGCCCCCTAGAAAAATAATGAAAGCTTACCCGGCCTCCTTTACAGGTTTCAAGCAGCTCTCCTGGTGTAGAAATGATGTGCCAGGAGAGTAGGGGTGGGTGGATATTACAGGCTGCTCGAAACCTGTAATGAAGGCCGGGTAAGTTTTCATTACTTTTCTAAAGGGCTTGGGGACTTCGGGGGAGGGGGGTGGGTATTCCCACAGTTTACTGCCCAGTAAACTGTGGGAATGGTTTCTGGACTGTAGTCCAGACACCAGAAGCAGTGGGTTTATCTCGCACCTTCAAAGAATGCGTGGAATAAATCCACTATCTAATTAATTTGCTACAAACCAAGATTTTCCTGGTTTGTAGTGAATTAATTCGAGACTGTCCAGAATGTTGTCTGAACTGTCCCTCCTTTATTACAGTAGATACCGCAAGAAAGGTACTGTCTGGACGGGACCTAACTCCTCCACAACTTTTTGGAGTATCAAATACTGGCATTAAACAGTGCAAATGTCCACTCGTCTATCATTCTTCCTGAATACACTTCCCAGCTGTTAGAAAACCGGCTTTTCAACCTGGGAATGAAAAATTATAAACAACTGCTATTTGAACGTGAATATCTGTAGGGATCTCACATTGGTATAAGAAAGCACAAATTTAACTCATCTTCTTGGTGCTTTTGAGCATCCAGGTGGCAGGAAGTCCTTGATTATGTCCATGTAGTCCAGGAACTCTATATTTCTGACTGCTAGTTGCAAAAAGCAATGTTGATTAAAGCCTTCTGTGAACCTCTGAAATCCCATTTTTCCTGTATATATTCAGCTGTGGTCAAACATCATCCACATGGTTTCAAATGTACTCATTAGAAACAATTTGGGAACAATGAAAGTCTCCATCCACAAAGTGGGTGTGGTGGTCTTCCGTTCCATGTGAGTAAACAAAAGCACAACAAAATGTTGTGAGCGTAAACTCTCCAAGACTATAAGATTAAACTCATGTGACATATTTATGTTTCCACATACACAAATCACATTGACTCTCACACTATTCCTTTTCCCCAAGTCACTGGACTTCAAACAGAGCGGAGGAGGCAGCTGGATCCACTAAACAAGGTCTTGGGTGCTATGAATGTGTGCCAGATAATGAGGGGGAGAATCACAATTAAAATGTCAAGCTGGATCATATTTCCATAACAAAGTCCGAGAGGATTTCCCTCTCTATTTTTTCTTTCCCTTTCTGTTTACCATTTTTAGAGGGCTGAGGCTGCTTTTTTCCATGCTGTGGTCTCCCAGCTATGTAGAAGGTATATACATTGCAACATTTTCTTCCTACGTTATTTAATTTGTTGAATGCATACATCTGAAATGTATAACAGAATTACTGGAGGTTTCCTTTCTGAAAAAAGTATTTCATTAGACAATGTAGTTACGAGAACTGCTGTGAGCTTTTAGATGGCATTTTTGGGAGGTCTTGCTACTGTTTCTTCACTCATCCCGACTTCGTTGCTACTATTGATAACATATCGCTCTAATTCTTAAGAAAGCTTTTCATACATAAACAATTGATGCCACCTATTCATATCCAGTGAAAAGTTCCTGAAACCATTTCACTAAGAGCCTTGGTATTTTGCAAAAGCCTTGCCAAAATTGTACACCAATGCATTCTATTTAAGCTAAAAACTAATTAAATTCAGAGTTCACCTTCAGTATGATTCCATTGTATCTAAGGACCCTTCCACACAACCATATAATCCAGAATATTAAGGCAGAAAATCCCACAATATTTTCTTTGAACTCTGTTATCTGAGTCCACACTGCCATATATTCCAGTTCAAAGCAGATGATGTAGTCTGTCTTGCGGTGCCAATTCTCTTCCATAACAAAAAAAAGTGGCCAAATCAATGGCACATAAGAAGTCGAATGAATTCCAATTAGTATAGAATTGGCACTCCAATATGCTGATGACAACGTCATCTGTGCGCATTAAGAAGAAGACCTGCAAGCCACTCTAAATACCTTTGCAGAAGCATACGAGAAGCTCGACCTCTCATTGAACATCAAGAAAACCAAAGTGCTCCTCCAGCAGTCACCAGCCAATCCCTCTCCAATGCCAGGAATACAGCTTAATGGTGTAACTTTAGAAAATGTTGTTCTGGCAGCCACCTCTCCACAAAAGTCAACATTGACACTGAAATACAACACCGCCTGAGCTCTGTGAGTGCAGCATTCTTCTGAATGAAGCAGAGAGTGTTTGAGGACCAGGACATCCATAGTGATACCAAGGTTCTTGTTTATAAAGCCATTGCCCTCCTAACCCTACTATACGCCTGCAAAACGTGGACTGTCTACAGACGTCATATGCAACTCCTGGAATGATTCCATCAGTGCTGTCTCCAAAAAGTCCTGCAAATCTCTTGGAAAGACAGGCAGACAAATGTGTGTTCTGGAAGAAGCAAAGACCACCAGCACTGAAGCAATGCTCCTCCACCATCAACTCCGCTGGACTGGCCACGTTGTCCGAATGCCTGATCACCATCTCCCAAAGCAGTTACTCTACTCCGAACTCAAGAACAGAAAACGGAATGTTGGTGGACAGCAAAAGACGTTTAAAGATGGGATTAAAGCCAACCTTAAAAACCGTGGCATAGACACCGAGAACTAGGAAGCCCTGGCCCTTGAGCGCTCTAATTAGAGGTCAGCTGCGACCAGCAGTGCTGCAGAATTCAAAGAGGCACAAATGGAGGGTGAAAGGGAGAAAAGTACCAAGAGGAAGGCATGTCAAGACAACCCTGACTGGGACTGCCTTCCACCTGAAAACCAATGTCCTCACTGCAAGAGAACATGTGGATCAAGAATAGGGCTCCACAGCCACCTACGGACCCACTGCCAAGACATCACATCTAGAAGACAATTATCCTCGAGCTCTGAATGATCACCTAAGTAAGTAAGTAAGTAAAATTGGTATTTGGCATGGATGCATTTTTGCTGGGAGATAGATCATTTCCTTGAAATACAGCAGATGGCCCTTGTCCCATTGTAGAATATATGCAGCAATTAGCTAACTCTTTTTTTGTCCCTTGTAAACTTCACTTATTGTAAATATGTGGTCAAAGGCCATATTATTTCCTTTGATTGGCATGCCATTAACTTATGAAAGTTATATGCAACAGCTGGGGTGTGAAATGGCCTCTGTGATTCCCCTGGCAAAATGGGGACAAGAAAAAAGAAAATGAAAGCAATTTTCTAGCTATAGAAAATTTAAAATGGAAAGTATGCTATGCACATCCTAAATTAAAATTTAAAAATGTCTAGAGATCATAGATAGCTGGTTTTTTAAAATACTGCTTTTGGATATTTGACATTGTTAGGTTGGTTCTACTAAAAGAAAGACAGAGTGCTGTGGTTTGAAATGGACTATGACTCTGGAGACCAGGATTCAAAAAATCCACTCAGTTATGGAGACCCACTGATTTACAGTGGAGGGAAAAGTATTTAGAGAGGCCTGCAATTAACATCATTTTTAAGTGGGAGAACTTGTACAATTGGTATCTGACTAAATACTCCCCCCCCCCCCCACACACTGTATCTTGGATTAATCAAATTATTACAAGAAAACCCTATGATAGATTCTCATTTTAGCGGTCTAGGGTATCCACAGAACTCTTCTCCAGCCCCACATGTCAAATGAATTGATATTCTTCTTGTCAAATTTATTTAGTTTTGATTTTATTTACTTTCTAAACTTGGTTTACTAAGTTTATTTTCTGAACTTGGCTTAGAAAGTAGTTTCTTTGATGCTGCAAGCAATCCTACAGTCACTAGAGATCTGTGTACCCATAAATGTTTCCTAACATGGTAAATACAGAAGAGATACTTTTCATTGACAAAATCTTGGGTGGAATGTGGGTTAACCACCCCTCCGGACATTTGTAAAAATGAACAGGAGATCTGATCATGGATTATCATTATTTCATCTAGTTTGGCTCTGAAATCGAGGCCCAAGTTTTTAATAACTGTTCTCAAAGAGCTGATAGTTTAGCAACGTAACCAAACACTTCTCCATCATGCCAAAACATAATTACTTTTTCATGTCACAGTGAAAACAATGCAAGCAGAGAAGCAAGGAAGTAAGAATTGCCTATTTCAGCAGTTGGCTATACAGAATATATCCATTATGTACAACAACAGTCAGGCACTTGAAATAGAGAATTATTATTTTAGGCTTTTGAATAAACTCAATTTTAAACTAGTTTAAGCAAGCAACATATTTGCTTTTTCTCATGTCAGGAGCGATTTGAGAAACTTGAGAGAATTGGCTATCTGTAAGAATGTTGCCCAGGGCATACCCTGATGTTTTACCACATCCCTGCATGAGAAGCTGGAGCTGACAGATGAGAGCTCACCCCATTCCCTGGATTCAAACCACAGACCTTTGTTCAGCAGTCCTGAAGCACAAGGATTTAACCCATTGCACCACCGGGGGCAGCTTATTTGCTAAGAATAAGGAAAAACAGTATTAGTACATAATTTTATCCTAATATTAATATTAATTAATATTGCTGTGATTACTTTTTTCTCAGCCTATCCCAGACTTTACGCAAACCTATTACATGGATTTTTTTTGGCAAGAATTATTCCGATGAGTTTTGCAGTTTCTTTCTCAGAGGCCCCCCAAGTTCACACAATGGGTTTCCATGACTGTGCTGGGATTCAAACACTTGTATCCCAAAGTGCACCAACACTTTAGCATTAATTCAGTCTGATACCTCTTTCACTGCTATGGCTCAATGTTCTGGAATTCTGGGAGTTGTAGTTTGGTGGGGCAACAAGGCAAAATACTTTGTAAAATCACAACTCTCATGGTTCCAAACACTGTGCCATAGCAGTTTTTTTTGGTTTGTTTGCTTGGGTTGTATTGAGGGCAGAGACTGCCTTGTGTAAACCGTCCCGAGTCGCCTGCGGGCTGAGAGGGGCGGTATAGAAACGTGACAAATAAATAAATAGCAGTTATACTGGTTTACAACTGCATTTATTCCACTGTGTAGATGCACCCTCAAAGACTTAGGTTCTCATCACATTGAGGCCAAGAAGCATCTTCTCCTTGCTTGCTGCTGGCACAGAGTCCCTGGAGCCCATCATATGACACAGGGCTACATGACCGGTGGAGCTTTGTGGGGCTCTGTGCCGGCAGTGCAGCAACTCTTCCTACCCAAAAGGCAGAGGAACTGAAGAGGAAGTGGGGACAGATGGAGGAACATTGTACCCCACAATTTCCCCCCGTCCCCTGCTTTACCTCTGCCTATGTGATCCTAAGTCCTAAGGTACTAAGTCCAGCATTTAAAACACTATACCACACAGGCTTTATTTCCTAGTAAATGTGACAAACCCAAAAGAGTACAATGTACTTATTGAATATCTCAGATCTTCAACATACAAACACTCTCTCTCTCTCTGGCATTACTTCGCAAATGAAGATTCTTAGGAAGGACTCATCCCATGCTTTCTACAGGCACATTGATGACTAAGGAGGTTGGATATGACTTTCGAGCCTGTGCAATGGATTTTTCTGGTGGAGCGCAGCGTGCACAGAACTGGCCTCACCTTTTAAACCAAAGGTTCATCTGCTGAGGCCTAGCAAGCTTAGGGCGGTGGCAGCGAGGCCCTCAGGTCATAGTTTTGATTTGAGTTTCCTTCTCTAGATGGTTGACCTTACAGGGTTAGACGAGCATCATCTGCCCGGGTTTGAAATTAGAGTTTTCCTTCTCTTAGGATGGTTGCCAAAAGGCTAGAGAGCCCATCTTACCCATTGACGCTCTTTGTAAGACCCTTCGGTTGTGACCAGTCTAGCATGGGGGGCCCTACCGGTGGCTATTATGCCACCGCCAGCATAGCTCACAACTTCATTAGGGTACGCGAGCCTCTCCCCCCACGACAAGGGAGCGCCAATGGAGAGGTATTTGTACTAAATATCTACAATTAAGCAAAACATGAAAAAAGAGAACAAACACAGGACCAAATGAAAGTCTCTGAAGGGAATGTTTCAAAGATTGTCACTGACCTAGTAAAGGCTCTATCTCTGATCCTTATTCATTTCAACTCCGAAGTTGGATGACCAGAAGAAGATAATTGTTATTTCTTCTACATAAACCCAAATAATTGTTCATATAAAAAAGCACATACCGTGTTTCCCCAAAAGTAAGACACCCCCGATTGTAAGACGTATCGGGGGTGTCTGGGGGGTCGGCGAATAAAAGCCATACCCCGTATATAAGACGTACCTCGTCCCGCTGCCGCCGCCGCACCAGAGGTGTGCCGCGGCACACCTGCCTGCACACCCTCCGGCACACCTCTTCGCCAGGGCTCCAGGCAAGGGAGGGGAAAGGAGCCAGGGGCGGGAGGAGACGACGACGCGTCACTGTGGCGCTGCGATCCACCACGCCCCTGGCTCCTTTCCCCTCCCTGCTTGAGGAAAGAAGGGAGGGGAAAGGAGCCAGGGGCGTGGTGAGGATCGCGCGTCACAGTGACGCTGCCGCCGCTTCCTCCCGCCCCTGGCTCTCTTCCCCACCCTTGGAAGGGAGAAGGAGAGCCAGGGGCGGAGAGAAGCGATGACGCGTCGCCGCTTCCTCCCGCCCCTGGCTCCTTTCCCCTCCCTTGCCTGGAGCCCTGGCGAAGAGGTGTGCCGCGAGGTGTGCCGCAGGTGTGCCGCGGCACACCTCCGGTTGCGGCGGCGGCGGGCGGCGGCGGCGGCGTGGGCATGGCGACGGGAACTTGTACGTCTTGGGTTATATAAGACGTACCCCGAAAGTAAGACGTAGGGGGGACTTTTGGGGGGGGAAAAGAAAGTAAGACGCTGTCTTACTTTCGGGGAAACACGGTAGTATGCAAAGGCAGTGAGCTGGCAGAGGTATGGATGCTCCTGAAAGTGCCTTGTTCACAAGTTATCAAGTTATCATACTTTCTTTGCTGTTGGTAAAACAGACTACATCTTCACTGTTGGCTTTAAGTCAGCATGACTCATGTCACCTCACTCTTATTTGTTTGTTTATGTATACCCTGCCTTTCTCTACCCCAAAGGGGATGCAAGGGGTCTTACATAGAAGCAATTATTCAATGCCTTAAAAACATATGATTGCAAAAAATTAAAATTACATTTCATTAAAATTAAATACATATTAAACATTTAAAAACATTACATTCCATATTAAAATCAAGCCATCCACAGTCATAGTCCAAGCTGTTCCATAGTCATTCCATAGATTCCAGATCTGCTAATTGCACTGCACTATTCTCCGAAGGCCTGATCCCACAGCCAAGTTTTTACCTTTCTTCTGAAGACTAAGAAGGAGGGGGGCTGATGTAATGTCACTGGGGAGGGAGTTCCGTAGCCAAGAAGACACCACTGAGAAGGCCTTATCTCTCATTCCCACCAGTCGTAGCTGCAAAGGAGGTGGGACTGAGAGCAGGGCCTCCCTGGATGATCTTAATATCCGAGATGGTTTATAGGGGGAGATACATTCGGACATATAAGCTGGACTGAAAAGGTGCTTCTTTTCATATGTTCTGTGCACACATGCCTCCTTTCAGCTGAATACACAGAAGAATATTATACCTGTTCTTATTGACACCTCAACCATGTGGCATGTCTTGACCTATTGAGTTGAATGCATCTGGCATCTTTTTCCAGATGTTGAATATGCATTAATGTAAAGGGCACAGCCATATTAAAAATACTTCTTAGAGCATTGTGAGTGAGAACAGCAGTATGGATAACCAGAGAATAAGAAGAGGAGAACATTATATTGATGTGTGCTGTCTTGAGTTTCTTAGGAGAGAGGACGGGATAAAACTCAGGGGAGTTTTATAAAATTTTTTTAGAGAAATGGCTTCTCACAAGTATGATGGCAACCAGAATTGGAATTCCTTAAAAACTAGGGCCTAAATCTTATTATTAGCCCTAGTCAGTTTACCAATTCCCATTGGATCAATGGAAATTGGTAAACGAGAAACTAATTTATAGATTCCAGTTTATATAATTTACAATGGTTCAATAGTTTTATTCTATCTGGAGATTAAGGTAAAGGTAAAAGTTTCCCCCTGACATTAAGTACAATCGTGTCCGACTATGGGGTGTGGTGCTCATATCCATTTCTAAGCTGAAGAGCCGACGTTGTCCGTAGACACCTCCAAGGTCATGTGGCTAGCATGACTGCATGGCACACCCTTACCTTCCCACCGGAGTGGTACCTATTGATCTACTCACATTTGCATGTCTTCGAATAGCTAGGTTGGCAGAAGCTGGGGCTGACAGAGGAAGCTCATGCTGCTCCCAGGATTCAAACCTGCAAACCTTTTAGTCAACAAGCTCAGCAGCTCTGCAGTTAAACCCACTGCATCACTGGAGGCTAATCTAGGGATTAGCAATTGAATTTATTCCTAAAACTAATAATAACCTTGCACTTGCTTGTTTCAAAATAAATCTGTGCAACTCATTCCTGTGCAAACCTTGAGGCCCTCGAATAGGTGTGGGCAAGAGTTAGCCTCTAGATGTTGTTGGATTGCAAGTTCCATCAGCCAGAGGATGATGTCAGCGTCAGCAGCCTTTGGACAACCAGAACCTGTCTCTTCATTTCTAAAAGAATACTGTAATTAACTTTACTCCTCATGTCCAGTTTCTTTTAACTAATATCTAAATAATATGTTACTGAAACAAAAGTGAAGTAACAGCAACCCCTTTTATTTCCTCTGCAAATGCTACATGATCTTGCCTTGTAGAATCACACCTATCTTGGACATTTAAGATAAGCTACCGATCTCAGTCTCTTTCCATGTCTGGTGCATTAAAGATTAAAAGGATCAAACATTTCTTCCCTCGACTTTTCCATATGCTCTGTTCTGTGTTAACCACTATTTTGACTAAACAGAGGAAACTCTAGACTCAAAGCTCCAAGTTAAGCAAAATTCAAAGGTGAGAGCCGATAATACATCTGGCTGTAGCTGAATGTTTATCCACTGGGCAGGGACAATATGCGAGGCACAGCCTTGGTGAAAGGTGAGGGGCTGAAACTGCGAGTGCATTGCATTAGAGCCCTCTGTTTGTTCACAGGGAAAAGAGGACTGGAGCAGGGGGCCGGTGCTGATGAAAAGGGGAGATCGCAAATAGAAACTGGAGAGGGCCCTGCCATCTAGACTGGAAAAATTAGTCAATGGCAAGCTATATTTACAAGACTTTGACTTCATTTAATTCCTTCCTGCACCAGATGAATCTGGCATCCTCTTGATTTGAATGAGGGGTGTGTGATCATTTTTCTTATTTTGGAATTCCACTCAGTAATGTTACAAAAGCCTCCCTTATTTATATGTTTTTTTAAAAAAATTGGTAAACATTTGCTTCATGATTTATTCATTGACATTTCCTTTATTTGTACTTTGTTCTTGCATGTGGCATTCCCTTCTGATTTTTCTCTCTGTTTTCGCCTGCTGCCAGTGGTGGTGATAGTAACTTTTCACAATTTTGACTACACGTTGGATGCTGCTTGACCACATGTGTCTTGGTTTAGCTGGAAAAAAAAGCTGATCGTTGACACAACATACCTCCTTTCTGTTCTGTCTGTCTCTGTCCTATCTGTCCAAAATGACATTGAATGTTTGCCGTGTACGTGTATTGTGATCTGCCCTGAGTCCCCTTGGGGAGATAGGGCAGAATATAAATTAAGTGTTGTTGTTGTTATCAACCATGGATCCTGCTAGAATGCAGGGAAATTCAAGGTTATCATTCTTGGTGTTGTCCCTGAAGACTGGTGCTAAGAATTTTAGAATCAAGTTTAAAAATGTTTCCATGCAGAAATATAGAGCATTGTCTCTGTTGCATTCACTTTGTGGATCTTTCCCATTTTGAATTTGAAAAAGTCACTTACATGTTGTCTGCCACTGCAACACTGGATATGGAAGTTTCTTCTCTGAGAATTTAGCAGCCAAATATTTCAGAAGTTTAAGCTGCTTAGCAGAAGTAGGATAAGGTTTTCTTGCAATGATATCTTTGGTACATGCTGGAATCCTAGATCAACTACTTAGTTATGTCTGAGTAACTAAGTAATGTCTTTTGGCCTGGTACCCCTGCCCCCAATTCACCTTGGACAAAGAAGGTCTATACACTTTCTGATCAGGGTGTAAGGACGATGATGTCTCCATCTCAATCCTGCCAGTGAATGAGGACGCAACAAAGCTCACTCACTGGCAGGAGGAGGTGGAAATATTTTCCTTGTACCATGAAAAGAATATGATCAGGTTCCATTTGCCTAATATGACAGCTGGCTCTTAAGATGGGCTGAAGTGGCTTTTATGTTGAGCTGGAAGAATCTAACAATAGAATTGCATTTGAATCTACAGATTCTAGAGAGAACATTTTAAACAAATATGTGAATAATCAGATCCACCAAAGTCAAACCCACAAATGTAGTTCTTTGACTCCTGAATATTAAAATATCTGTTAATGTGGTTACACATACATATATAATCTTTTTTTACATTATTGCAAGCCTAGAAATTTGTGGACTGAAGAGAAATTACATGGGATGGAACGAATTCTTACTTGAGCGATAGTGCCTTCACTTTGTTTCTATGTACTTAGTTACTTCGCTGATTTCTTCACTAGGAGGCCCCATCGACACTGTCATATGACAGTCAAGTTATGAACAAGATAGGTTCTGTAAGTTTGTTCTTAAGTTGAATTTATTTGTAAGTTGAAACAGATGCATTTTAAGTGTAACTCCAGCCATAGCACAGGTATAGCATAATAATAATAATAACCCAAAATGCAAACTGTACAAAGAAATGGATGAAACAATTGATCATTTCATCAGCTGTTGGAAGAAAATCGCACAGACAGACTACAAACAGAGGCACAACTCTGTGGCCCAAATGATTCACTGGAACTTATGTCACAAGTACCACCTCCCAGCAGTAAAGAATTGGTGGGATCATAAACCTGCAAAGGTAGTAGAAAATGAACACGCAAAACTACTGTGGGACTTTTGAATCCAGACTGACAAAGTTCTGGAATACAATACACCAGACATCACAATTGTGAAAAATAAAAAAGTTTGGATTATTGATGTTGCCATACCGGGTGACAGTTGCATTGAGGTAAACAACAGGAAAAACTCAGCCTTTACCAGGATCTCAAAATCGAACTGCAAAGGCTCTGCATAAACCAGTACAGATGGTTCCAGTGGCCATCGGCACACTGGGTGCCATGCCGAAAGATCTCAGCCGGCATTTTGAAACAATACACATTGACAAAATCATGATCTGTCAACTGCAAAAGGCCACCTTACTTGGATCTGCACGCATCATTCGAAAATATATCACACAGTTCTAGACGCTTGGGAAGTTTTCGACTTGTGATTTTGTGATACGAAATCCAGCATATAGATCTTGTTTGCTGTGACATGTTTTTTTGTGTCATTAAAATAATAATTTATTTACACTCTGCCACCATCTCCCCAAAGGGACTCGGGGCAGCTAACATGAGGCCAAGCCCAAATAATTACAATAAAGCAAAGTAAAGTACATACAAAGCAGACGATAACATCAAATAAAAATGCTTAACAATAACATAGTAATGCAATAAAATAATGACAATAACACAATAAGAACAAAATATAAAATGCGAAAAGAACTAAACAAGGGTGAGCTGGGCCAAATGCGAAGGGTAAAAATTGCTTTAGAAGATTTATGCTTGAGAACATTGTTTATGGATTTTAAGGAGAAATTGATTTTTTTTCTTAGAAGTGTCTCTCTTAATTTTTAAAAGCCATATCCGTTTCTTGGTGGATCATTTGTAATGTGGCATGGGTTTCTCTGGTTTATTGTAGCTGTAATATTTCTGGTTTATTGTGTAGATGTACACAAAAATAAAAGAACTCTGCTTTAAAAAAGAGCAAGTCTTCATGCTCTGAGTTATGTTACCATTTTGAAAGAGCAGACAGAAAGAAAACAGAAATATTTTTACCAAAAACTCCTCTCCCCTCCCTTGTTAAGCAATGATCTCTTTTGTTTATTTTGTTTAATAGCCGGTTAAGTTTGTGGGACTATGCTATTTTGGTGGTGACATTCTTAACAGAGGGCTGCAATGAGATGCACAAAATGTCATAAACTAAAATAAACACAGACTTCAGTATGCAAGAGTTGACACTTTGTGAATGACCCATTAATAATAGCTCTTGGGTTTTATAATTCAACATGACCTGACTGGCCCTTGGGAATGGAGACTCCAGGCAGAACAGTGCCCATACTGATGAGCCCCTTGCTGGGTGTTTTGACTTCTAATTCATTGTTTTATATCATCTCTTTTGAGGAATTGGGCATACAGCAGCAGTGACAGTGTGTTTCCTCAGTGTGTCCCAATTTTTCACTCCACAGGTTAGTTTACCTCTGTCCCTGCCAATAAATCAGTTTTTGTGGATGATTCAGTTATCTAGTAAGTGACACATATTGATGCAGTTAACAACTGTTTCTCACATGCAAATCTAATACAAATGGCAGACAGAAGGCTTTATAATACAAAGAGATAATCCACTCTGGAGACTTGTACAGTGATTACTTTGTCTCATCTAAACATACACTCTATCTTTCCACCTTCTACAATTTGTATAACAATGTAATTAGCTAAACAATAATTTTGAAAGCAGACTGTTAAATCAAGAAAACCACATGGACATCTGCCTTCACTTTTTAGAAGTGTTTCAGCTAAAATGATGGTGGCATCTGCTTTCAAATGCACATAAAGCACATAAAGCATGCTTTAAAGTAGTTTTTAGTTCCTTTACTTCATGTGGTTTAAAACATATAAATTTCTTTCAAAAACACTTGTTATTTTTAAAAACTTTAAAAATATTTGGGTTGTTGTGAGTTTTCTGGACTGTATGGCCATGTTCCAGAAGCATCCTCTCCTGATGTTACACCCAGACTATGGCATGTATCCCCAGAGGTTGTGATGTCTCAACTCATAACCTCTGGGGATGCCTGTCATAGATGAGAGTGAAACATCAGGAGAGAATGCTTCTAGAACATGGCCATACAGCCCAGAAAACTCACAGCAACGCAGTGATTCCGACCACAAAAGCTTTCAACAATACTTTAAAAATATGCTTCATTATATTCTGGTAAATTATATATGGTAGCAAAATGTTGATGAGTACCATTCTAAAAGATGCAACTGGCAAAACCAGACACAGTGAAGACATCTGCCCTTGTGCTTTGCTACTCTGCTGCTGAACATGCATGCCGAGTGTGGAACACATCTCACCATGCTAAAACAGTGGATGTGGCTCTTAATGAGACATGCCACATAATCACAGGATGCCTGCGCCCTACACCACTGGAGAAATTACACTGTTTGGCCGGTATCGTACCACCTGACATCGGCAAGGAAGTAGCAGCCAATATTTATTTATTTATTTATTTATTTACTGTAGGCGACTCAAGGCAGTTTACAATCGGCACAATTAGATGCCCCCAACAAAATAAAATATAATTAAAAAACATTTAGCAAATAATATAAAAACTATACAAGACCGATAAAAATCCTCAGTGTCTTCTTACTAAAATAATTTTCCAAATCTCGTCATCCCATACATCTATATTTGCCTGTTATACTGCATTTGCAAATGCTTGCTCAAAAAGCCAGTTTTTGACTTTTTTTAAACGAATAATGAAAGGACCAAGGCAGTGACATCTCTGGCCCATCCCCTGTTCAGATCTCAGCCAGCATGCCAATGCCTTAAATAAGAAATAGTTTTCTAAGATCTACAGAGATACTCGCAGGAACACTTCAGCAAGCAGGAGTCCAAAAGTGGCAGGCTAAAACGCAGAACCTCAAGCCATGGCTGATACCAAATGAGAGACTCCTTCCTGGGCACACAGAAAACTGGGGGACTTGGAAGGTGCTGAACAGACTGCGCTCTGGTACCACGAGATGCAGAGCCAACCTTAAGAAATGGGGCCACAAAGTGGAGTCCACAACATGCGAGTGTCCAGAAGAGCACAGACCACCTATTACAATGCAACCTGAACCCTGCCACATGCACAATGGAAGACCTTCTTATAGCAACACCAGAGGCACTCCAAATGGCCAGCTACTGGCCAAAGTACATTTAATAAAATGCCTGCGTAAATATCCTAATTATAGAATTTCATAGCTACATGTGCTACTTTCCTTTAAAACATTCCATTTTCCAAAGTTTCATAACATATAGATAAAAGTGTGGTTGATTTAGATAATGTACAGAGTCAGATGTTAACATAGCTGGCAAATAAATCTCAATGAAAACAATGAGACTGTATTAATATGCTTAGGAAGATAATGGAAATACATATAGTGGGCTCTTGGAATCTACTGGATTTTGTTTCAGGACACCCCCCAACCCCAAATGGAGTATTGAATCAATTGATGCTCAAGTTCATTACAGTCAGTTCTCCACATTCGGTAAAGTTAGAAGTGCAGAACCTCCCAAAAAATGGAAGAATAGCAAATAAAAACTTTTAAAACTGAGATAACATCTCTCTGGAAATCTCTACCATGATTCTCTGATAACCTTTAACTCTATTAATCTATATATATAAAAATCGAGTGGTCGTGCAAAGGACGTTATGCACGGCCAAACTACGCCCCCCACAAACACCAATCCAACGAGACACATTCCCCCAGACCACGAGGTATTACCTTAACACAAAAAAACCCACCTCCCTACCTTCCAACCCCCGCAAAACAAGCCCCAAAAAACCGCCCATTGCCTCCCGTTCTGCGCTGGCCGCGGCGCAGAACACAGGGAGAACAATCGCGCAGGCGCACTCAAAACCACCTCCCCAACATACCAACCCATCCCGTCTCCCTCTCCCCCACTCACCCTGAACCTTCGATCCGCCCTCCGCCGTGTCCCCGAAAGACCCTAAAACTGCACCCCCAAAAAACCCCATAGCCACCAAGCGTAGTGGCGCTTGCGGCGCCACTCACCCACCCACCCACCCACACAAACATCCCTCGCCCTCCTCCTCGCTCATCAGGTGCCCGGGTCCAGGACCGGCTGGAAGGCGACAGAGGACAAAAAACCAGCGGAGGAGGCACCCATGGCGCAACCCGGGTTCAGAGCGGCGGGGGAAACAGCGGAGGGCAGCAGACACGACCACCTGGACTACATTTCCCAGATGGGAAATGTGGTCCCGTGGCTGTGATCTGCTGCCTCCGCTGTTTCCCGCCTGCTTCTGAACCCGGTGGCTCGTGGTGCCTCCTCCGCTGGCTTCCTCTGTCGCCTTCCAGCCGCTCCTGGACCCGGGCACCTGATGAGCAAGTGAGTGAGGGGCGAGGGATGTTTGTGTGGGTGGGTGGGACGGCTTGGCTATGGGGTTTTGGCTATGGGGCTTCCCAGGAGCAGGAGAGGCAGAATTCCCCCGCCAAAGTTGCGAGGCTGCGGCCCGGAAAGAGGTGCGCTGCTGCTTCTCCTTCCCCCTCCAAAACCTTCTTCACCTCCCTGCTTCCATTCCCCACAATGCTTTCTCCCTTCGAGGAATAGGGAAAGGAGGGGAGGCTTCTCTCTCCTTGGCCAGGGCAAACCTCTTCCTCCCTTCCCGTCTCACCCCCAAACACACACACTTCTATGCCACTCCTTCCTAACTTCCCCCATTCTCCAGCCCCTCTCCCTCCACTTCCCATTCCCATCCTTCACCACGTTCAACCCTCACCCATGTCATTCCTCCCCCTTTCACACACATATATACATACATACACATATATACACACATATACACATTCACACACACATATACATATAGACACATTCACACACATATATACATACACACATACATACACACATACAAATACACACATATACATATACACACATTCACACACATATGTACATACACACATATACAAATACACACATACAAACACACATATATATGCACACACCAATATACACATGCACACCCACATACATACACATATACACACATGCACACACATATACATACACATATATACACATGCACACATATATACCTGCACACATATACACATGCACACACATATACACGCACATATACACACATGCACACCCACATACATACACATAAACACACATGCACACACATATACATACACATATATACACATGCACACACATATATACCTGCACACATATACACATGCACACACATATACACGCACATATACACACATGCACACCCACATACATACACATATACACACATGCACACACATATACATACACATAAATACACATGCACACACATATATACCTGCACACATATACACATGCACACACATATACACGCACATATACATATATAGACATGCACACACCCACCAAGACCATAAGTAACATCAATTCCAACCCTTACATACTCATACTTTCTCACATCTCCTAAATAGGGCACAGCAACGCGTGCCGGGTACAGCTAGTTAAATATATGTGTATAATCATATCCACAAAAGTCAAACCTGCAAATATGAAAGGCCAACGGTATATACAATTGTGCAGCAAAATGATGTCCCTTGCATCCAACCATAAAATAAAGCCCTGGATGGTGGAATTTGTGGGTGCGGTATCTGTGGATATGGAGGATTGGTTGTATTGTTTATTTTGCCCTTAGAGATGATAATATTTCCTCCGCAAATGAATACTTGGCTACCCACATTGCGTTGTGGAGGTGACCTTGGGCTTTTGCAGGCAATGACAGCAGAGTGTACATCTTGGCAGGCTTTTCCCATCTAGTAAAGCTTCAAATATGTGTCTGCTATCTGAGGCCTAGCCTAACAAAACACTGAGAAGGTCATCACTGGAAAGCTTGCAACAGCAGTTCTAAACACAAGGATGATGTGGAATATTGCAGTCTGCAGTGGTGGGTGGACTATCCATATCAAGTCAACCATAGCTATTCAAGGTATTCAGTGTATTGTTATTTCATGTATATCTTATCCTCCAGTAATTATTATGTCAACAATCTGATGCTATGGATGTCTACTCAGAAGTCAAACCAACTCAGTTCAATGAGGTTTAATAGCAATTAAAGATCAAGGCTTGCGCCTTGGGCTATGTGTGTGTGTGTGTGTGTGTGTGTGTGTGTGTGTATATATATATATATATGCCTCAATAAACCACAGTGGGCCTTACGTCAGAGTAAAGCCACTGAGTATTCTTCTGTAAATATTTCCTTGTATCTTCTGATCCTAGGAATGAAGTGTACAAAAACAATATTGATACGTATGTCTTTATTTTGAAACATATGCCCTGTGTAACCATACCATCATGATTTTAACCATTTAGCTTGATGGCATTGTGAGAGGCAGCAGTGGAGCTCTCAACAAAATTGGTAAGGCAGATGAAGAAGAAGAATGACCAGTTCAGCACCCACCCACAGGATCCAGCAGAAAAAGAAATAAGCTCGATTTTTTTATATCAATATATTTACTTACAAATAATGTGTGCACAATCAAACGTATGGACTAATGAAAGAGAGGAGAAAATGGCTGCAACATGCAGCTTGGGAGAACATGTGGTCAAAATCTTTATAGGAAGACAGCAAACACTAACTATTTGTGAGTGTGAACATGCAATGATTGCTACCTTTTAACACAACTGTCAAGAGGATACAGTCCAAATTCAGCTGATTAAAACTCACTGCTGCTGCCATTAATCCTAGACAATAAGGCAAATATGGAAGAATACTGGAAGCTGTGGCTTAAGAATTTATAGAGGTCCTCATATTCCTCATCCCTAGATGAAATTTAACATAGGGCGGATCCAGACAGCCTTTTATCCCAGAAGCATCTTCGCTAAAAACTTTCTGGGGTGGGTGTCCAGACGTTCTATCGGGACTAGCCTGAGGGAACATCTGGGGGCCCTACCACCTACCCCCAATCCCCCAGACCCCTTAGAAAAGTAATGGAAATTTATCCGGCCTCCATTACAGGCTTTGGCCTGCTCTCCCGGTGTATAGAAATGATGAGAGTGGAGGAGGAGCGATTTCCCTCTCACCTTCCCCCCTCCCAGCGCATTGAAATGATGCACTAGAAAGTAGGGGGGAGCAATTTTCCTCTCACCTCCCCCCCCCCGCTTCTCCTGGTGCATTATTTGTACATGCTGGGAGAGCTGGCTGAAACATGTAATGGAGGACAGGTAAGTTTTTATTAATTTTCTAAGGGGCCTGGGGACTTGGGGGAAGGGCTGGGTATTTCCACAGTTTACCTGGCTTATTTAGCCCTGTAAACTGTGGGAATACTGTCTGGACTGCAGTATTCTGCAATCCAGAACCGAAAATATTGGGTTTATGCCGTACCTTCCATGGAGGCGCAGAATAAACCCACTATCTAATTAATTCACTACAAACCAGAGTTTTCCTGGTTTGTAGCGAATTAATTCATGGCGAATTAATTCGGGGTTTGTAGTGAATTAATTTGGGGCTGTAGATACTGCAATAAAGATACTGTCTGGATGGGCCCATAGTCATTTGAGATGTGTCCCTTATTTTATTTTGTTTTATTTTTAGGTGCCAGCTATCAGATTAACTTAGTTCAAATTGTTGACTCTAAACTGAAAGTCAGTATATAAGCTTGTAAGTGCTCGTGTTATTGGACCTCACGGCAGCGTTTGACACGGTCGACCACAATCTTTTGATCCACCGCCTGGCCATGGCCGGAGTGAGGGGGACTGTCCTTAAATGGCTGTCCTCCTTCCTCCGCCAGCGGTCTCAGCGTGTGAGGAGGGGTGGGGAGGTCTCCGAGGCTCCCCATTAGTGTGTGGAGTCCTCAGGGGCCCATTCTCTCCCCTCTATTATTTAACATCTACATGCAGCCGCTTGCACAGCTGGTGCGGAGTTATGGGCTGGTCTGCCATCAGTACGCCGATGACACCCAGCTCATTCTGAGGATGGAGGGCAGGCCGGAATCCGTCCCGATAATTTCAACATTGCCTCGAGCCGTTACTGGATGGCTGCGAGCCAGTAGGTTGATGGTGAATCCGGAAGACGGAGATCTTGTGGCTGGGCGGCCCGGGCGGGTGGGTGCCCGGCTTCCGACCCTGGACGGTGCGGCGCTGCATCCAGCGCCGTCTGTGAAGAGCCTGGGTGTCCAGTTGGACTCCCAGCTGACCATGGAGGCCCAGGTCTCCATGGCCAGCAAGGCTGCTTTTTCCACCTCCGTCAGGCAAGGAGGCTGGCACCCACCTCTCCCAGAGCGACCTAGCCACGGTGATCCAAGCCACGGTCATCTCAAGGCTAGACTACTGTAACGCGCTTTACGTTGGCCTGCCTATGTCGTCGATCCGGAAGCTCAAGCTGGTGCAGAACACTGCCGCCCGGCTCCTGTCTGGGGCACCAGCAGGATGCCGTATAACACCAATTTTGCAGGATCTGCACTGGCTGCCTATTGAGCACCGGTCGCCTTCAAAGTGCTGGTTCTTACCTTCAAGGCCATACACGGCCTGGGGCCAGCGTATCTGAGGGACCGTCTCACCCCATATTGCCCAGCGAGATCACTTCGGTCCGAAGAGGCCAACCTGTTGGTAGTACCATCTGTAAAGTCGGCACATCTAACATCGACCCGCCGGAGGGCGTTCTCTATTATAGCTCCCACACTATGGAACGCCCTCCCGGCCGAAGCCAGAGCCCTGAGAGATCTGCTGCCATTTAGACGGGCCTGCAAAACTCATTTGTTTAGGCAGGCCTTCGGCGAGTAGGCCTCGTCTATACTCTCTGGGCTGTGATATCTCCTGCTGCTCAATTGTTATATTGCATTTTGCTGTTTAATTGTTTTAACTGTTTTTAACTGTTTTTATGTTTTAACCGGTGGCGTTGTGC
This sequence comes from Anolis apletophallus, assembly GCA_030556195.1. Taxonomy (NCBI): domain Eukaryota; kingdom Metazoa; phylum Chordata; class Lepidosauria; order Squamata; family Anolidae; genus Anolis; species Anolis apletophallus. Next base: position 175,798,247 of record JARBWK010000003.1, on the reverse strand, counting down.
CACTGGCTCTGTGAGCCGCCGCGAGCCCCCGGGAGTCGGCGGCGAAGAAGCCCCAATAAATAAATAAATAAATAAATAAGACTGCTGTCAAGTTTTTTTGGAGTTTTAACTGGAGGTGAATTGTTACCAACAGTGCTATGGATTTTGAAGAGGCATGAATAGAAGGCAAAAGACAGAAATCTGTCTGAGGAAGGCTCATCAAGCAAACCCTTGTCAGGACTGCCTCCCTTCTGGAAATTCATGTCCTCACTGCAAAAGAGCATGTGGATCCAGAAGAGGTCCCTACAGTCACTTACAGACCCACCACCAAGACTCTACCCTATCATACGCAGCCACGAGTGACAGCTTATGATGATGACTGTCAAATGATATGCTATAATTTGTTATTTTTTCCCTTAAGATCAATACACAAAGTGAATTTCAGTCCCCTTGACCACATTTTCCTCATTGTTCAATCTGTATATTATATCCAAGGTAGAAGGCAATTAGAAAAGAGGAAGTCCTCATTGCAGCTGGGCTTGCTTGGTCAAAGAAGCCCACAGTCCTGAGTTTGCAGAAAATGTGAATGCCACCATAAGTCAAATTCAATTTCATAGAATCATAGAATAATAGAGTTGGAAGAGACAACGTGGGCCAATGTTCTACCCCCTGCCATATACACAATTACACAAATACATAATGTTTCTGCACATTTGGGGGGAATGTCACTCCTACACATTGGATAGCTTGAAATGTACTGTGCTAAAGAGTTCCTTCATGTCTTGAAATATCTAACCACCTTCATTATATCTTTATTTTCTGTAAGCTCAACCTAGTCCTGTCCAGGCTATACTGGCCAGAAACCCTGAATTAGGCAGGAAGTTTGTCCTGGATGTGAACATGACAACCAAGGACTTTAGGCCCATTTGTTGTTTATTCGTTCAGTCGTTTCTGACTCTTCATGACCTCATGGACCAGTCCATGCCAGACCTCCCTGTCGGCCATAACCACCCCCAGCTCTTTCAAGGCCAAACCAGTCACTACAAGGTTCAAGCCAGTCACTTCCAGCCCATAATACAGACTAAAACCAGCTAATTCATTTTTTATCCCATGTTAGCAGAAGTTGATGAATGCTCCAGAGTTTTCCCACACACCCCTTTCCCATGTACTCAATGGCACACTGGTGTGTGTGCCTTAGCTGATGTCAACAAAGGCACCTGGCAATGGCCAGGAACTTTCAGAAATGCTGTGGCCAACTGCCATGGCAACAAAAAGTCAGACCAAGAGTGCCCATCCAGCTGGGCCAAACCAGATTAGGACTGACTGGTATGGTGCTCCACTCCTACCTCTGCTGAGTCTGAGAGTAAAATGTATGCAATTATTATTCTGCAGACAATATGCAGAGAGGTAAACATACAGTATGTGACAACTATAGATACTGGAATTATAGTCCAGTTTTCCAGAGATATATATTTATACATCAATCCAAGGACAAACATGAAAATTGTTACTTCATTTAGATAAGGGTGAGAAATGTGTTGTTGGACTGTAACTGCCATAATGTTTATTCCATATGCTGGCTAGGGCTGATGGGAGCTGCAGTTCAACAATGTCTAGATGGTTTCATGTCTCCCACTGTTGATTTTGAGGGACTTTGCAAAATTATCTTTGGCAAAATTAAAGTATCACACATATCCGTCATTTGATTCTATCTACATCAGGTAGCAGTCCTCTGGATAAGCAGAGGACTGCTACCTTATGTAGATAGATGTAGTAAATTTGAATTTACAAATCAAATAGCAATCTATAGCCGGTTAGAATGTTTCAGGCAACTAAAGACAAAAATCAAAGCCTTTTCACAAGTGCTTATGCTACCTCCTGGTGCCAGGATTGAAACATTTGACCTAGTCTGAGTAGCCATGCAAGAGAAAAGGACAAATCCTGAAATCCTCAGCTAAGTCCCCACATCTGATCTGCAAAACATAAGCCAACCCAGACCAAATATCAACAGAAGCACCACAGCCAAAACAACCAGGCTAAGGAAGGTCAGGCTGTTGGAAATATGCACATCCCAGCTGGTTCCACAGACTTCCAATCTCCTCAAATAGTGAGGAGGTGACAGAAATCTGTAAGTCCCAGAATAGGATTTGGGGAAATTCTTTGCTGGAATTGGGAGAATGGGAAATCAGAATAGAGAAGATGGAGCAAGGTCAGAAGATCTCTATGGGTTGCCAGGCATATTGGGAACAGAATTGTTACAAGAACCATTGCAAAATGATGGTAATGATGGGTAATGTGCATTCCCCAAACAGTATGATCAGTAGTGACATATTCATATCTCAGAAAATTGTAGCGCTGTAAGACAACTAATAAGACTATAATGCAGAAGTAGCACCAACAAATCCCAGGTATTGTAGCATATATTTTGGAAGAAGAAACTGGCCAAATAACTTCAGATGATTATTTGCCTATGAAACCCCTATGAAATTCACAGGGTCACCATAAGTCAACAAGATGCGTAACTCCACACAGATTCTAGACCTAACAAAAAGTCATGCCTTTGGATCTAATTTTATGCTCCTGTTTTACAGTAAGGCAAAACAGTGAGGCTGAAAGAGAAATAAACTTCCATATGTTGCTACAGGACAACTGCCAGACAGAAACTCTTTTAACTGCATTCCCCCCCCCCCACACACACACTTTTTGCTGCTTTCTCCAAGCCCTGGCTACATTTTCTGGGTTATCCCTATTGTTTCTCCACAAGTTTCCTCCCCTACCAAAAAGTGGATGTAAGGCTTATGTCATCCTTTCTCCCCCCCCCCCCACTCAAAATGCAATATTTTAATGTAATGTTTCTTAAGTTATCTGATGTAAGAAGCTGGCAGGATTTCCCTTCACCAACATGCCAAGGACCAGTATCATATTTATCTCCATTGACTGCAACTGGTTCTTTCTTTCCTGGAAACTTGCTGTGGACTGGCAGCCAATAGTTTGCAGAGCAGCACTGGGTCCACAAACCACCACTTTGAGTAGCACTGCTTTAAAGCAAACAGCTGCTTCTTGTTGTTTACCAACCTTATTCTGTATACGGGAAAATGCACTCCACAAAAGATGTCTCAACATTATTTATTAAAACCTTCTGGAGACAATTGACTGCAAAGAACCATGGAACTTAATAAAATCCCAAGTATTGTAGCATATATTTTGGAAGAAGAAACTGGCCTCTGCTGCAGTCTGAGATTAAGGTTGCCATTACCCTAAATTTAGCCAGGATTAGGGTTGCCGTAACCCTAAGTTTAGCCAAGTTTTATACAGATGCCTCTAGTTCTTGTTTAGAGAATCATCAGACCCCGATTTTAAATTTTCATTTTTAAAGACACTCTCTAGTCCCTGTAGGAGCAAATATTGGAGTGTGTGCCCCCTCTCCTTGTGCTCACCCAACGTATCCCCTTGCCCTCAACTGTCTGACTAAGCAAAGAAGCATATGATTGAATGTGCATGTACCCTCCCTCCTTGCACTTCCTGATCCCCTTCTCACCTACATACTACCTGCCCAAACAAGTGAGTGTGTGGGGGTGAGCAAAGGGATACATGGGTGACTTGGTCCAGTCATATCTCCAGTTTGATTTCTCTCCAGATGCCAAAAGATTTTACCTTTGATTGAGCCTGACTTACGCAGCTCAAAATGGAAACCACTGTAATCAAATACCATTTTAAAATGTCCACCTTTGGCTTTTAGCCATGAAAGAAAGGTAACACAAGAAGCAACAGAGAGGAGCATGGTGAGAGTTCAATTGGAGGAGAGGACGGATGGGAGTGTAGGGAGAGTGAATGGCACAAGTGGCAGACTACAAGAAGGGAGCATTGAGAAAGCACAAGGTGAGCAAGGAGTAGGATCATAGGGTGAATGTCAGGTTTTGTTCAAAGCAGAAGGTGAATGCAAGAAGCAAGTGAGTGGTGTATGCTGAGAATACAAGGTAAGGAGAAAGAATAAGAGAGAAGGGAGAATGAGTGATGCAAGCAATAGAGTGTAAAAAGCGTGGGAGGAGTGCATTGTGAGATTATGAGTTGTGCTTATTTGTTTATCATATCAGAAATGAAGTGATGGTATAGTTGTAATGTATTTAAAAAACACAAAGAGATGGAATAAATTAAACCTCTCTTTTATGGGAAGAATCGCGGCCATAAAGATGATGATTCTACCAAGAATAAACTTTTTGTTCATGGTACTACCGATCATTAAAAATGAAAAGACGTTCAGGGACTGGACACGGGATATTTCTAAATTTATTTGGGGTGGTAGAAAACCCAGAATCAAAATGAAGACACTACAGGACCCGCCAGAGAGAGGAGGACTAAGTGTTCCCAATCTCAGACTTTACCATGAGGCCAGTTGCCTAGTCTGGCTAAAAGATTGGATCCAGCTAAAAGACCACAAACTTCTAAATCTGGAGGGCCACGATCTTAAATACGGCTTCCATGGCTATATGGTATATGATAAGAGGAAAGTTGATGCGGCCTTTAATAATCACTTTATAAGAAGATCACTGTTAAAGGTCTGGCAGAAACATTCTAGTCATATGTATATGCAAAAGATCCCGCTTTGGGCTTCAGTAAGCGAGGCATTTAGGATCAGAGAACTAGAGAATAAAAACTGGACAACATACAATAGCTTGCTTAAATGGAACGGGAGAATACACGAATTAAAAACGAAGGAAGAACTAGAGAAGGAGGGAGTTCCTATGGGATGGTTTTCGTTCCTCCAAATAAGAGAAGAGTTTAAGGAGGACCAAAAAAGAGGATTTGCACTGGAAGAGGTAGATCTAGAAAATAAAATGCTAAAAGAAGAGGCGAAGCCACTAGGGAAAATATATAAAACTTTGCTCCAGTTAGAAACAGCTAATAATCAGAAGAGAGACTATATGGAACAGTGGTCTAGGAATGTAGGCTTTAAGATAAAAGCCAAGACCTGGAAAAATATCTGGTGCAATACAATACAGAAATCCCTAAGCAACTCATTTAGAGAAAACTGGGTGAAGCTGATTTACCGATGGTATCTTTCCCCAGAAAAACTCTCCAGGATCTATAAAACCACTGATCCCAAATGTTGGAAATGTGATAACAAAAATGGGACCTTCTTCCACCTATGGTGGACCTGTCCGAAGTCATCTAGATTCTGGACAATAATACAGAAGGAACTCCAGAAAATGCTAACATATACACTAGAAAAAAGACCCGAGATCTTTTTATTGGGAATTCTGGAGGAGGCAATCCCAACAATGGAAAAAAAATTAAAATTAAAAGGCATAACAGCGGCCAGGATTCTCCTCGCTAAGAACTGGAAGCCTCCTTTAGTCCTGACAAAAGAAGAATGGCTTATAAAAGTTATGGAAACAATCCAATTAGACTGGTTAACTGAAAGGTTAAGAAATAAAGATAAAGCCAGGCCAGAAAAGTCAGATTGGGGGGCGGTACGCCAATATTGTAGAATGGAATACAATGTGGACTTGATTTTGGATTAAACATTGAAACATGCTCTTCTCTTTCCCAATACAGGCAGTATAAGGGGAAGCTCAGCAAAGGCGAGGAGGAAGGAAAAAATAAATAAAAAGCAGTACGGGACAACTCCTGCTCTCCATTCACTCCTGTTTCACTCTTTTCACACACACTTACCTCTCTTAGGTAGCCTCATTTATTTTCGAGCAACTTCTACGCTCACTCCGCAACTTTATTGTATTTCTGGTCTTATATGTAGGTGTGTTTGTACTTGTTTTTCTTTTGTGTTGAAAATTTAATAAAGAATTATTTTTTTAAAAAAACAAAAAACCCACAAAGTTTAAAAAACTTGGCATAATACTAAATGGCCTTTGACCAGTAACTGGCCACTTGGAGTGCCTCTGGTGTTACTATAAGAAGGTCCTCCATTGGGCATGTAGCAGTGCTCAGAATGCATTGTAATAGGTGGTCTGCGGTCTGCTCTTCTCCACACTTGCATGTCGTTCCTCCAAATAAGAGGTGGCCCCATTTCTTAAGATTGGCTCTGCATCTCGCAGTGCCAGGGCACAGTCTGTTCAGCACCTTCCAAGTCGCCCAGTCTTCTGTGTTCCCAGGGGGGAGTCTCTCTTTCGGTATTAGCCACAGCTTGAGGTTCAGTGGTTTTAGCCTACCACGTTTGGACTCTTGCTTGCTAAGGTGTTCTAGCAAGTGTCTCTGTAGATCTTAAAAAACTATTTCTTGATTTAAGGCGTGGGAATGCTGGCTGATATCCGAACAGGGGATGGGCCGGAGATGTCACTGCCTTGATTGAGTTGTGTTGAATTTTGCAGATTATTTTGAGTAATTTGTATAATTAGAATAAATTGCATGACATAATCCAGTGAGATATAGCAATCTTACCCAAGATAGACATGTGCCAACACTCCTGTTGCTTTCTGTTTAAAGCTGAATACTTTCCCTTCTATTCCTTAGAATCATAGAATTCTAGAGTTGGAAGATACCTTGTGGACCATCCAGTCCTTCAAGAAGCAAGAAAATCACATTCAAAGCACCTCTGACATATGGCCATCCAGCCTCTGCTTAAAGGCCTCCAAAGAAGGTATCTCCACCACACTCCAGGGCAGAGAGTTCCACTGCTGAACTGCTCTCACAGTCAGAAAGTTCTTCCTCATGTTCAGGTGGAATCTCCTTTCTTGTAGAACCTCCTTCTGTCACCACTCTCCAGACCTTCTGGACATGCCTTCTAAAAAGGCAGAAAGAGACATTGCAATTTTCCAAGAATGTTTCCGAAGAGTTATGGAGCTGGAAAGAATATGTTGGAATGATTATGTATGGATTTGCTGGCTCTCCTCACACCTGCCACTAGAAGCAGCTGCTTCACTTTTTCTAGTGATAAGCCTGTCCTTGTTGTTAACTAGATGTTGTTGATGTGATACTGCTAATTGTCCATGTAGGTTGCAAAAAAGCTTTCTTGTTATTTAAAGAAAATATGTAAATCTTCTTATTTTAGTCATTTCAGCTGCATTGAGATTTTTTTAAAAAAATTTGGCACAGAAGAATTTATTCCTACTGAACCTTCCCCCTTACAATACTCTTTTCAATCCAAGAGCAGGATTTGCCTTTCATCCTGGGATTACAACATTTTTGTTTGTGAGGGGTTATTTATCAATGGCTCCTGGGAAAGCCTACATTTCTTACATTTCCCCCCAAATCCTCCCAAAGAGACTGAACACACCAAGGTGATACTGTTATAGCTTCACAGGAACGTTTTTGAACTGAATGAATGAAAAGGGGGGTTATTTGGAATGCTAAAATATGACATCCATGGATTGAACTTTCCTTAATGGGGTTTATTTGTAAGATTTTGGTTGAACCATTTCTATTCCTAAATACATGTTTTTCTGCAGCTCGCAATCAGAAAATTGAAATAATCTTTGGTCAAGAGCCAAACTTGAGTAGCCCAAGGACAAGGGAACAAAGCCACATTTCTGAAACTGTCACAAAGAGAGCTCCAACCATGTTTGTGCAACTTCCATGCTGTGGGTCTCTTGCCTTCTCTGTTGGCTCTCAGTCTCACTGTAATTGACTGAGATAAATATCAGTAGGAACATGAAACATGAGTCAAGGCAGAAGTGCCGAACAAGTAGGAAAGCCATATGGATCAGTGGTCTCACTTAACATTAAACACACAAGAAAATTTGCCAAGGGAGGGCTTAATGAGATCATTTTGCTTTGCAAATATTTGTCTTTCAGAGCAAAAAGTTTGGTTGCTGCTTTTGCACATTTGTGCTGCTTTTCTTGCTTGTAGTTTTCTACACAATAACAGCTGTCAGAATTTTGCTCTGTTGCCCAGTAACAAGTAAAGTAGCAAAGCCTCAAGAGAGCAAACACCTACATGTTGTTCCTAACTACAGAATATGTGTATCATGTATGTGTATAGACCCCATACAGGTACACTTTAGAGCTAGAATTCTTAACCTGGTGTCCATTAGCCCACTAAGAAGGCCCTCAGGGCATCTGCAAACTGGATCCCAAACAAAACTTTCCTTGAATATCCTTCACGTTACTTTGAATTTGTCTTGTTGCCATGAAAATATTATTTATTTTTAGCTTCACAAGGAGCAAAATGCAGTGTGGAGGTTATTTATTTATGACATTTCTATCCCACCTTTCTCAACCCTGGAGGAGACTCAATGCGGCTTTACACATAGGTAACTAGTAACTACTCGATGCTTTAAAATAATGTACAATTAAAATACTGTATTTTCATTGGACAAATTTGTGAAATATTAAGTGTGCATATGATAATCTGTATTTTGGGGAGCAAGGGAGTCCATCATTTGCATTCATTAAAGGGACCCATGGCTTCAAAAAGAACCACTTCTTTAGTGTTTAGTGCAATATTTAATCCTAGATAACTCAAGTCTGCTTGGTTTTTATGTGAACTTTCAATAAGTTATCCAAGGCACTAAACCCTGTTTAGAAGCTCTGGGATGAGTCCTTCCTAAGAATCTTCGTTCGCGAAGTAATGCCGAGAGAGAGAGAGAGAGAGAGAGAGAGAGAGAGAGAGAGAGAGAGAGGAGAAGACTCGGTGCCATTGAATCCAATATTTAGGCTGAATAAAGCAACCATCTGCAGCAATAGAATGTGGGTGTCAAGAAAAGGGAACAATCTGTTACTCCCTTTGGCAAACTTGACCTAGCCATGTTTCACAATCCATGTCTGTAAGGACAAGGCTGTTGAAACTTCTCTAGGAAGTAGGAAGACACTGGCTCCCCTACAAGGCTCCTATATTGTCACAGAGATGACACCAGGAGAATAGTTGGTGAAGGGACATAAATCCCATTTCATCACAACTCCAGCCTCTTTGCTATTTGTTCATTCTGCCCTTTTGCCCTTTAAGTTTTGGTGTGCATTTCAACTAGTAGCTTTAGAAAATATTTCTTTGTCCTCCACTGCTTCAGTGTGGAAATGTAAACAACTGTGCTTTTGGGGAGCAATCATAGGGCATCTATGCTGGTGTTTTGATTTTATTTTATTGTAATTTGTTGTTTGGGCTTCGCCTCGTGTGAGCCGCCCCGAGTCCCCATTGGGGAGATGGGGCGGGGTATAAATAAAGTTTATTATTATTATTATTATTATCTTAAAGAGTATGATGAAAGAGTTTCCTAGATTAGCATCTTGAAGAGTATGGAGCTCAAATGTTGGAAAGGAAGCAACCATTGGTACCAAATTGGACAATTTTCTCTCCAAACACTTGGGACTTGGGTATGAGAAGGTCTCCCCAGCCAGTTGCTCACTCCCTTTAAAGAGAGGAGGACATTGGGATGGACCCTTGCCACAAGTAATTCTGCACTAATTGGAGGAGAGGTTACAGGTTAAAATTGTTAATAAAATATGGTATTGGTTAAGCCCATCCTTCATGTCTTTTCTCTTTTTTCATGGTGAATGTGTAAATATTTTCTTTTCTCCCACAGGTTCCAAAACAATGTGGCTGCCTTTGAGTATTATGCAACTTATTTGAACTAGGTGCATATTGGTCTGATTCCCTTGAAGCTGTAAGGAAAATCTCTTGGATGGGCCTGTCTCTAAGTTTGGTTGCTTTGAACATGCTGTGTTCATTGGGAGCAAATTGGGAGCAAATATGGACATTATTTAGTGTGACAAGAATTGTGGAAAGGAGCTGCTTACTAGAATTGGATGTCCTTCCAAATTTTGCCTTGTCTTTAGTTGTTTACATATTCCAATCAGCCCTCGGTATTCATGAATTTAGGGCCCCGAAATGCCTCTGAAAGTGGGAAAACTTTGAATTTTAAAAACCCGATATTTTTAAATGAGAGAACACATCTCTAGGGTTCTCTGGTATTCCAGTGTAACTCTATGGTAAACTTCTGCCAGGAGGTGACCATAAAATCACATTGAAGGAGCTAAAGATGCCTAGACAGATTTTAATCAAAACTGTAAGTAATAGCATCTGCAAAAGTTGAGGGTGTGCCATTTTGTAAATAATTGTATTTCTTGCCTCTGGATTCTTACTCATTTCTACAGAAGAAACGTTTCACACTGCTAGCCAACAGTTATTTGCTACTACTATTCTGATTCCTTGCGACATTTGGATGTAAGCTGGCCCTTGTTGCTAAACAACATTTATTAAAAAGTGCTTGTGTAGCTACTGACAGCTGTTTTCCGGAAGAACAGCAAATACTTGGCGATTATTTGGGGAAGAGCTAACCAAAAATCTGAGAGACATTTGGAGCTTATTTAAGGGGACAGAAAAAAAATGAAGTTCTGAATGATATTCTGGGTTTTGTTTTTATGAAATAGAGTTTTAAAAAGAAAGAAATGGACATAGAACAAACCTTTATATTTTCCACAGACGTTACAAATAAAAATCTGATCCATTATTTACCCAAGCAATTACAGTAAATCCTTGGCTTGCAAAAATGTGAGACAATGATGTGTGGGCAATTATTAGCAAGTGGCCCGAGGACTAAAAACAAAAGTAAGAAGAGAAAAAGGACAGAAAATGACAGTCTGAAAGAAAAGGGTTGATTAATATAGAAGAGAAAAGAAATAAACTAATTCTTTTGGACTATAGCTCTCAAAGCATTGAAACCAGCATGGCCCCTGATCACAACTTTTCCAAGATCATAGAATTCCCCCCCCCAAAAGAAAAAGAAAAAAAGAATGGAACTCATTTCCTGTACAATATTCATTCAAGTGTGGCAGGTCCAGAGGGAAAATCACTGCCAGTGATAGTATTCTTTCCAATTGTCCAGATTTGGCAGGGACAGTCCTGATAAATCTTCTGTTGCTACTCTTTTCTAACTGCTTTTGAAGTGTCCCAATTTCTCTCTCCTCTCATTTTTTGTCTTTGTCTTCCTTCCATTGGTAAAAATTCAGTTCAAAACTCACACAAAATAGTTTGCATTCAATTAATGCAGTAGGAAGAAGAGGAGAGGATAGAATCGTTTCCTTCTGAGGAGGCAAAAGCAAACTGCTGCAGTCTCTCCCTCATTATGTGTTCTTCTACATTACTAAGGTTTTCCAACTTAACTATACCCTGATGTCTACCCCAGTTTTCATCTGTAAGACGTTGCAGGATATGGGATGGGATACATCATCCTTTTTATTGGTGGATTTGCATTTTAAATTCTATTTCTTCCCAACAGTTCAGGTCCTCCTTAGGAAAACAAATGTGTGTGTGTGTGTGCAATAATTGTGAAGCTGAACCTCTCACATCAGCTATTGGGCTGCAAGAATGAAGTACTGTTTATCATACCTTGATTTTGACCAATATTTTATTTATTTATTTATTATTTGTTTGTTTGTTTGTTTGGAACATGATATCCCTTCCTTCTCAACCTTTGAAGAGGAACTCAGTATGGCTACCAACAGGCACTATTCAATGCCAACACAAAATAAAACATAGCATAAAATATGGTTAGTACAAATTAAGACAGTTATAAATACATATTGCATAAAAACAGTTTGCCAGTTCAAATCGTCATCCTAAAAACAGTCCATCGTCGTCCATTAAAACATTGTCTTTCCCAGCAAATCAGTCAATTCTAAAAACACTTGATCCTACATCCAGGATTTGTGTTTCTTCTGCAAGGTCAGGAGGGAGGGGACAGATCTGATCTCATTAGGGAGGGAGTTCCACAGCTGAGGGGCCACCAGGGAAAAAGCCCTGTCTCTCCTCCCCACCAAAAGCGACTGTGAAGGTGGTGGGACCGAAAGCAGGATCTCTCCGGATGATCTTAAGGTCCTTGATGGTTCCTAGAGGAGATACGTTTGGGCAGGTAAACTGGGTCAGAACTGTTTAGGGATTTATAGGCTAAAGCCAGCACTTTGAATTGTGCTCGGAAGCTAATGGGCAGCCAGTGTAGCTGGCGTAACAGGGGAGTTGTATACTCCCTGTACCCAGCTCCAGTGAGCAACCTGGCTGCCAAGCATTGGACTAGCTGGAGCTTCTGAGCCATCTTCAAAGGAAACCCCACATAGAGTGTGTTGCAGTAACGTATTTGGGATGTAACCAGAGCATGGACCACTGTGGCCAAGTCTGACCTCCCAAGATATGGACGCAGCTGATGCACAAGTTTTAATTGTGCGAAAACTCCCCTGGCCACCACCAAGACCTGTGGCTCCATGCTCAGCGATGAGTCCAGGATCACTCCCAAGCTGCGAACCTGCGCCTTCATGGGGAATGTAACCCCATCAAGCACAGGCTATAACCCTAGGCCCTGTTCAGCCTTCTGACTGACTAGGAGGACCTCTGTCTTGTCTGGATTCATTTTCAATTTGTTCACTCACATCCAGTGTGCTACAGCCACCAAGTATTGGTTCATAAGATCAAATGTAACGTAAACAATGTCTTCTAAAATAATGCCAATAATGAAATATGCATTATAAGAATAAATATGTCTTATAAGAAGAATAACTACCTAGACTATGAGATGTTTAGACAAAACCAACCTGACTAGGTTGTCTTATATGCCTTTGGGGCAACACTGATAGATAACAACTTTGTTGCCGTAGGGTTTTCTTGGTAGGATTTATTCACCATTTTTAGAGGAGAAAGTGTGACTTGCCCTACATCATCAGTGCATTTCAATGGTTGAATGGGCCTTTAATTTCCGATTGTGTTTCATAGTAAGTATGTGTTTCATAGTAAGTAAGTATACAAGAAATAAAGATGTACATGTTCATTCTCCTGACATAGAGATTTTCTGTAAAATCCAAACCCTTTAAGTTATTTTTAAATATAAATATATAAAAATGCTGGTTATGTGTTGCCTACTAGACAATACAAAAATGTAAACTTTAAAAAGCTAGATGCAGATTAACCAAAATAAGACAAAAAGACATCTATAAATAAGTCTTCATATTTCTATAAAGAGTTTTTCAAATTATCTTTTCAATAGAAAGCCCTCTTTCTTCATGCCTTTCCTTACAAGTCACATCTCCAATTTAAACATCTGTATGTAGGGAACGCTATTATCTTGGAATGTTTTAGGTGCAATAAAACAGAAGCTATGCTTTATGACACAAAAGTATTCATTACAGTGTAATCCATGAAAAGCATATCTATAGAAAGCAGTAGGATTATTGCACGCACAGGAGATAGCAGTCCAACCTGATGTACTTAAGTAGCCTTGGCTGGTAAGGAAAAGAGGCGTGGGGATTTCCACCCTATGAAGGAAAACAAACAATTTCCAAGACGTGCTTGATAAGAACATACTGTAGTAATAAAACATACAAGTTTATTCACGATATGAATTGATCCAATGACTCATTTTAATCTTTACAGTTGATACCTTTTGTGGGAAAAGTTCATGCGTAATCTGTCAAAGGATTTTGCTCGTGCAGCAAAGAAAGAAGCAGGTAAACATATCTTTCCAAACATTATTCAGAGCTTTAGAAATGTTTGTTTTACTGTATTACAACTTCCAGAATTAACTAGCTAGTTGGTTATGGAAATGGAAGACCTTCTGGTTGGTCTGATGGTACAGATATTACTGCTGTTCTTTAGGAATATGCTGGAAATGTAAAGCCTTTGTTTGATTTTGTACAGAGACCTGTAAGAACCACGATAGAGAATCTCAGCATGGTGGACTTAAGACATCAGGTTGAATATCAGTTTAGGCTCCAAAGTGATGTAACCCACAAGTGGAGTTTCAGAACTGAACAAATCCTGAACCCCAAACTGAACTGGGTTAGTTGGGAAAGATACGTGAATTATATGAATGGAACTTTCCCTTCACCAGCCATGTCATGTCTAGAGAAGGAAGTAAATTAAGCTGTGAGATTACTTAGACCAACAAGTAGGCTGTTGAGGCCACCAGCTTCTCAATGTGATTTTCCTGCTTCTTGGCAGGGGGTTGGACTGGATGGCCCATGAGATCTATGAAATGGAAACCTTAATGGTGGTGCCTACCGAGAGGATGGATGATGCAAACATTTGTGCTGATTTGAATGAGAACATCTGTTTCAGTTTTGCACTATTCTTTTCTTTCTCTGTTTCAATGCCTATAATTACTTAACACATGATTTTGTTTGGAGAGAAAAGGTTTGTGAAATGGCAATTCCTAATAATCTTCTCTAGCATTTTATGCAGTGTTATTTTTAGGATAGATCTCCATATTTATACAGCACACCAGACCCTGCCAAAGCAGATTCTGCATTATTAACAGCTCCAACTTTTGCTTGTAAGGTCAGTATACAACTTTCTCAGAAGTTGTATTTAACTTTTTACAAAAATAAGCTTGGATACAGTCTGAGATCTATACTGGACTTCAGGTTATGATGTCACCAGAGATTGGAAATGTCACTAAAGGTTGCTTGCTTACTTATTGATTGATTGCATCTATACACCACCTTTCTCCAGAGTCAAACTCATGGCAGCTTCAAAAATAATTACAAATATTCAAATTACATTTTAAAAAAGAATTAAAAGCACATAAAACAATAAAATACATACACGGGTTTTAAAAGAACAAAATATGTTACAGTATATGGAGTTTAGCTAAGTAATTGCAGGATCTTCTTGTTTGAATGTGTGTGTTGAGGAGAAACACCTGGACAATGAAGCAATTAAGCTTCAGCATTGAGTATATCATGAGGAGGGTTTTTCCTTGATCCTATGTGTGAAGAAGGAGATCATGAAGACTGCCATGGATCTACCCCTGGACTTGTTATGAACATGTAACAAAGGACTTCTTGCACCATCCAGGATGCAGATGATGCATGGTGATAATGCATTGAATCTTTGAGTAAGATATCTGCAATGGACTATGTTTAATTTGTAATGCTGGTTTTTTTTGTTAAAGCTGCTTACTTAAGAGTAAAGTTTTGTTTTTCATTTACTCTGGCTCTGTGCGATTTAGCAGAGGTCTAAAACTGGAAAGACTACTGAGCTTCCGCACAGACTGACAAACTGCAACAAAATATTACCATAAAACCCTCTGACTAACATTTTAAAAGTGTGTTTGAATAAGAACAGCCCCCAGGATCCTCTAGCCAGCATAGTCACTAGACCCCAACTGTAATCCAAAACAGTTTCATTTCCAAGTTCTGCTTTCTTTCAGTTATCAACTCCTATTCCACTTCTGGTTGAACACGCTGCTCATTTATGTCCCATTTGATTTAGTGACACTGATACATTACACTTACATATCCCACCCAGTGCCAAACACATGGATAGTTCAAGTTAGGTAGTTAGCCAAACAATTATGTGTTAATTAATTGCAGCTCTCAGTCATAAATTGAACTGAGATACATGTTTGCCTGTTTGAACAGAATTGCCTACTTTAAATTAGTTTTAAATTTTATACTTTAAATGTCCGTATCATTTCAACCTCAACTCTTCTAATGGGGATGTATAATTCCTGTTTTACTTCAAAGTGGGGCAAAGTGGGTGTTGTGTTTAAGACAGTTCTGTTACTGGCACAACCTGGATAAATTATTCTAGAAAGTTAAATCTGTCCAGTCCTGGAGAGTCTTTTGGAAGAGTTTGTTGGGTTAAGGCCATTGTGTCTTCCTGGTTGTGTGAGCTGGGAGAAGGCTTGTGTGCTCATTAGGGTTCTATTGTACTTTTGTGTGCAGACCCATGGTTTCAGGGAGGCAGGGAGAGAGTCCCCAGTGGTGCAACCCTTGTGCCGACAGGACTGATGGCCAATAGGTCAGCAGTTCAAATCCAGGGAGAACGGGTTGAACTCTGTCAGCTCCAGCTCCCCATGTGGGGACGTGAGAGAAACCTCTCACAAGGATGATAAACATCAAACATCTGAGTGTCCCCTGGGCAACATCCTTGCAGATGGCCAATTCTCTCTCACCAGATGCAACTTGTAGTTTCTCAAGTCGCTCCTGACATGAAAAACAGGGAGGCGGGACATCTGCTGAAAGGAAGTGAGCCAGAGATTTCACATGGGTAGGAGCTAGCTGCCACTAGTGCTCTATATAGCTGTACCTTCATGTATATTCAAGTCTCATTATATACAATGATGTAGTAAAATGATGTCCCCTTTGTAAAATGGCAATATCAAAGTAGGCGACAAAGAATTTATGTGTGCATATCTGTGAATGCAGAACCCATGGATATGGAAGGCTGATTATTACCTTGGTTTACTTCCTATTTCATTTTCTAAATCCATTTCCTATGCTCAAAATGGTCTAGTGGGGAGAAAAACATGGTGGAAATGCATCCCTATGCTTACTGTAGGGTGACTGATTGAGATATATATCTGGGAAAAAATTAGAAAAAATAGGACATGTGGGTTTGAGGCTACATATGATTTCTCCTCCCCTTCTCAAAAAGGTTCAGCACTTTATACCATTCTTTTTAGGAAAGGGTGGGCAAAGCATTGCTCATGGGCCATATGTGGGATTTGAATAATAATAATAATAATCTTTATTTGTACCCTGCCACCATCTCCCCGAAGGGGCTTAGGGCGGCTAACATGAGGCCAAGCCCAAACAATTTATTTATTACTTATTTATTAATTCGATTTAGTAGACCGCTCTCTCCGGAGCCGAGAGCGGTTTACAGCATTTAAAACCAGATAAAACACAGATAAGACACATAAAAAACAGCATCATAAAACCAATTAAACCCCGCTCCCAACAATAAAATCCTAGCAGATCGACAGTAAAGCGGGGGGCAAGACGCGGCAGGATGGCACATTACAGCGGCATCAGTCAGGACCGAATGCCTGTCTGAACAGCCAAGTCTTTACGGACTTGCGAAATTACAGTAAGGCAAAATAAAATGCATACAAAACAGATAACATCAAATAAAAATACTTAACAATAATATAATACTGCAATAAAACAGTGACAATACAGCAAGGTATGAAACGATAAAAGAAATAAGGGTGAGCTAGGCCAGATGTGAAGGGTAAAATGGTAAAACCCGTGGGTGAGATAGATAGATCGAATGCTGTGACTAGTGAGAGAAGACGGTGGGATAAACAGTGAAGTTAATCTCTACTAAAGGGCTGAGATAAAGTGTGAAGGATGATGTTCACTACTTAAAAAAATTAAATTAAAATCCAGAACATATTAACTGACCTATTCACATGGAAGCCACACACTTCTGCTGAAATAGTAGGTTGGGGTGAGAAGCGGATTAACTTGTTGTCCATGAAGAAGGTCCTAGAGATGGTTCATAAGGAAGCAGAGGAATCCAGAACAAGATTGCTGCTGTGGTCCAATGGCTTGTAAGCACAAGACTGTGATTTGCGGGATCTAAAGACTCATCTACATTGTCAAATTTGAACCCATAACTCCGAGTCCAAATGTCCAGGGCAACAGAAAACAAGCCTGCTCCCTCTTCCTTATGACACCCTTTCTCATCCTTCTCTTCTGCAGGCTAAACATGCCCAGCTCTTTAAAACGCTCCTTGTAGGGCATGGTCTCCAGACTTTGATCATTTTAGTTGCCCTCCTCTGGACCCAATCCAGCTTGTCAATATCTGTGGTGCTTAGAATTGGGCACAGTGTTCCAATCCAGATCTGACTTTTCTCGATCTAGACTCCTTCTGATACAGTCCAAAATCCCATTGGGCTTTTTAAGTTGCAGCATCACATTGTTTGTTCATGTTTAACTTGTTGTCCATGAAGAAGGTCCTAGAGATGGTTCATAAGGAGAAATACGTTCGGGCAGGTAAGCTTGAAACGCTTGAGTAGACTTGAATAGCTGTCAAAATACAATAAATATGCTACATGCTCACATTTGCAGTATGTCAGTTCTTAGGAATGCTGCTTCTGCAGACATCTTCTCCAGTCATTGAGAATAAAGCCCCTGATATTGCCTTAAAACCATTTGTCTTCCAACCCCCCGAAATAACGAGACAGACACAAATATATATGGTTTCAAATTTTGGGCAACTTTTATTAAATAGTTACCTAT
This sequence comes from Anolis apletophallus, assembly GCA_030556195.1. Classification (NCBI taxonomy): domain Eukaryota; kingdom Metazoa; phylum Chordata; class Lepidosauria; order Squamata; family Anolidae; genus Anolis; species Anolis apletophallus. The sequence continues at coordinate 175,780,361 of JARBWK010000003.1, read as the reverse complement.
TTAACTTGTAACTCAACTAACCTTTTGGTGTCAGTTCAACTTGGTGTGTGTAAGCTGGGGTAGCGTCTCCTAAAGTCTACCCCTCAGCTATTAAGGCGTACTACCTGGGTCCCCTGTATATTTCAACCCGGGTAACCCGTAAGGGAAACATCAGGAGAAATCTCTCTCAACTTTTGAGACTAGACTCTCCCCGCTCCTGGGACATTCACCATCACCTCACCCCTAAAATTAACCGTCTAGGTGAGTGTTTTCATAATGCCCCACACCCTTAAGGGGTGCCTTAAGTGTATACAAACCTTTGAATAACTAAACTATTTACGCCACGGATTGGGAGCAAATGTCCTATTTAGCTCCCATCCCCCCACCAAGCCATCTACTATTAACTGAACACCCCTCCTTAAATCGTGCAAAAACAAAGAATTGCCCATATCAGACAAATGGATTCCATCTGATCTGTAAAGGTGAGGGCTGCCAAACAAGATCTGCCCATGGGATATGTAGGAGCCCCTACCTCTTGCAAGCGCCGTGCGCATGGCCCGGTTCACCCGCTTCCTGGCTGATTCCCTTTTTTAAATTTTTTTTTTAAAAACAACCCTGCAATCCGACCACCGGAAGCGAGGGATGATCGCAGACCAGGCGATGTGCACCCGTGGCCATGCATGCCATATTTTACAAATGTCATTCCAAGCTTGCAAGTACAGGGCCCTACACTTTGAAAGGCCCAGATCATTGCCTCCGAGGTGTTTCACCAAATGTCTGGAGGGGGCCCTCTCCTAGACTGCAACAAAAGCGGGAGGAAACCGTCCCAACGCATACCTCTGATCCCATGCCACTCAACAGGAGCGACGGATGCGAGGTCTAAATGCTGACCATAATGAGTCCTCATGGCCCGCCTTGAAGCCCAGTGAATGAAACTGTGCCCGCAGACGAGGATCCTCCATTTATGGTTCAGCAACGCAGGATCTGAAACGACAGATCCAACATTAATTATGACAACGGAATACACATGTATTTCCTGAAGGCATTTAATTTCCATCTGCCCAGGGTTTTTTTTCTCTCCGAGTCACATCACATAGCATTGGCCACCGAAGCTTCTCCAATGCAGCAATAGTGGGTTGCAACCTGTATTGCCCCAGAAAGCTGGTCATAATGAGTCCTCATGGCCTGCCCAGCTGCCCAGCAAAATAACTGTGCCCGCAGACGAGGATACTCCATCCATGGTTCAGCAAAATGGATCCCAACGAGATCGCCCCAATCAACTTACTACAGCGGAGTACCACGCATTTCCTGAAAGCGTTTTATTTCCATATGCACAGGGTTTAACCCCCTCCGAGTCTTGTCCGATAGCATTGGCCACCGAAGCTTCTCAAATGCAGCAAGCGTGGGTTGCAAACCTGTATTGCCCCAAAATGCTGACCATAATGAGTCCTCATGTCCTGCCTTGCAGCCCAGTAAAAATAACTGTGCCCGCAGACGAGGATACTCCAACCATGGTTCAGCAAAAACGGATCTCATGGATTGGCAAAATCAACTTGATTTCCATCTGCCCAGGGTTTGATCACCTCCGAGTCATGTCCCATAGCATTGGCCAATGAGGCTTCTCCAATGCAGCAAGAGTGGGTTGCAAAACCTGTATTGCACCAAACCCATCATCCTTAGCACCTTACTGGTGCCTATATACAACTGGTAAGTTGTTAATGGTATGCCATCCGGTTTACCAAACGGTAACCAGGCCCAGGCTTGCTAATCTGTTTGAATAGCACCAAAGCCTCAACTGGCCATAAAACGGGGTCACTACACTTTGCCAACTTAATGACATTGCCTCTAGACCCCAAATCAGATTTGGCTGACGGCACCAGCCACTCTTCGCCATTATGCGTTATTGTTAGTTCAAAATCAACCAGGGCCCGCATAAACCTGTCAATTTTAGATACTGGACTACCTTGCTGATCCAATAGGGCTGCAAAGGAGCTGTCCAAGTGTCGGCATGAAACAAATTTGCTCCTGTGTGTCCGCATACGCCTCGTGGTACACGAGCTCTAGGGCCTTCCCAATTGCAGGGAGCTCGAATTTCTGCTATCGTGAGTCTGACCCAGACTGCATGACCACCAAGCTAACTTTCTATGCCACCAACCGTTAATATAATCTGAAATACTCAGAGCCCATAAGCAATAAGCCAGCACAGCTAATTGCCCCCTGGTCACTTGTGGGGCCAACCCCACCTTTGAAACACCCAAAACTGTGTTATGCGGCATGGCGTATGCCCTTCCAAATTCCTCAAACTCATAGACCCTCACGTACAAGATCACACGATGTTTGAGGCCAGAGCTAATACACTACCCTTAAAGTTTCGGCCGCAACCGTCCCCAGATGGGCTGGCTGTATTGTGCCGGACTAACGGCTGGGACTATGCCCCTGCTAAAGCCCACAAACGAACAGAACCAGACTGAAGTACAACCAAACGTCAAACACCAGTATAAGAGTCACCGAAGGTGCAACACCCACAGAACATGGAGAGCAAGCGAACCGAAACATCCGACCAACGTGTACTTCTAAGCCTCAACGCCCTGAGGCATAAACGGCCACCCTTAAGGCATTCCTGACGTCCAATTCCAGTCCTTTAAATTGCCAGACCCCCTGTTTTGACCCATCAGTATTTACTGAATTTAACGTTGCTCGATGGGATTTGCTTGGCAAGGGGCGTGTGTGTATAACGTGGCTTAAATTAGAGGCATTTAATGGACCAAGGGCCTTGAAATGGACTTAGAGGAACCCCTTGATGGGATCCCCTTCCTATCTGAAAGGTTGGCCAATATTCTCCACACCCTTGCACATGCCTGAAATGAGAAAACTGGTTAACTACTGGGATGAACTATGTCACAGTGAATGGGGTCCCATCTTAATAACAAAGGAGTAACCCCGGGAATGCGACACATAAGTAAGAGCATGCGAGGATGAAGGGTGCCTCATGCCAGTGCGTCTCTTCAGGGAGCACTGTGTGGAAAGTTTGGCCCAACTCCATCATCAGTGAAGTCACAATGCTCTACGCGCAAGCGAACTACAAATCCCAGCAGTCACCACTCCCAATGTCAATGTCAGTTGTCCGCAACCCATCCGTGTCCACATGTGTAAAATTTGATCCAGCGCAATGAAACGAAAGCCTACCCATCAGTGTTTACTTTAGAATTCATAACAGTAGTAAAATTCCAGCTATGACGCAAACAATAATTCTATAGTTGGGGTTTACCACCACATGAGCACCTGTATTCAGAAGTCGCCTCTGCCCCAAGGCTGGCTTTGACGCATTACTTCTCGATCCGCAGTGATTTAATGCAGCTGGCTACGAACCCGCAGATGCAACTATCTTCAAGGTTGCATAGGTCAACCACACGCTAACTATTACAATCAGGAGCTCACTCTGCTCCCAGGCTTGCTTTGCACACATGACTTTTCGTTCAGTAGTGATTTAATGCAGTAGGCTCTCAATTAGCAGATGCAACTATCTTTAGAGTTGCGTAGGTCAACGGCAAGCTAGACTATTAACAGTCGGGAGCTCACTCAGCCCCCAAGCTTGCATTGGAAACATGACTTCTTGGTCCCAAAATTATGTTTGCTGGAACAATCTAGCAGTTCTTATAAATCGGGGGCTGACCATTTGTTTGATTACATCAGAAGGTGTGGCATTCAGGTAATATTCCCAGTCCACCTATCTGGTCAAGAGCTAAGTAAGCACTTCAAAGAAGTGCGTCAACGAATTAATGACATTGCGGCCCAAACCGATATAGACTCTTTGGGTTCTACTGTTTCCCTGAGATGGTTGAGTGGTTTTAAGAAATCCTTCCAACTAACCACTTACTTACAGCAAGGAAGGTTACACCACCTAAGGAAAATTTTCACTAGAGCCAGGTTTGAGCAATTAGATTCAATGGTGAGATTTGGGAGGTTCAAGAAAATTCCCTATGAAGAGCGTATCTGTATTTGTGGTGCCCTGAGATCGAAGATCTAACTCATCTTCTGCTTTATTGTAAAATCTATCAAATAGAGAGAAAACAACTGCTAGAGATATTTCTCGTGGGAAAATCATTGGGACCCTCTAGCAAAAGTCTCACTTCTGCTGGCCGGCTCCAACAAGCTGATAACAGATGCTACTGCTCATTTTCTCTGTAAAGCCATGAAACTAAGATCTGATTACATAGATGCAATTGGAATAAATTGTGTTGGAGATGAGGACCTGTGAATTGTTACCACCTCCCTTAGAATCCCTCCTACTGGGCAAAACGGGGGTTTAATTGATGTAATGGTCTAGAATTCTCCTCAGATTGTTTTTAGAATCATTGCAATGTGTCTGTGTTCTGTTTGTATTTGATATGGCTTCTGGCTAATCAATAAAATTGTTGTTGTTGTTGTTGTTGTTGTTGACTTCTTGGTCAGTAAATGATTTTACACAGTGGCCATCAACTAGCAGATGCAACTAACAATTAAGATTGCCTAGGCCAACAGCAAGCTAGACTATTAACAGTCGGGAGTTCACTCAGCCCCCAAGCTTGCATTGGAAACATGACTTCTTGGTCAGTAAATAATTTTACGCAGTGGCCACCAACTCGCAGATGCCACTAACATTAAGATTGCCTAGGCCAACTGCAAGCTAAACTATCAACAGCTGGGAGCTCACTCTACCCCCATGCTCTCTTTGAACACATGACCTCTTGGTCAGTAGTGCTTTAATGCAGCTGTCCACACACTAGCCGACACAACCATCAATTACGGTTGCATGGACAACAGCAAGCTAGACTATTAACAGTCGGGAGCTCACTCCCGCCCCAGGCTTACTTCGAACACCTGGCTTCTTGGTCCATAGTGATTTAATGCAGCTGGCTTCCATCTAGCAAATGCAACTATCAATTAGAGTTGCGTAGGTCAACAGCAAGCTAGACTATTAATAGTTGGGAGCTCACTCTGCCTCCAGGCTTGCTCTGAACACATGACTTCCCCTGCAGTAGTGATTTAACGCAGTTGGCTACCCATTTAGCAAATGCAACTATCAAAATAAGGTTGCCTAGGTCAATAGCAAGCTAGACTATTAACCGTCGCGATCTCACCCTGCCCCCAGACTTGCTTTGAACACATGACTCCTTGGTCAGTAATGACTTTAATGCAGTTGGCTGCCAAACTAGCGGATGCAACTATCTTTGAGGTTGCATAGGTCAACAGCAAGCTAGACTATCAACTGTCGGGAGCTCCCTCTGCCCGTTGGCTAGCTTTGACCACAGACTTCTTGATCAGTAATTATTTTAATGCAGTTGGCAACCACTCGCGGATGCAACTATCAAGTAAGGCTTCCTAGGTCAACAGCAAGCCAGACTATTAACAGTAAGGAGCTCACTCTGCCCCCAGGGCTTGCTTTGAATGCATGCCTACTTGTTCAGTAGTGATTTAATGCAGTCAGCTGCCAAGTAGCAGATGCAACTATCTTTAAGGTTGCATAGGTCAACAGCAAGCTAGACTATTAACAGTAAGGAGCTCACTCTGCCCCCAGGCTGCTTTGAATGCATGCCTACTTGTTCAGTAGTGATTTAATGCATTCAGCTGCCAAGTAGCAGATGCAACTATCTTTAAGGTTGCATAGGTTAACAGCAAGCTAGACTATTAACAGTAAGGAGCTCACTCTGCCCCCAGGGTTTGCTTTGAATGCATGCCTACTTGTTCAGTAGTGAGTTAATGCATTCAGCTGCCAAGTAGCAGATGCAACTATCTTTAAGGTTGCATAGGTCAACAGCAAGCTAGACTATTAACAGTAAGCTCACTCTGCCCTCAGGGCTTGCTTTGAATGCATGCCTACTTGTTCAGTAGTGAGTTAATGCATTCAGCTGCCAAGTAGCAGATGCAACTATCTTTAAGGTTGCATAGGTCAACAGCAAGCTAGACTATTAACAGTAAGGAGCTCACTCTGCCCTCAGGGCTTGCTTTGAATGCATGCCTACTTGTTCAGTAGTGAGTTAATGCATTCAGCTGCCAAGTAGCAGATGCAACTATCTTTAAGGTTGCATAGGTCAACAGCAAGCTAGACTATTAACAGTAAGCTCACTCTGCCCTCAGGGCTTGCTTTGAATGCATGCCTACTTGTTCAGTAGTGATTTAATGCATTCAGCTGCCAAGTAGCAAATGCAACTATCTTTAAGGTTGCATAGGTCAACAGCAAGCTAGACTATTAACAGTAAGCTCACTCTGCCCTCAGGGCTTGCTTTGAATGCATGCCTACTTGTTCAGTAGTGATTTAATGCAGTCAGCTTGCATATGTCTTGTATCATAACATGTATATGTTAATTACTATTTATTATTATTAATTTTATTTAGTTATTTAAAATTATTTATTTTGACCTTACCAAAATGGCCACCAAGCCTAACACAAAATGGCTGCCATGGCCCCACCCCCAAGATGGCCACTGACCTCACCAAAATGGCAGCTGAGTCTCCACCCCCTGCAATGGTTGCCACCCTTTAAAGATGGTGGCAATGGCCCCACCCACAAAATGGCCACTTCCATGGCCCTGGCATGGCCATGAGGCCCTGAAGTGAAGAGGACAAGGGTGAGTAAGGGAATCCCACCCCAGGGCCCTTTTAAGAAGAAGCTGAGGCTAGCAGTGGGAACCTCCAACCTTTCAGTGAGCAAGTTCAGCAGCTCAGTGGTTTAACCCACTGTGCCACGAGGTGGGGACTTAAAATAATATGTTATAGCAAAGGGGGTGGCAATCAAAACGAAGCCCTCAGGCCTGGCTCCCTGTCAGGGAAGCCAGGCAGAAGCCAGGCAGAATTAACTTAGATATAACTAAATTTAGCAGAGGCCTACGAAGGGCAAGGGGCCAGTTCAGCCTGGAGGATGAACTCTTGGCCTCCCTCATGGCCTCTGCACAGACCTGGTGCTGGATGGGCTCCAAGGTGTTCCTCACTCAACGATGTCTTATTGCAGAATGAGGGAGAAGGGGCTGGCAGCACACTATGCCAGCCCCTCCTCCCTTCCAGTACATTCTGCAAAATTAACCAATCTCTTCTCCGAGGGGAGGAGACAAAATTGCTCCGCCCCCCAACTTGTTGGAGGGCAAAGTGTAGTGTGTCTCATCTGTCTTTCTGGAAACTTGACACTCTGGGTGCTGAACCTGTAATTTTAGCAGAGCTGAAATCACACAACGGCATAATCTATTATTAATTATTTATTCACATTTATCTGTCACCACTCCCATTCGGTTGGGGGCGACTCACAAACAACAACATTTACAACTACATTAAAATCATTAGGATTAAAACTGCAAACATAAAATACAGATAGCATCAGATAGGAGAATGTAATGTCAGAGAGACTGACAGTTTTTAGGAGCCAAATGCCTGTTGGAACAATAATGTCTTGCATGCCTTCCGAAAAGCCAGCAAACTTGAAAGAGCATGGATTTCAGAGGGCAACGCGTTCCACAGGATAGAAAAAGCCCTCCTCCGTGTTGTAGTGAGATGGTAACACTTAGGACTTGGGACCACCAGGAGGTTTTCTGTCTCTGAGCGCAGGGGTCTAGTGGGACAATATGGGATGCGGCGGTCCCTTAGGTACACTGGCCCCAGACCATTCAAGGCTTTAAAGGTCAATACCAGCACTTTGAAGGTAATCCGGCATTCCACTGGGAGCCAGTGCAGTTCGCGCAAGATGGGTGTGATGTGGTAGCCCATTGGAACACCTGTCAGCAGCCGAGCTGCCGCGTTCTGCACCAGCTTAAGTTTCCGGATCACCGACAGAGGCAGGCCAATGTAAAGAGCGTTACAGTAGTCTAACCTTCCTAGTTGTGTCATCTAGGAAGGACTGCAATTGCTCCATTGCTGCTATCTGGGACAATATTTCCTATGAGGAAAATACATATATAAAGATGGGCTCAATTTGAAATCACTATATATCTGCAACCACGAACTGGCCATTAATGAAATGTTACCCCTTGGAAATGTGGGATGTAGATTTTCAAAGGATTACCACCAGATGCCTCTCCCAGCACACAAATAGACCCTAGCATTTGTTGTTTGCAAGATAGCTACCCCACAACATAAGGCCTAATGAGATATTATCCATTTGTGGAGTTATTTTTAAGATGTATTTCTGTCTTAAAATGGTAAGTAAAACTTGATAACTTAATAACTCATTAAACCATTTGTAACTTTTTGTATAATTGTATGATATATCAATGGTGAAATGGCAAGACGCTGGCATCTTATGGCTCAGCTGGTTTGATGTCATGGAATCTTTGGGAACATTCCAACTGCTTCGGGGAACAAAGCTGTCAAACATTTGCCAAGTTATATTCTCTAAAGGCCCAGGATTTTGGTTGGAATTATAAACTTATTAAGTCCCTAAGAAGAGGTATAATTTTGAAAGGCAGACAGATAGCCTAAGTAGAAGAAATGAAATGTGCATAGAATCCGGAAACAAGGTGGCTGAAGGAATGTTAATAAAAGTTAATAATGGACTGAGAAAGAGGAATCTAAAGGGGTGGTGGACTGCATGCCACTGCATATCTTCCAGTGCTCCAGTACTGGGAAAATATGGGGAATGTGATTTTTCCTGCCCTCATTCTCATTCAGTAAAAATAATGGATTAGACAAGCAAATCACTGAACTGTTCATTCCACATATAATATTTTAATGAATGATAGCTTTAATGGTATATATTGTTTGTTTTTAAAAATCAATTTGAAAATTATAATTTCATTGATGTGTTCGTACAATTTTCAATTTGTATTTTTAAAAAATATAAAATAAGATTAAAGTACAAACATTTAAAATAAAAAACAAGCTGCTCTGTGTCTTATTATTTGCAGAAAGGAAAAATATAAATGAATATAACAACAACTGATGGGTGCTATGGGCCAAAAAAACAGTGAAGAACAAGCTGTGAGGTGTTGGTTTCATTTCGTTCTTTTGCTGTCAGATGAGGATATTAGATCCTTTTGAGGAAAGGAGGCACAGTATCACTATTATCAATATCAATATTAATCAATATCAATATTAAGACTCAGCATTTTGTATATTTGCAACCTGTTTTATTGAATGTATATGTTTTAATAATTTATACATTTTAACTGTTTTATAATTTGATATGGTATGTTTATTTTTGTGTTTATGATGTGGCATCGAATTTTTGCCACAGTTTGTATGCCAGTCTGAGTCCCCTTCGAGGTGAGAAGGGTGGGGTGTAAATAGAGTAAATAAATAAATAAATTCACCATGACTGGCATCAAAGCAGAACAGAGGGCTTGCTACCCTGGGTATATAGCCGATACCAAGAGTAATAGCAAGGGTGGCATTCTTCAAAGGTTCAGCTAAATTAAATTTCCCAGTTTCAGGCGTTCTGATTGGTTGCAAAAGTTACTATGAACAGGTGCTGTAAAATAATCTAAGTCCTGACATCAAGTTTATAACATTGGAGACAGGCAAAGCAGGCAAGGAAAACATGTTTACCAGTTTGGAAGAGCTTCAAAAATTGATGGATTTGGGGCTCTGGAGGTGCATGTGCAACCTGCATAACACATTTTCACAACCCCTGTATTAATTCATAGAGTAGATGTGCCCAGAAATGCATCTATATGAAAAATGCACACCAGAATCTTCACATTTTGCTATGGAAAAAAATAATGTTAAAAAGACTGAATGGATTTGGAGATGGGGGGGGGGGGGGGAGGAAATGGACCTCACAACCCCGACCCACCAATTTCTGTAAATAATCAAATGCATTACTTATTTTTATATATAGCTTGGGGATTTTGCTTTGAAATGTCACTTGTTTGAACTACAACTACAGAATCCTGCAATCGCCATAATCTATTAAGTTTATTGTTTATTTTATTTTGATTTGATGTGTTTTATGTTAAATTTCATTTGTTATGTTTTATCCTTGTTTCTTTTGGTGCTCACTTGTATTGATATAGGTTATTTGTTGTATATTTTATGTTCTTGGTTTGCATTGTTGTTGCCTTGTAAGCTGCCCCAAGTCTCCCTGGGGAGATGGGGTGGCATACAAATAAAGATTATTATTATTATTGCCACCATACTGGCTGTGGGATTCTTTCCAAGTTCTTGTTAATTCAAGAGTAAACCTCATTGTACCCTGAGGGTCATTCTCCCAAATAGTGTACTCAAAGCACCGAGATACAGGAAAGATTCTTTGATATACCAAACCTATAGAAGCATCACACACCGTCAGGATTTTCTAAGACTAGTGGGTAAACAGCTTCTGAGATACTTTGAGAACGTGCATGCCGCTCCGCCTTATGTGCAGGTAACATTGGACCTTGAAAATATTTCTAAAACAATTTTCAAAGGCCAAAACTTTCTCAGGTATGATTGAAGGCACTTTGCAGAACATGGAAACAATGGATAATGACAAGCTGAATTCCTTATCAGTAATTATTGTTAATTCCAAATGGCAAGGGTTGCGTGGTTAACATAAGTGCTTCCTACTAGGGAGGAATGAAAATGCTATTTTTGATAGAGCATTTCCAAAATTCACCAATTTCTTTGTAATCTTGATGGAAAACATTTGTGCCATTTTAAATAATTGGGCAGTTTGACTTCTTTGGGTGTAGGGCTTTTGGATGATTTACTGTTAAATGTTAGGCTTTGAATGCTGGTAGATTCAATTGTGCTGAATTGGGACTGTTAGCAATTTTGAGATATATCTGCCATCTTGAAGTCCTATGTACCATGCAAATATGTCTTCTCTGTGATAGAGAAGAAAAACCCTGTTCCTGGTGAATGTGGCTACTGCACATGGTCAAGTATTTTGCATTGTTCTTTTTATGTAAACTTACCAACATTTGTAATAATTCACCTGGAGAAGAGAATATAAGGTAAAGGTTTCCCCTTGGCATTAAGTCTAGTCGTGTCCAACTCTAGGACCTTCGGGTTGCCAATACGAAGCATCTGCGGTGTTATTTGTTTCTATGTTATGTGATTAATCGGGACACCTGCTATTTAGCTGGATATTATTTCTTCCACTTTGAAAAAGCCTCTTGACGAGGAGAAACGGGTCAGGCCTTGTAGTTCCACCATTAGCGGCTGACCTCAGTGTCCTGCAGGAATTGGTCTGCATGTTTCGACACAACCGTTTGTATTATTATTGCCTGTGTATATATATATTTCCTCTACCATCTCCCTTTAGAGCCCGGAAAAGCTTCGGTTTGGGTGATTGCTCATCCTGACAATTTACATTACTGTGGATTTATAATCTGGATATTTCTGGGATATATCCCGAATTCATTTGCTTCCGGATACTCACCATTACACTACAAGCATCCAGGACTCTGTGTGAGGTACTCCTCTTGGGGCGTTATAGTTTATATCTACCTTTGTATATTTCAGTGCTTTGAAATGAGTGACCATTTTGCTGTATGTTATATGTTTAAAAATACTATCATATATGCATTTTGATATGTTGCTAATACATGCTTTATATAATTTTGTTTACTAGTCCCCTAATTCTTAGCGTGTTTGTACTTAGAGTACTATAGCTCCTATGTTGTTCTCAGGTAAACTGTTAGGTTAGCAGAATCTGGGACTCACCCTTCTCCCTGGATTCAAAGAGAATAGTAGGGGGTGATTTTAAGTAGTCTTCAAATACGAGAAACATTGGCTGGCTCCTACAACTTGGCTTACATTCCTTTTCAAGATCATCAAGACTTAGACATATTTTAGCCTCCTCTGGAATTATCAGTTAGAAAGTGTACTAAATGAAAGGCCCTAAAATATTAAGAAAAGCCGTTGTCGAGCTCTCCTAAGAATAATAGTCTGCTTGCAATCTATTTTATGCATACTTCCTTTGGAGTGAGTTCCACAGAATACAAGGAGAGGGTTTCTAAGTACATATTGAGCTCAGGCCGGAGAGATAGCACAGCGGTAGAACAGCTGTGCTGGCAATCTGAAGGTTGCAAGTTCGATTCCCAAGCTGTCTTGGACACCCAGCTGTGAGCCCTGTCCACTGTTCACCCAGCAGTTCGAAAACAGCCCAGCTGTAAATAGATGAACTGGGAACCGCCTAAAACGGGGGAGGATTCTTTTCAGTAAAAGGACTTTACGGCGTCTGAATGAATAAAGATCGGCTGCCCGAAGGTGGAATGTGGAACAGAGGCCCTCCGTCATGAGGATGAAGCAACAGCACCCCCTTGTGATGTAATGATGCACCCTGTGACACAGCCAGAAGAAGAAAAAATCCTTCAAAATTGTATGTGTTTGTAACTGTAACTGTATGTCTTCCGGCAGGGATTGTCTGCTGTATGTGTGATGTAATCCACTCTGAGTCCCCTTCGGGGTGAGAAGAGCAGAATATAAATAAAGTGTATTATTATTATTATTATTATAAGAGCCTTCATATTTAAGGTTGCTTCAGTAAGAATGCATGAGATAAGCCATTTGCCCTTCCCTTGCAAATATCTGCAAGTAGTTAGAATTAATAACAATCTGTTTGTTAATACAGACACCCCCTCCTGAAATAGGATTTAAATTCTTAATAATAATAATAATAACAACTTTATTCTTGTACCCCATCTCCATCTCCCCAAGGAGGCTTCTAGATGGTACAAAGTGCCTAAAACAGAACATAAAATGAACCATAAAATACAAGTACACTAAAACAAAAGCATATGGCATATAAAACAACAATTAAAAACAGTACACAACAATATATGGTGACAAACTACCGAAAAACATGGCCAGACTATAAACAAAAAGACAAGGGAGTGAGATAGTGCAAAATTGTAGCCATGGAACAAGGACATGGGGAAAAGTGCAGTGCTGTTTCATTATTGCATAAACCACTAGGGACAAGACGCTCTCAAAAGCTTGTTTAAATATCCAAGTCTTCAGATCCCTACGGAAGGAGGACAATGTGGGGGCCTGGTGGACCTTTTCATGCCTGGTGGACCTGTAAATTGGTACAAAATATTTGGGGGAGTCATTAAAGAAACAAATAAAAGGGTTAGGAAAAATCCAGAGATATGCCTCTTAGTGCTATTTGGTGAATAAATGGTAAAGAAGATGTGGAAATCTGACAATACAGTTTTGTTGCAGTAAAAATAATAATAGCAACATCTTGGAAAAGAGAAAAAAGAGTTATTGGACTGGAGAGAAAAAATATTAGAATATATCCAAATGGCCAAGCAATCCAACTGCACATGGGGAGGAAGTAAGGAAGATTTTGTTTTAGAAATTGAGGCCTGCATTTGAATATCTAGAAAAGAAGACAAAAATAGATTTCAAAGTAGTCACAAGGAGAATTTATTAATATAGGATAATGGTAGGTTTTTTTCAAGACATTAGTTTCATACTGGATTGTGCCAGAAGTCACGGGTGTTGAGGAGGGAATGATTTGTGGGAATGGCATACCTTTATTATGTGTGTTCAATTATTTTAAATATTTTTCTTTCTCATATTATGTATTCCATTAATTCACTTAATAAATACTTATTTTAAAAATATAGATACCCCCCTCCCCATCTTTAAAAAGTTCCACAATCGCTGAAAGAAAAGACCATGCAGACCACAGAACTGATCCAAGAGACTGTGAGTGGTCTAAATTAACTGTGTCCCGTTCTGTTTAAGGGATGGCATGTCACTTTTGTGAATCAATGTTCTGAAGGCCAGGTAACCTTTAATAAATGTTGCCAGATGGGTTACCTTGGGCACAGGTGATGTCAGCAATGCTTAGATCATACACAGGTAACCTTGGATACCAAGTTCTTCAGTACTGATTTACACAAATACATCATGGCATTAGCATCAAATGGAAGCATGTGCCAACATCTGGGCAAATGTGAATTTCAGATTTTAGCCTTTTGTGCCTTTTAAATTGCTCTCTCTCTCTCTCTCTCTCTCTCTCTCTCTCTCTCTCTCTCTCTCTCTGATCTCCTTAATATTTTATCCCAGAGAGCTTCCTTAACTTGTGTGTGTTTCATTCTCTTTGTATAAATATATGGCTTATACAAACAAATCATATGCTATTACAGAACAATCACAAAGCACAGATCATACTAACCTTTGCTTTGTGGAAACACTTAGACCACATTGTACATAATTTTATAGACAATGCTAAATTTGGTAGGGGCTTAAGATGTTCAGCCTTGTTATGTTGTTGAAGAGATAACCAAGAAGGTAGTGCAAAAAAAGGTTATTCATTTTGTTTATGGCATCAGAATCCCCAAACCACTGTGACTACTGATCATAATAACAGTGGTTCTCAACCTGGGGATCCCCAGGTGTTTTGGCCTACAACTCCCAGAAACTCCAGCCAGTTTACCAGCTGTTAGGAATTCTGGGAGTTGAAGGCCAAAACATCTGGGGACCCACAGGTTGAGAACCACTGAGTTAGGAGGTCCCAAAAAGGAACTTTCCAGAGCTCTGCCCAAAATAATCTATGACACCCACATTTTGTAGGTTGAAGATCTATTTATTAGGGTTGGATAGGTTCGCACGGATGTGGCATAATTCGAGAGGAAAAACGGATGTTTTTGCCTTCTGGAGGGACATCTGCCTTGTTTCCACATGGCTGTAGTCCCTTATAGTTTCGAATCGCCTTGTACCGTTGATTCCAGGGATGCGGAAGTGAGTTGGAATTATGTTGAAGCACTTTTAAGGCAACTAAGCCTGCTTGGAGGTGAAGCCTAAGCTGCTTGCCTCCCAGCCAATCAGGGGTTACATTTTTGGGAGGGATTTACAGCGCCCAGCTGTATATATTGCTGTATATAACCCAAGCACATGACTGGAAGGCTCATTGTAACCAGGGAAGCCATTGTTGCTGTTGGGTGTGGGGTGGAAGAAAGGGTTTGGAGCCAGATGAAAGGAGGCTTAGAAAATGGAGGAAGACAAAGTAGAAGGGAAAAGGGATGTTTTTGCGAGAAGGACTGGAGCCAGAGAAGAGAGAGAAAGAAGAAGGAAAAGTTTGGGAGGGAGGGAGAGGGAGAAATATATGAAGTCACTTGCGGAAACTTCTTTTTTGCTCACTACTACAGCTTTGTTATTTTTATTGGGGTCTCTCCCTTTTTTCTGGGGTCTTGTCACACCCCAAGAGATTCCAGGGCCTCCGACAGCATCTTTCCTTGGGTCTGCATTTTGCCCGCTTGTTTCTAAGAAGCTTCACAGCACAGCTGTGTTAACTCCCAGCCCCTGTCAGGGGCCTCTATCTTGCTCTTCTGCACTGTCCAAGGGAGATGCCAGGCTGAAAGCATGTCAAGGCCAAACGGAGCCCACCAAGCTGATAGCAAAGGCGGGTACTCGAGCAGAAAGCACTACTCCCCAGGCCAGATGGTCCGCACTAACGAGGGCCTACATTCTTCAGGACTGAGGTTCTCAAAACAACCCAGGGCTCATCCATCATCCAATTTGATGTTCGACGCACTGGGCCCTGCTGGCAGAAATCCTATAAAAGCTGTGAGAGCCTGCTTAGCAGTATCTCGTACCAACGACCGCTACTGCCATGATGTCCAAGTGAACCGGGCCTTTCGGCCAGCTACTAAGATCCAGCCAGCCAGCCATTCCCAGCTGCATCGTTCCAGCATCTAGCCTTGTTCCTGTTCATCGCCGAGCCTGTGGGGAAGTTGCATTGCTTTGCATTGACTTTGCCTGCAGTACCCAAAGCCGCCTGATCTTCTTGCGCCGATCAGGGGGCACAAAGACTATCGCATCCCGCATTTGTTCCTGCATTTCCTCCGCTTCAGATCCTGCCATTGCGGATACTCACGCCTTGCTGATTCCAGTGTCTGCTGTATCCGGAGGCTGCATACTAAAGGCCTCCTGGACTTATTATCCACTTTGCTACTTTATAATCAATCAAGCTTGTTGTACCTCAGCTGCCTTGTCTGTTGTCCGGGGGGGTCAAGTGCCAAGAAGCCTCAGAGGGCGACAGTTTGGTACGAGATCCCTTACCCCCTGGTCAACCCAAGACCCAGATGCAGACACCGCCGGGAGCAGCCGGAGCAGCACCTGCCATGGCCTGGGGACCGTCCGCAGCGGACTTCCAGCGGCTGCAGGCCGAGCTTGCTACACTTCAGCAGCAGTTCGCCGCGGTGATCCAGGCCCAACGGCAGCCCAACCGGCGAGTCCCGGTAGCTCTTCCTGTCCGCTTCAGCGGGGAGCCCGCAGCTGCTCGCACCTTTCGTGGACAGTGCCAAGCTTACCTGGTGGCCCGAGCGGCCGACTTCGCCACCGAAGCGGAACGTGTGGCTTTTGTGTATACCCTGCTGGATTGCCCCGTGGCGTCGTGGGCCACCACCATGCTTGATGCCAATGCGCCCCAGGTCAACACCTCCCAGGTGTTTCTGGACCACCTCCTGGAAACCTGGGGGCACCCAATCAACTGAGACTTGGCCGAGAAGCAGATGCGTCGCCACTATCAGCGCAGCATGCCCATGGGCCAATACATCGCAGAGTTTCGTGTGCTGGCCAACCAAGTGACTTGGGACGTGGATGCCCTGCGCTCCCAGTTCTTGGAAGGACTGAACCCTGAGATCCAGACGGAGGTGTCCCGGACTCCCGACATCCCGCTCACCTTGGAGGGGGTGATTGCAATGGCGTTGCGGCTAGATGCGCATCAAAGAGCCCAGCAGATCTGGAACCGGAGGGCCCCGACCCCGCCGCCAGCAAAGAAGCCGGGCAGCGAGAAACGCGGGCCGCCGCTTCCGCGTCCCCCGCCTCCTGTTTCCACCGCCCGGCTGGACGACAAGCCCATGCAGTTTGGTCAGACTCGCCCGCGGCTGGACGATGCTGAAAAGGCCCACCGCAGCACCTAAACCTGTGTTGGTACTGTGGAACCGCCGGTCACTTTTCTAAAGACTGCCCAACCAAGTCCAAAGGGAACCCCCGCCTAGCCGTGGCCGAGGAGAAGCCCAGCGGCTCGGAGGTGGTGCCTGCGCCGCCGGGGGAAGGAGAAGACCGTGTCTAGAAAGGCTTGCTAGCTCGGTCGGCCCCCACCCCTCAGAGCCTAAGACAGGAATGCTCTTCCTGATCATGATCACCCTCTGGTCCCTGGACAAAGGCCCCGTTCGTGTACACGCCATGCTGGATTCCGGGGCCACCAACGATTTCATCGACAAAGACCTTGCCAAGCACTTGGGCCTGGGAATCAAGGACTTAAGCTGGCCCCGTCCCGTTGAAACCATTGAAGGACAGATCCTCAAGTCAGGCCCCGTCAACCAGTGGACCCCACCCATGAAGATGACTGTTGCCAACCATCAGGAAGAAATTCCGTTTCTCGTCTCCACTTTGCCACATTTTCCAGTGATCTTGGGGGTGTGGTGGCTCACCCAGCACGACCCCCAAATTTCCTGGGCCCAAAGGGAGGTGCGTTTCCTCACTGCTTTTTGTCAAAAACATTGCCTCCAGGGCCAGTTGGGCGCCGCTACCGAGGCAAGTGCCGTGGCCACGTTGCCCTGCAAGTACCAGGACTATTGGGAAGTGTTCAGCGAGAAAGAGGCGGACAAGCTCCCACCCCATTGGCCCTATGACTGTGCCATTGACCTGGTTAAGGATGCTCCAATCCCCCGTGGAAGGCTGTACTCCCTCTCGGCGCCAGAGCAGAAGGCTCTCTGAGAGTTTTTGGACACCAAGCTCCGGAAGGGATTCATCCGTCCCAGCCAATCACCGGCCGGCACCCCGGTCTTGTTCGTGAAGAAGAAAAATGGTGAAATGCGCCTGTGCCATGATTACCGGGCCCTCAACAGCATCACCGTCTGCAACAGGTACCCCCTTCCCTTGATTTCTGAGATGCTAGAGCAAGTACGGGGAGCCAAGGTGTTTACCAAGCTGGACCTAAGGGGGGCTTACAATCTTGTGCGGATTAGGGCCGGGGATGAATGGAAGACAGCGTTCCAGACTAAGTACGGGGCCTATGAGTCCCTCGTGATGACCTTCGGCCTCTGCAACGCTCCGTCCACCTTCCAGCACTTCATGAATGACATCTTTAGAGACTATCTAGACCGTTTTTTGCTTTGTTACCTGGATGACCTGCTAATTTTTAGCCCAGACCTGGACTCTCATGAACGGCCTGTACGCCAAGTTGGAAAAGTGCACCTTTGAGGTGGAAAGAGTAGATTTTCTGGGACATTGCATCTCGGCCCAGGGCATTTCTATGGACCCGGTGAAAGTAGAGGCAGTGGTACAGTGGGAGGCGCCGGCGAGTCGCAAAGATATCCAGCGGTTCATGGGCTTTGCCAACTACTACCGCAAGTTCATCCCGGGGTTTGCTAAATGCTCCGAGCCCATCACTCAGTGCCTAAGAGGAAAAACCCTGTTCCGGTGGACTGCCGAGGCGGAAGGGGGGTTTCAGCAACTCAAGCAGCTGTTTGTGTCTCAGCCGATCCTTCAGCATCCTGACCCGGCTAAGCCCTTCCGGGTTCAAGCTGACGCTTCCAATGTGGCCATTGGGGCGGTCTTGTTCCAGCCCCAGGGAGAAGATTGGCTGCCGTGCGCCTTCTACTCCCGGCAGCTGGCCCCGGCAGAAAAGAACTATACCATTTGGGAAAAGGAACTTTTGGCCATCAAAGCGGCGTTCCAGTTCTGGCGACACTGGCTGGAGGGTGCGCAGCATGAGATCCAGGTTCACACGGATCATCGGAACCTGGAGCACTTGAAAACGGCGCAGAAATTGAATCAGCGCCAGAAATTGAATCAAGATCCACTATGCCATTGCTACATTGGCTGGCAATATGTTTAACGGTGTTTTAACTGTTTTACTGTATTTTAATGTATCCACTAATTTTGTGTCAGAGAGAGCGGTATATTAAGTCGAACTTAATAAATAAATAATAAATAAATATGTCACGCTGACCTATACAAAGCAGGCCGACGCCTTGTCCCGGAAACCGGAATACACCCAAGGAGTCGAAGACTCCAGAGAAGGGCAGATACTCCAGCAAGGAAACTTTGCCACCGCAGCTGTGGAAGCTACGCCTCCAACCGTCTCGCCTCCAGCGGGACCCAGTCCTACTTCGCCGCCCCGGAAAACTCTTCCCCTGGACGAGCAACTTCGCTCCAGACAACGGGAGGACGCCTGGGCCCAGGAGCAGCTGGCAAAGGAGGTACAGTACCCATTCAGTGTGCAGAATGAACTCTTGTGTCACCGAACCCAGGTCTATGTACCCCGGGGCCCTGAGCGGCAAGAAATCTTAAAGATGTGTCATGACAGCCAAGCCGCAGGCCACTTCGGCCTGTATAAGACTATCCAGTTGATAACCCGAGATTTTTGGTGGCCCAAGATGCGGAGGGAAATAGAGAAGTATGTAGCCACCTGCCCAGTATGTCTACGGGCCAAGCAGTTGGTGGGCAGACCCCAGGGACTGTTGCAGCCGCTGCCCACCCCCGGGGGCCCCTGGGAGATGTTGTCCGCGGATTTCATCACCGACTTGCCAACTTCCCAGGGGAATACAACGATACTTGTGGTTGTGGATAGCCTTACCAAGATGGCCCATTTCATTGCCTGCCCGGGCCTGCCATCCGCTAAAGAAACTGCGGACCTGTTCTTGCATCATGTGTTCAAGCTTCATGGATTGCCCAAGAGTCTGGTGACGGACCGTGGCAGTCAGTTCACGTCCCAGTTTTGGAAGGAGACCCAGCGGCTGCTTGGTATTGAGGCGCGAATGTCCTCGGCCCGCCACCCGGAGACGGACGGGCAAACCGAGCGAACCAACGGGACGTTGGAACAGTACCTGCGGTGTTACGTCAACTACCAGCAGGACAACTGGGCCTCCTTGCTTTCCCTGGCCGAGTTTGCCTAAAACAATTCCATGCACGACAGTACTCAGCAAACCCCATTTTTTGCCAACATGGGGTACCACCCGCGTTTCTACCTGGAGCTGGTGGAACCTGGGTCCGTCCCGGCTGCGGAACAACAGCTACAAGAATTGGCCGCTGTGCAGCATGTAATCAAGGCTCAACTGGACCAAGCCAAAGCTGACTACAAGTGAACGGCGGACCGACATCGTCAGGAGGGGCCAGAACTGAATGTGGGAGATCGGGTAATGTTGTCCACCCACCATCTGCCCTCCCAACGTCCCTGCCGGAAACTTAGTGCCAAGTTTATTGGACCTTATAAGATCGTGGCCAAGCTGTCCCCAGTCGCCTTCTGGCTCCAACTGCCCAAGGGAATGAGAATCCATCCCGTGTTTCATCGAGCCCTCTTGCGCCAAGCCAACGAGGTTCGACCAGAAAAGGGTAAGCCTGCACCGCCACCGCTGTTAGTAGATGGGGAGGAAGAATACGAAGTGGCGGAGGTTTTGGACTCCCGGATTTTTCGGCGGCAATTACAGTACCTAGTAGACTGGGAGGGGTATGAGGCCGAGGAGAGATGTTGGGTCCCCGCCACAGACGTACATGCCCCTGAGCTAGTGGAACAATTCCATCGGGCCTACCCTCACAAACCAGGGCCCCTGACCGGCCGGAGGGGGGCCTGGCGTGAGAGGAGGGGTAGTGTCACACCCCAAGAGATTCAAGGGCCTCCGACAGCATCTTTCCTTGGGTCTGCATTTTGCCCGCTTGTTTCTAAGAAGCTTCACAGCACAGCTGTGTTAACTCCCAGCCCCTGTCAGGGGCCTCTATCTTGCTCTTCTGCACTGTCCAAGGGAGATGCCAGGCTGAAAGCATGTCAAGGCCACACAGAGCCCACCCAGCTGAGAGCAACGGCGGGTACGCGGAGCAGTAAGCGCTACTCCCCAGGCCAGATGGTCCGCACTAACGAGGGCCTACATTCTTCAGGACTGAGGTTCTCAAAACAACCCAGGGCTCATCCATCATCCAATTTGATGTTCAACGCACTGGGCCCTGCTGGCAGAAATCCTATAAAAGCTGTGAGATCCTGCTTAGCAGTATCTCGTACCAACGACCGCTACTGCCATGATGTCCAAGTGAACCGGGCCTTTCGGCCAGCTACTAAGATCCAGCCAGCCAGCCATTCCCGGCTGCCTCGTTCCAGCATCTAGCCTTGTTCCTGTTCATCGCCGAGCCTGTGGGGAAGTTGCATTGCTTTGCATTGACTTTGCCTGCAGTACCCAAAGTCGCCTGATCTTCTTGCACCGATCAGGGGGCACAAAGACTATCTATCGCATCCCGCATTTGTTCCTGCATTTCCTCCGCTTGAGATCCTGCCGTTGCGGATACTCACGCCTTGCTGATTCCAGTGTCTGCTGTATCCGGAGGCTGCATACTAAAAGCCTCCTGGACTTATTATCCACTTCGCTACTTTATAATCAATAAAGCTTGTTGTACCTCAGCTGCCTTGTCTGTTGTCCAGGGGGGTCAAGTGCCAAGAAGCCTCAGAGGGCGACAGGTCTATATATTGAACATGACCTAACAGTCCTGTTCCAAAGAAGAAGAAAAAGTGACTTTGGGAGGGAGGGAGAGGATGACATTCATAAAGTCATTTCTGGAAAATTCTTTTTTGCTCACATGTCCTAACATGAAATTTGGTATGCTAACAGAGGAGGTTGTCTTGTAGCAGTATATCAAGTTTAATCAAGATGGGTGTAAAAATGAGGGAGGGAGAAGGCCCTGGAATTTCCCCAGTGCCAGTGCTGTTTTCGCATCTGCCATTAACAAATTGATTTGGAAGTTTCAGAAAGTTCCGACTTTTTTCCGGAAAAATTCAGAAGTGACTTTAGAATCGAACCACCAGCTCCCCCAACATCTGAAATGAGTTTTGGACCATTTCTTAAATCAATCAAGCCTGCTATTTATTAGAAGAGTCAGTCCCATTTGTACAAGGAATCAGCTGTGCATGGCAAGGTAAGAATTCAGACTGCCTAGTAAATCAATATAGGCTTCAGAATGGGCACAACTGTGTTTTTCTTTCTTTAAAAAAACCTCAAGTGTTTTTCCCATCCTCAATTTGAAGAAATGTGTGAAGTTTGATGAAAAGCTTTCCAAATACATTAAAACTAAATTCCCCTCCATCTGTAGTGGCCAGATATAAGTTTGTAATATCTGCCTTTTTAGAGGAGTCTTCTGGGAAACATAGTGTGCATCTATACTGTAGAATGAATGCAACTTGACATCACTTTAATGTCTATGGCTTAATGCTATGGAATCCTGGAATTTGTAGTTTGGTGAATCATAAGTATTTTTTGGCAGAGAAGCCTGAAGACTTTGTGAAACCCCATGAAAGTTAGAGCATTAGGATCGGCTGAGGAGATCCTACTCTCAGGTGTGACTGGTGGGGATGAGAGACAGGGTCTTCTCAGTAGTGGCCCCTCAGCTGTGGAACTACCACCCCAATGAGATTATATTGACCTCCTCCCTCATGCCATTTAGGAGACAACTTAAAATATGAGTTTTCAAGCAAGCATTCAGGGAGTGATATGAAGTAGTCAAATGACCTCGGGATTGGAGTAAGGTCTAATGTTCTAAGTTTTATGTTGTCTATTCCAATGTTGTATCGTTTATTGGTTTTTAATCTATAGTTATATGTTATTTCAGCTATGTGATGTATATTACATTTATGTGAGGCATTGAATTATGCCACTTACCTTGCTGTGAACTGCTCTGAGTCCCCCCAGGAGTGAGAAAAGTGATATATAAATGAAATCAATCAATCAATGACAACTCCTATGATTCCATAGCATTGACTAATTGCAGTTAAAGTGGAGTCAAACTGCATTCATTATACAGTGTAAGTACTCCCATATCAGTGGTAGCCTCCATTCAGCACTAATGTAAATGAATACAAAGGTCCTGAAAACTGGAAAAAAAATTTCACATTACATAATTATTGCTGTAGTCTACAGTATCATGGCATTTGAGGTATGATGAGGAACTAGAAGTCTCTGACAGTAAATTCTAAATACAGACTTAAAATACCATTTTCAAGATTCTATGATATGTTAAAGTGAGATCTAAAGTGTGTAATTGCACAGTTTGAAAGAGATCCTGGAGGGATGAAGCTGTTATTTTTATTTTTTTAAATGCTTAAGTTCTTTCTCAATCAAAAATGTCAACATCTGAAAATTCATAATATTTAAGAACTGAAATGAAATTATCATCCATTCCTAGATAAAGATAAAGGTTTCCCCATGACATTAAGTCCAACTCTGGGGAAAGGTGCTCATTTCCATTTCTAAGCCGAAAAGCTGGCATTGTCCGTAGACGCCTCCAAAATCATGTGGCCAGTATGACTGCATGGGGTTAGCAAGTTCAGCAGCTCATTGGTTTAACCAACTGCACCACCGGGGGCTCCTTCCCAACCTGAGCCCATAATTCAATTGTTGCCAATCTCCACATATTTTTCTCCTTTTTCCAGCCAGATATTTTCTTATTAAAAATTAATGAACTTTGATATACCAATATAACATCCTATGTTGGCTTGCGGTGACAGGGGATTGCCAGTTGAGACATCCCTTGAAAGATTTTCCCTGCCTGGAAGGATGCCTAGCCTCCCATCTCTCCACATGCTAAGTTTGTTATTTAGTCCATGACAAATAATAGAAGTAAAAAAGAACACCTCTAGACAACCGGCATAACTTTCTCCTTTCACACACATTATCACCATGGCATTTCGTTCTCTCCCATGAAGTAGAAAAGCTTTGCATTCCACTAATAATTTTATATCATTTTTATTGATAAAATATTAGAAATAAGGAGGGGTACAGGAATAGATATAGAGTAGAGACTTTTTTAAAAAAATCTTATATTATCAGTTTCTTCCATCGACGTCTAATACAAAAAAAGTTACTATAATGTTAAAAAAGGAGAAGAAAAAAGAAGAAAGAATATTTTTTATCTATTTTAAAACAAAAAAAATAGAAAAGTGAGTGTAGAGTATGTAGAAACACATAAGATAGGAAAGTTAAGAAATAGAAAACAGAAAGCCCTATCTAACATTTCCTGCTCTAACAATGTTGCCTTCTTCATAATCTTCATAATCTATCTTTTTTGTCCTGTGTCTTCTTACTTCTTGTAGATTAACTTTACAAGATCCCTTGGATATCATTGAGGATCCTGCTATTCTTGTTGCTAATTCCCCTTTATCCCCTTTTCTAGTTATTCTTACATCTCTGTAATAGTGATTATCTCTTATTATTATGTAAAACTCAAAGTTCTTTTTTTTCTTTTCCTTAAATAAAAGGCTGCCACTCTTCAAATTTGGGGGGTCTGGTGGCTGTATAAGCATAGTCAATTTGACCATCTCTAACAGATCCATCATTTTTGTAACCCATAAATCTTGAGTGGGAATTCCTTCTTATTTTAAGTAATAGGCATAGACAATCCTTGCGGCAGTCACCATATATAGAAAAAAGTTTCAAAAATTTCTTTGGCAATATTGCATTTGTAAATCTGACCAGAAATGCTTTAAATATATTTTCAATGTTCTGGTGTATTGTGATCCAGAATTTGTGGGCTTTAGGGCATATTCACCACATATGATAAAAGTTTCCTTCTTTTTGTTGACATTTCCAGCAATTTTTAACATCTTGTGAATTTAATGTTTGTTTTCCACATCCACTTGTCTAGATAAATATTATGGCCCACATTCTTTGACCATTGTATGGATGTGTGTGTGTGTGTGTGTGTGTGTGTATGTGTGTGTGTGAGAGAGTGTATCAGATGTCTTGGTGGTTTATAAAAATGTGAAAGGGGAGTTCTGATGAAGGCTGACATTCATATGTTCATGATCATGATTTCATGAAGCTTGAGGATCTTGATGATCTAAAGTCTTAAATTATAATAAAATTATAATCTCTCCACTCTTCCCAGTTCTAAGGCATATAAATGAATGGTATTTGTTCATATGAACTTCAGCAGTGGTTTTGGAAAGGCAATGTCTGGATCTTTTACAGGCATCACTCTAATACTTTTTTTCTTTTGTGAAGAAGGATCATGACAG
The DNA here is from genome assembly GCA_030556195.1 of Anolis apletophallus. NCBI lineage: Eukaryota > Metazoa > Chordata > Lepidosauria > Squamata > Anolidae > Anolis > Anolis apletophallus. The sequence continues at coordinate 175,755,478 of JARBWK010000003.1, read as the reverse complement.
TTAAGAGCTAAAGATCTGGGCCTGAGCTTGGGAAAATGTCTTTTTAGACTGCATTTCCCATAGTTCTCTAGCTAATGTGGTCCACTAAGGGATTCTAGGAGTGACAGTACAAAGTATTTTCCACACTGCTGTGCTCTGATCAAAATATAAGCAAGCCAAATGATATGCATTTATGGTAAATGGAGTTCATTGACCTGTGCATTCAATGCAGTAATGTAATTATGAGAGTTGTCCTGTAGGCTTGGCAGCTCTGGAATTATTGACTGGCAAGTTGTTACCTGAAACAGGTGGTAACTGCAGTTACCTTTACACTGCACAGTCTGTAGCACTGAAAGTTAACATGGTACAAACTGGAATTATCTTTGCCAGAAGAGAAATCAGCAGGTCAAATGACAATCTGTGAAGCCATTGTGGTAAACGTCTAATCTTGTATACCTCTACTTAACAATCTTTCAGGAACAATATTTTTTATAATTGTTTAGTGAGCTCACCTTAATTGAATCAAGTGGCCTCATATCCAGGCATGAGAGCCACACACCCACAGGGCTTCTGCTTTGTCAGGATTCAATCTTTGTTTACTGCCTTTCATCCAGCCCATTACTGAATAAAATAATAGTTTCAGCCACCTGTACATATTCACCTGACTTAGATGAGAAGATAGACAAAAGATGACTGTCCTTGGTGTACACTTTGTTTCAGATCCTCTGATGACCTCATCCAACAGCTTCATATAAGTGCTAAGTGAGTGAGGGCCAAATGGAAACTTATAGGAGTGCAGAATCATCATAAGGTCAAGGACATTGAATGGTGACTCTGGAGTTGTACCTTAGTGTCTTGATCCTTAAAGGTTACAAGGGCATGTACCTTAGTGTTATTGTAGTCCAAATATTCAATCTCTAATATATCTGTTTTCATCACTGCCCCTGGTAAGACCTCACCTATGACGTCAAGTAGATGTTCCATGTGACTCTGGAGTTCAAATCCCCACTAAGCCATTAAAACCCATTCTTGACTCTACTTGGCCATGAAAAGCACTGGATTATCTTGGGCAAGTCGCACATTTTTACCCTTATACAACCTAAATATAGGTTTGCATTAGCTTCACGATAACTCAGAAATGATTTGAAGGCACACAATAACTGTGATAAATTCACCAGTGCCCCTTTTGAAAACTGACACTTTTTGTAGGCATGGAAATACTAGCATAATGAATAGAGAAAAACATAACATGCTCAATCATATGATGAACTTTTGGGGAAAATCTATAGCAACAAGTGTGACTTTCCAGATTTTGTCGAACCACAATCATCATCAGCCTTAGCAGGAGCCCCCAATGGTTCAATGGGTTAAGCCCTTGTGCTGGCAGAACTGATGACCAACAGTTCGGAGGTTCGAATCTGGGGAGAGCACGGATGAGCTCCCTCTGTCATCTTCAGCTCCCCATGCGAGGACATGAGAAAAGCTTCATATTTACAAGGATGGTAAACCATCAAAAACATCAGGACATCCCCTGGGCAATGTCCTTGCAGATAGCCAATTCTCTTACACCAGAATGGACTTGCACTGTCTTAAGTTGTTCCCTGACATGAAAAAAAATCAACATTAGCTAGTATAGGAAATGTTAAAGAATGTTAGGCATTGCAGTCCAAAACACTTGGGACAACACAAGTTTTCCACCTGTGGTTTATACAGGTCCTTCTCAAAAAATTAGCATATAGTGCTAAAGTTCATTGTTTTCCATAATGTAATGATACAAATTAAACTTTCATATATTGCACACCAACTGAAATATTTCAGGTCATTTTTTGTTTTGTACTGATGATTTTGGCATACAGCTCCTGAAAACACAAAAATACTGTCTCAAAAATCAGCATATTTGGTCGGATGGACTATGCTAATTTTTTGAGATATGTATGCCAAAATCATCAGTATTAAAACAAGAAAAGACCTGAAATATTTCAGTTGGTGTGCAATGAATCGAAAATATATGAAAGTTTAATTTTTATCATTACATTATGGAAAATAATGAACTTTAGCACTATATGCTATTTTTTTGAGAAGGACCTGTATATATAATGGGAAAGTGGTGTCATTGTATCTCAAATAATGTACATTATAGATTTATTGGACTACAGTGCCCATGACTCCAGCATCAGCAGAAGTATGGTGGAGGTCACAACCCAACACGTCTGGAAGGCACGAGATTGGGACAGGTTACCCACTGCATTTTAGGGGATTATAGAATCAGAGAGTTGGAAGAAACCACAAGGGACAGCCAATCCAAGCTCCTGCCATGCAGCAACACACAATCAAAGCACCCCTAACAGATGGTCATCCAGCCTCTGTATAAAAACTTCCAGAGAAGGAAACACCAACACACTCCAAAGCAGCATATTTCATATTTATTAAAGAGAAAAATGAATTTTATTGCACGTTAATTTAATTTTTTTTGTCTGAAGTGGTTTCTTGTGAGAATATGAATGTTCAACATATAAAAAACCCTTATTTTGTAAAATATGTTTTATCTGATGGGCAATAACAATTTAGCAGAAGCAAATTACCAATGTTTGGAAGAGATTATGAACTGTCAGGTGGTGATAAATCAAAATATAGAAATTGGGCTACAGCACTTAATCTCACTTTGATCACCTGCCTCATAAAACATGTTGAAAGCAAGGTGTGGATACTGTGAGGACACCGAGGAGGAATCATTGCTTGATCTTCACTGTCAGGAAGGCTGGGAGGCCCTGCTTGTTAATAATTGAAGTAGGAAAGCCTGAGCAAACACTACCACACGATGGTAATATCCCTGTGGAAATTGTTACTATGGCAATAAAAAAGAGAAGCAGTTGTGCCTTTGGCTCTGGATCTAACATCTAAGATGGGGGCTGAAGATCCCAGCCCTGAATTTCTATTTTCTCTCTAATTCTGTGTCAATCCATCTCTCCTATACTTTTTTATTTTTGTCCCTCCTCCTTGATATTGTTGGATATCCTGAATATTATTTATAACCACTATTCATGGCATTTCAGCTTGCTTTAAGTCTCTGTCAAATAGACTCCTTTATAGAAACCACATACGAATTTATAAGAGTTTCTTCCTGGCAATATTAACCATGTCCTAAACTGGCTCAGTTTTGCCATCAAATAAACACTGTAAAATCCTGTTTGATTTGATGGGAGAGTTAGGTTGTTAAAATCACATCAATATTGAGAAGGTGGGTTTTTCTGTCCAGCATGTTGACAGCTCTCTCCCATTGAAATCAATATGATTCAGAACAGCAGAATCATCCAAAAGTACTTCTCTATATGCTGTCTCCACCCACTGGCTACTGTTACTGTTATTGACCTGCATTAAAATCTTAGCAAGTCCCGTTACAACTATGTGTGTGGGGGCAAAATAGGCCAGGGGTCCTCCACATAAAACAGTTGAGTTCAAGGAGCTTTAGTCCGTGTAGTTCCCATGGCAAGCTTCTTCTACAAAACTATGGAAGTTTCTTGCACCTTGAAGTGCAGAGCTTGGAAATGGCATGTTACGAGAAACAGTACTGTTTGCAACATAATAAAAATAACAGCTGGAAACATTCGTAATGTTAATAATTATCAGTTTATACTCACTAATAACAAAATAACAATAGCTGAAAACATTACTTTTTATTGTATTGGCTAACATGTATTTATTCCTTAAAAAACATTGCTTTGGGGAAACATTTGGGTAGGTTTTTGTATTTTAAATGTAAGTATATTTAAAACAAAATTGCAAGTAATTTCCAGCAATGTGAAATGATAGGTTATAGGTTAAACATAATTTATCGGAAAGGAGCCCCCGGTGACACAGTGGGTTAAAGCGCTGAACTGCTGAACTTATTGACTGAAAGGTCACAAGTTTGAATCCAGGAAGCAGCGTGAGCTCTCGCTGTTAGCCCTAGCTTCTGCCAACCTAGCAGTTCTAAAACATGCAAATGTGAGTAGATCAATAGGTACCTTCCGGTGGGAAGGTAACGCTGCTCCATGAAGTCATGCTGGCCACATGACCTTGGAGATGTCAATGGACAACGCTGGCTCTTTGGCTTAGAAATGGAGATGAGCACCACCCCCCAGAGTCGGATATGACCGGACTTAGAGTCAAGGGAAACCTTTACCTTTTATTGGAAATGTGTGGGACCAGAAGTGTTTTGAATTTTGGAATATTTGCATAAACATAATGAAATATTTTGATGATGGGAGCCAAGTCTTAACATAAAATAATACTATTTTTACATACCTATTAAATGGAACAATTGGAAAGCAAAGGTATAACATTTACAGCCATCGATGTGGCCAATTTCAGATCTGGAGAATAGTGAACTTCTGGACAAAGAATACTCAACTTGCATTAGTGTAAAATTACTAGTGCAAAATTCAACGGCAACCAATTAATACTTTTAAAAAAGAGAACAGCAAGCAAAACTCTTAAGTTTCCACAGTCTTTTTAAGAATCTTTTTTTACAAAACGTGGTTCCTGCACCTTTTAACTCAGAGCTGGGAACTTTGAGCCCCATGGATTGAATGCAGTCCCGGGTGGGGAACTTCTCTTGTGAAACTTTAGCCCAATTCCATTTTTTAAAAACCAGCTGTTGGCCTGGTCCATAATCACTAATTTTAATCCATAAATACTGTTTGAACTGTTTGAGCTCATTCCCTATCCTGAAACAACAGCAGATAAATGCTGTTAAAAAGGGGACCAGAACTGAATTCCAAACACTCAGAATGTCACGTTTGGTTCACACCAATGTATACAAAGAATACAATGAGGCCAAAAATGACCGTCCAACTCCCATCCTTCCTTAAAGACGTAGTAGAAGAAGGAAAGCTACATCTGCTGAAGTAGCTTTCTTTTGCTGCGTTCTTAAAGGTGCAGAAGCTCTTTTCACATTACATCTGGCCACCCTATGTCGGAAACCCGTTACAACATCAAGTTTGAATTCAATATCCTTCCAATTGCTAGTACTAGGATGGATAAACAAACTTTCTTAATGCATAACATACACAAGGAAGTATCTAATTCCTGGCAATTTGGGTTAGATTCACAAAAGCAAATCTCAGTGTGGGATCCTCTTGACATGCATCTGTGTGACAGCTGCAACTTTGAACAATTCTTGCCATGTGGTTGCCTTGATGTCATGTCACAGCAAAACATTCCTGGTCATTGGGATTGATTCACACATGCATGTACATCATTTGATTTTTCATCGTTTATTAAACATTTCTCATTTTTTGTGAGTGTGCTATAACATCCAATGGAAAGGTCATGCCATAGTTGCCTCCATTTTTGTTCCCGGCTAGACAGTAACTCTGATGTGTTGCTTCAAAAAGTGCTGTGACTTTGGTAGGGTATGCTGATTAGTTTCTAGGCTTAGCACTTTTCCATTGAGTCCTTGTTGTCTCTTTGAATATGCTCTTAGGCCACTATTCTCTTGTAGTAGGGAGTGATTCAACCACCTTAACAGGTAGGTCTTGTTGAAATGGGTCAGAAAAAAATGAAGTTAGATATGGTAGAGTATCCTGTACAGAGACTAGGAATACATAATGCATGGATCACTTTTGGTGGCAGCAGTAGGGCAGAATTCTACCAGTATTAAACCAATTAGGTCCAGATGTATTGTCACATTTATTAGCTCCAGAAAGGGCCTAGCCATCACCAGATGCCTTTGCTGACATCTCCCTCCTTTAACTTGGACCCCATTTACACTGACCATTTAATGCAGTTTGGAGCCAACTTCAAACTGCACTGGTCGAATAACAAAGGCACGTGAAAAAAATACCTTAATTTGGCTTCAGTCCTCTGTGGTTGGTTATCTAGAATTTGAACTGGTTCCAGAATTTCCTATGTAATCATCTGCTCAGTGAAACCACTTTCTTCAATATTGCTTTGAAATAGCATTCAATGGACAGTATAGATGGGCCCCCGGTTATGTGAGTACCTTTAATGATGTCACAGAGCCCTCATCTGCTATGGAAATAAATATGGGTGTTTCCTATCAGCATGGTAAGGTGGTTTGAGTATTTGACTACCTCATCACACTAGGGTTTTTGACCCCTTTGGGATGGGGCCTTCCAAGCACCATCAGATGATGCTGGCTTGACCCTGCCCCCATTCTTCTGAAATGGCGAGGAAGCGTCACAAGATGCTTCCTCACCCACAACAGAGAGGTAAGTGGGCTTTGGGTGGCTATGATGGAAAGGCCAACACAGCAATACTAATCGCCACCTTTTCTCCCATCTGATTTGGATAGGGCACCAATGTGCCTTGTCCTGTTGTCCCCATCTCATGGGGGAAGGAGGGAGGGTATGTCAGGTCCTGCAAGGAGCCCCACATGCCTGCCATTTGGAGCAATGTGAGAAGAGGTACAAATCCCTGCTCAGCCATGAAATCCACTGGGGTGACCTTTGACAAATGACACACTCTAAGGCCCCATCTACATTGCCATATAATACAGTTTGAACTGGATTTAAGTGGAATATATGACTCTTACATTGCCATACAATCCAATTCAAGGCAGTTAATCTGTATTCTGAAACTACATTATATGGAAGTGTAAATGGGGCCACAGCCTTAGAGGAAGGCAAGGTCAAACGTCTCCTGAACAAATCTTGCCAAGATGTTCACCCTTTAACTATGTCTATGAACCTTTGGCTTCATTTCAAACTTCAGAGTCTTTGATACAAATACACAATCAAGTATAGTTGTCCTTTATGTCCTCAGGCAAGTGAGCAAACTAACATCCTTTAATTTTAGCTTCAGCTTGCAAAGTTATTACCATTTTGGGGGGAGCCCTAATAAGTAATTGTGGAGCAGCTGGAATTGCTCTCTATAAGGTGACTGGTGTTAATAGTGTTTTTACTGAAGCCCCTGAACTGAGCTGAGTTTTTTCATTCTCATCCATCACAAAAAACAAGATGAGATGCACTATATAACAGTGAATACAATTTAAAAATATTGTATTGCCAAAGGTTCTATGTTGGCTCCCTGGAGAGACAAAGGGCGCTGATTGGAATCACATCTAGTCATCTCCCCACTATAAATCCAGATCAGTCCCCATGAGCGAAAATGCCTTACAATTGTGCACAAATTGAATCTTACATCTGTACATTTGCCTATCCCCCCAGCCTAATATTTATTGACAAGCTTTTATTTTCTTTTGTTTTTTTGATGCTTGTTTCCTTTCCTTGTTATTTGCTGGACCACTTATGTTAAGTACAAACATTCTGTAAACACCCAATGTGCTATTACCACTTGTACTTGAGAGTTTACAAAATGTTAAATAATTATAAAAAATACCAAAAGGAGAGAAAAGGGGCAACAGCACTTGTCCTTTAATTATTTCTATGAGCCTTTATCTTCATTTCCTAGTAGAGGAGAGAGTCTATATTGACATCCATCAACATGGTCTATGATCTGACAACAATGTATGTGCCTACGTACCTTCAAGTCACCTACTGACTTATGGTGGCTCCACAAATTTCACAGAGACCTTAAAAGTAAGGGATACTAGAAGTAGTTTGAAATGTCCCATTTCAAGCCTACAGCTTCGAGTATTAGTTGGTCATCTTCCATCTGTGTACTAACCAGGGCTGGCCCTGCTTATTTTCTAAGAGGAAATGGGATATGGTGTCTTTAGGGTATTTAGGATACAATTTAATTAGTGCAAAAGGGCTCCTCTGGACCTCTCTAAGATCTCTTCAAAACAATTCAATAAAATTACTACTATAGAAGGCCTCCTGGGCTACAATTCTGGATTATGCAACCCACCTGCCATAACTTTTTTTAAAGCATTGCTGTTGTCATCATAATCATCGCCGTTGTCGTCGTCGTCACACACACACACACACACATATATATATACTGTATACATACAGAAAGGTGGGAATTATGCTTCAGCTAATCGGGTTATCTATCAGACAAAAAGCAGATTATTAAATGAGTAAATAAATATTTCTCAGAAGGGACAGGTGCCCCCCTTGGGATCTGAGGAAGATGAAAAATAGAATAAATGCAGCTCCTGGAATCCCTATGGTTGCTCTACCCTAATGTAAGGGAATAAATACATTTAAATTAGACATTTTAATTATATTTAAATAAAGCCAAAAATTAACTTGGGGAATAAACAGGTTTTTTTAACCTGCCAATACAATCATGATAAAGGTTTCAAGTGAGCATCTCTGTAAAAGGATTTTCACAGCCAGTATGCCTTCCCTACGAAGGCCCTCTCTTCATCTGATAGGGCCACCTGGAGAACAGTCCCCTTCTTCAGGATTCCCCTGAATAAGATGTTGGTAGATGTGGGGAAAGTGGTCTTTTGGGCAGTTAGTTCCAAGCCATTACAGGTTAAAACTATGTATCCTGTATGGATACATATAGCACTTTGTGGATGATAGTAGCAGGCATGTAGCCCGGGGGGGGGCTAAGGGGCTTCAGCCCCGAAATTCTCAGGGTGGTCCGCGAGGAGGCCTTACTGGTACATTATTTAAACTGTTATGTTTATTCATATCATGATCTAATCACCATGCTCATTATATCCCACCTTCATGGGGTTATTGGGATAACAATACAAAAGGTTTGCTAGGGTAAACCCTCTTCCACCCAGTCTCAGCCCCCCTGAACCAAACTCAGCCCCCCCCCCAAAAACCAAAATCCTGGCTACGGCCCTGGATAGTAGCAAGTATGACTTTCCTTCTCCTTTTCTGGAAATGTATTTGAATGCCTATGCTGCGATAGATCAACACCTTGCATTTCTCTGATCATATATGGCTGACTCAAACTTCTTCATCCTGGAAGAATGGTTCATCCAAGGCTACCAATTGGTTAGTTTGAATTCCTCTCCCTGGGAGCTGTCCATTTTCAAATGAAATACTTGTGTAATATGTTACAGAAGCTTGATTTCTCAGAACCTTTTAAACTACATCATCATCACCATCATCATAAATTACCCGCTTCTCCTTGCAACTTGAAGTGGTGTACAACAAGGTTAAAACAGAAGGGTAAAACCACAACACTATTAAAATACATATAGAAAAATGCACACAAGATCACACTAATAAAATGTAGGTGCACAAGTTAAAATTGACTGGATAAGCCTGTCAGAAGAGATAGGTCTTCAGTTACATCTTGAATTCTGACAGCTTAGCTGTGGGATCTCTTCTTACAGTTCATTCTACAGTGTTGGGGCAGCTGATGAAAAGTTATTTGGGGGATGGTTGCCAATCAGGTTCTCTCTGGTGAGAGTAGATTTCCCCCAGAGGACCTAAGTGTTGTACAAGAGAAGGCAATTCTGTAGGTAACTTGGATCCAGACTCTGTAGGGCTTTATATGTCAAAACCAGCACTTTGTACTGAACCCAGTAACTAATTGGGAACCTGCGTATAGATGTAATATGTTCACTTTTACATGTTATAACTCTATGATTCCACTGTAACTGCCATGGCATTCTGTAGACTCTTGGGGTTTGCTCTTTAGGGAAAGGTATGTAAAATCATCAGCCATAGAGTTGTACTGCTTTGTAAAATTACAAATCTAGGATTCTATAGGATAGAATTGTAATAGTTAAGATGGAATAATACACTCTGTAATGCTTTAACGGGATAGGTTGAAAGAGTCCCAGCATCATGAATTCACATGGAAGCAGATGATACGATTATGGACACAGACAATATAGATCCCAAGTATACCTCACTAGCTGATATTTTGACTTTTAAATTTTGACCTCTTTGAGTCCAGTGCAAGAGATAATAAAATAAAATAAAAGTTTGATATTTAACTGTAATGTCTGTTAAAGTGGAATCAAAGCATTATAATTTGGAATTTCCCTTGTGTTGGGGCAATGGAAACACTGATCCTGGACCCCTATTTGGGATCTCAGATCGCAATCATCACATGTCTCCAGGCTCATGCAGCCAATGGAGGTGGTTTGTCTGGCCCTTCTGCCCCCTAGCACTATAAACCCCCCTCCTCAAAAAGACAGAAAACAGCACTGTAATTGATCTTCTAGCTGTTTAGTTCCTGGTTATTGCCATGTGACTGAGCAAACCAGCTTTGCAGGGGGAGAACAAAAGGAGGTCTCTCTCCTCCCTAGCTGGTTTATTCAGTTGCATGGCAGTAACTAGGAAGTAAACTGGCAGGACAGCAGGTATGGTGCCGTTTTCTTTGGGTGCTTGGGGAGGCCCGATTCCCAGCCATGCTGAATTTGTTTCAGCACAGCTGGGCTATGGGACTGGCCTCGTCACAGAGCACTTGACAACACCCTGTGTGGCCACAATGCAGCCCCCTTTTTGTTTTCGCATCAGGAGTGACTTGAGAAACTGCAAGTCGCTTCTGGCTGTTTGCAAGGATGTTGCCCAGGGGATGCCTGGATGTTTTGATGTTTTTACCATCCTTGTGGCTTCTTTCATGTCCCCACATGGGGAGCTGGAGCTTACAGAAGAAACTCATCCACACTCTTGCTGGATTCGAATCTCCAATCTGTCTGTCTTTAGTCCTTCCGGCACAAAGATTTAACCCATTGTGCCACTAGGGACTTCAATGCAGCCCTGAATTGGTATGTTTCATACTGGTTTGGAACTCCATTATTTGTCCATGTAGAACCATCCTAAGAAGCAATGCCTGGGAAACCTGGGATGTCCTTCTTCTGACAGCTCTTTTGGTGACTCATGATAGGGTCCCTTATAAGTTAAGGTACAGTTTATTTTGTTTCTTTCTTTTAAAAAGCAGCCATTTCTGAATTTCTTCATGATTTTGCTTTTTACGTAATAAAGACATTCAGTTTGAACTTGGAGTTCATGCATTTTTTTTGCTTCAGTCTGAAGATTGGCTTAAACATTGCTGAGCACACCACCCTAGTTTTGAAAGAATGCAAGCTCCCTGAAAAGATGAAGGGTCTTTTCTTGATAAGTGTACAGACCTGGTTTTTCCATATCTAGAGCATAACCAGTTTTAGAGATGTAAAAGGTGGCAATGCTATTTATAAGCAACAAAAGAGGGTCTGTCCTAGCTCATAGGACTGTAAATATAGCATGTCATCTGGATTTCCCAATCTGAACCTCAACACTACTATACCCAAATTAACTTTGTACTGAACAGGGTGGATTATGAGGGTATATAGCTGGAGTTTACTTTTCTTTATAACTATGGTAGTATTGTGCAGATTGAGTACCAAGCCTGGACTTATCTCCCATTTTTTAAACTTCTCCTTTAAAAATCAAACAAACGCTGTTTTAAAACTGCCTCATGTATTTACTTACACCCAGCCAAAGTTCTGGACTCCCCTTGATAAAGTGGGCATGGAGCCATTTCCAAGAAAGCAGGCAGCTAGACAAGCTGCATAGCTGCTTGTGTGAAATGTGGGTGCAACCCTCATGCCCTTTAGAAAGCTTTTGTGATAGTACTTTTGTTATGCACAGGATGCAGAACTGTTGCAAAATAAATAGTAATGTCGGCAATACCTTTCTCTTTTACTCCATGTTAAAGCAGAAGGGACAAGCAGAACTTAGGATCAGCCTGCAATCATTGTTGAAAAGCTATCACATGAACATTGCTTGGGGGGGGGGGTGAGTTAAGAGGCATTCGATAAAGTCCCCCATGTAATTTAATTTAATAATAAATAATTACTAGTTTTAATGCACAATTTAAAAATTATTTCCTATTTTTGCTTGTTTACAACACACTCTCTGGAGTATGTGGTTGATAGCTATTGTTTTGCTCTGATAGTGAAACTTCAGCTAGATGCTTTGGACACACCATCTGCAAAATGGCTATGTGAGGTGATCCACCCATGGGGAAAGCTACCTTATGGTTAGGGGTAGGCAGAGGCAAGAGTTCAAAACAACTGCATGTGCAGAATATTTTGATGTGTTTTACTTTTATCTATTTCATGGAATCATAGAATTATAGAGTTGAAAGAGATCACATTGGCTATCTAGTCCAACCCTCTGCCATGCAGGAAAAGCACTATCAAAGTACCTTTGATAGATGGCCATCCAGCCTCTGTTTAAAAGCCTCCAAAGACTGGCCTTCTACTACTACAAGGTTCCAAGGCAGTAAGTTCCAATTCTGTTCACTCGCTGGAACACCTCAGTAAGTGAGAGTCCAAAAGTGGCAGGCTAAAACCCAGAACCTCAATCAATGGCTGATACCAAATTAGAAACTCTCTCCTGGGGCACCAAAAAAACTTGGTGACTTGGAAGGTGCTGAACAGACTGCGCTCTGGCACCACAAGTTGCAGAGCCAACCTTAAGAAATGGGGCTACAAAGTGGAGTCCACGACATGCAAGTGTGGAGAAGATCACAGACCACCTATTACAATGCAACCTGAGCCCTGCCACATGCACAATGGAGGACCTTTTTATATCAACACCAGAGGCACTGCAAGTGGCCAGCTACAAAGTTTGCAAACTTTGTGGGCGTTTGTTTTGTTTTTTTGTTTAAATACAACACAATTGTTTGGTTCGCTCCTGATACAATAAATAAATAAATAAATAAAATAGTAAGTTCCACTGTTGAACAGCTCTTTAAAAGTGGAGCATTTATTCAGTACAGAATATTTCCCATGTACTTTCACTGGCATTTCCTAGCTATAGGAATAGGATAAAATGAAGATAGCTATGAAAGAGATCTGGGAAATGGAAGGACTTTGATAAAAATGTTCATGACAGGGCATTTCTGTGTTCCTGCCTGATGAAGTGTATGAGGTGGCCATATGGTGTTTTTTTCCATTTTTAAAAAAAGAGAACTATGTTTTCTGCATGGCCACATGTACAGTCCGATTATAGATATTAGATATGTCTATACAGAATGGTGGCAATTGCTGTTTTCTTCTGGCATTGGAAATACGTTTTACCTGGCTAATAAATGATTGGGTGAGATGATCCACCAGTAGGAAGCTTCCCTCAGAGAAAATATGAAGCCATTTTGACAGTCAATAATAATGATGATGTTATTATTATTATTTTATTATTGTTGTTTTAATAATATTAATATTATTGTTTGCTGTGTACTAATCTTGTGTTTCTAATAATAATGATGATGATGATGATGATGATGTTATTTATAACCCGCCCTCTCTCCCCATGTGTTACCAGCAGGGGCTTGAGACCATCAATATTTTTATTCTGTCCAAAAATCTAGGAATCAGTGAGATATCATGGAAGGATGAGGCATATTTCTAACTATTGTGCCCCTAGCTATGCCAATGACATTCAGGTATTTTGTCAATCCATTTGAAGTTGCTCCCAGAGCACCTATCATAAAGAGCAACACCCGATGATAATGATGATGATTACATAAAAAGTTAAAATATAATTGAACTATCAATAGAATCTTTTTAAATATGTGTACTGTTTATTTCTAATATGAAGAACACAAAGGGAAAAGTAAATTGTTGTATTCTCGTGTTTCCGCTATAGTAAACATAGATAGGGCATGTCTTAGGAACTCATCGGAAGGACAGGTGGAAAGTGGGGGAAAGCAAAGGTAAAGTAGAGGGAACTGTCCTCCTTTGTTCCTTACTGTTTTTCTCTGTCTTCTAGAATGGCCTTCCATCGCATGTGGTTTCCCATCCTTTCCCCACTTCCTCTTCATGTTCTTCAATGAGGAGTTGGGGAATACCCGACTTCTCCAAACCCACTCTGGATTCCATTTCTCCATGTGCCAAAACACAGCCCCATGGAATCCTGCTTGGAAGTTGCCCTGTGTCATGTGATCAACTCTGTGGGACTCAATTTCAGCAATGTGGAGAAACGAGAAGACACAGAGAAGACTGCATCTGATAAGGTCCTTAGTATGCCCAAGTTCATAAGAAACCTTGGGCGACCCTGGTACGTATCTGATAAAGTGTTCTATACCTACAAACCATATAAGTGTTCATAAGCCTTCATAAAATGTGTTAATCTTGAAAGTGCCACATTTTGTTTTTGAAGATTAGCTCATAGCATTTGACCACCAAGGAATAAAAAGAGGCAGAGTGAGTGAAAGAAGAGGAGGAGATTATGGAAGAATTGGATCACACAATACAAATAATAACAAAAATCGAGCATGAATAACAGTTAAACACAAATGTAATTGTGTTTCAGCTATGAAATATCACAATGAACAGTCCACTTAACATAACTGGCCAACCTAAAAAAATGTTGTTTTTTCAAAATCCTTATTTTATTTCATTGTTATTTCAGGAGAAGACTTTAAAATGGACAGTTTAAAAGACAAACTGTTCTTGGAACTAGATCAGAACCACACAGTTAAATGAAGTATTTAGACATTCACAGAACACTATGCTTGTTTGATGGCTTGTTTGAGCTCTCTTTTATCATTGGTAGGAATGGAGGGTCATTCTAATCGCCAATGCATTTATGGTATTTGTTACAAGCCCTGGAGATGTGTTTAAAAAGGCCTCGCCTTGATTAGCTGTGAAGCAAAAGATTAACTGTTGTAATGCAAACATTTTATTCCACAGATCCCCTCCTGAAAATCCTCAGCTGGTTTCACAGTTGCCTAGTTTGCCAGTACAACCAAGGAAAGATGCGTACTCATTAAAGAATGACTAAAAACATTCCTTTGCCTGAAGTGAAACAGCTAGTGGCATACTCCATTTGCCAAAAAGGTGGTGTAGAGGGTTTTATTTATTTATTTACATCATTTTTACCCCGCTCTTCTCACCCCCGCAGGGGGACTCAGGGCGACTAACAAAGGCAACGATTTGATGCCACAATAAAATACAATATAATAAGAAGATAAAAACATACAAATACCATAGATTAAAACAACATTAATTACACAATCATAAAGCCTTTTCCATTACAGCAATCACCAGATCAGATTCGATGTTCAGTGCCATTATATTCATTAGCCAAACGCCTGGTTCCACAACCACGTCTTTAGTTTTCTTCTGAAAGAAAAGAGGGAGGATGCCAATCTGATTTCGCTGTGGAGCAAGTTCCATAGGCGGAGGGTCACCACCAAGAAGGCCCTGTCCCTCGTCCCCACCAGCCGTGTTTGTGAAGCTGGTGGGACTGAGAGCAAGGCCTCCCCGACGGATCTTAGACTATGAGGCAGACTGTAGAAGGAGATACGTTCAGACAAGTAAACTGGGCCAGTCGTATAGGGCTTTATAGGCCAAGACCAGCACTTTATAGGCACTTTGAATTGAACCCCAAACAAGCTAATTTAGTTTAGTGCAAAAAGCAGAAAATCCCACAGGCACCTCTCTTCATCCTGAACAGTAAAATGTAATAACAACATAATAAATTAACTAGGGATTTGATATTTCATGTCTTGCAAAAATCGTGTGCCTGAGATGGTCACTTCACTCTGTCTAATAATAAGGCCAGTCCTGGAAGATGTAGCTTACATGGGAAATACTTGTGTATAAATGACATCATTTGGAGGGCAATATTATGAATGTTGATATATCCTGTGAATAAATTGTCATGCCACATAAAAGGGGGGGGGGGGGGACTAATGTCACCTCAGGAGCCAACCACTCCTGGCTACTACACCACCATTTTCCCACCCAGATGCTTATTATAGTTTCTCCCAGGATATACTTACTTTTCATCCTTCTACTCAGAGAAGGGAGTGGTTCCTTTCTTGATCTGTGTCACACTACAATACTTACATTGACCCATGAATAAGTCAACCAGGGGATTGGGGGGGGGGGGGAGACTATTTTTTTCAATTTAAATTTCTAGACTCACATATGAGCACATAGATTATTTTCATGTCATGGGCACATTTGAGCTAATGACTTACTTATAGTACATGTTACCTGCTAATTTAATACTAGGGTTTCCCCCTCTAAGTGGGCTCTTTTATAAGGAATTCCATGAATTAAAAGGACCAGACTGTGGCACAGATAGTTAGTAGCCAGCTGCATTAAATCACTACTGACTGAGAGGTCATGAGTTTGAAGCCAGCCTGGGTCGAAGTGAGCTCCCAACCATTAATAGTCTAGCTTTCTGTTGACCTATGCAGCCCAAAAGATAGTTGCACCTGTCAAATAGGAAATTTTGGGACCGTTTTATGGAGGGGGGGGGTGTAATTTAACCATAAAACCTTCCAGCAGCATGTGTAAAAAGGAGGAGGAGGAAGAAGAAGAACTTTATTTTTCTATCCTGCCTCCATCTCCCGAAGGGAGTCAGGGTGGCTTACATGGGGCCAAGCCCAAGGCAACATACAATTAAAAACAGAACAAATAAAATATTAAAACAGCATAAGAACAGCATCATCATAAGCAATAATAAACAAGCCTGATACACAAGAAAAGAGATACCTCTAGTCTCCGTTTGGGGGGAAGGAGGGGGGCAGTGTGTAAACAAGTTAGAGGATAGGCTGGTCAATAAGATGGATAGAATGAATAGTAGCATAGGAATAGAGCAATTATAACAGGATCATTTCAACTTAACTTAAAAGTGTAGTAATCTAATACAGAAACTTGAATTCAGGTCATGGTTAGGGACCATCTATCAAAGGAATCGTCAATCCTTAAGGTACAAGGAAATTATAAAAGAATACTTTGAACTTAACGCGGATAAAGGTACCAAGGAGGAAATAGTATGGGATGCCAGCAAGGCAGTGATTAGAGGACACTTCATTCAACAAGAGGCTATAAGAAAAAGGCAGAAAAATAAAGAAGAGAGGATATTACTAAACAAAATTAAAGAGATAGAAGTAAGGCTAAAGAAAGAACCGAAGGAAAAAACGGGAATCGTCAATCGAGTGCACAACGGAACATCCACGTCTTTAGTTCCTTACGGAATGTGGATAGGGAGGGTACCAGCCTAATCTCCCTGGGGAGGGGGTTCCAGGGACAAAGGGTTATTACTGAGAATTGCACTTTCCCTCGTCCCTACCAACCATACCTGAGACGGGGGTAGGAGCGAGAAAAGAGCATCCCAGAAGACCTTAAAGTCCATGTGGACTTGTAGGGGAAGATGCGGTCACAAAGATATGCATGTCCTGAACCATTTAGAGCTTTTATAGGTGATAACCTGCACCTTGAATTGGGACCGGAAACTTATTGGCAGCCAATGGAGCTGTTTAAACAGGGAGGTTGACTGCTCCCTGTAATTTGCTCCAGTTAACAATCTGGTCACCGACCTTTGCACCGAGTGTAGTTTCCGAACTGTCTTCAAGGGCAGCCCTATGTGGAGTGCATTACAGTATTCCAGTTTTGAGGTAACTAAGGCATGGACCACCACCATCAAGTCAGACTTCTCAAAGTACGGTCACAGCTGGTGCACAAGCTTTAACTGTGCAAAGGCCCTCCCAACCACCGCCGTCACCAATCTGTAATTGGTTAAGCAAGCAAAACCAGAGGGTGCTCACCAATGCTTCCTATTCATCCTGGAAAGAAGTGACGAATGGATTGCCATAAGCAGGGTTCTATCCTAGGCCCAGTTCTGTTCAACATTTTTATTAATGACTTAGATGAAGGATTAGAAGGTATGATCAGCAAGCTGGCAGATGACACGAAATTGGGAGTGATAGCTAATACTCCAGAAGACAGGAGCAGAATTCAAAACAATCTCGACAGATTAGAGAGATGGGCCAGACAAATGAAAAATACTCCACTTCGGCAGAAAAAAAGAAATGTAAAGATACAGAATGGGGGACACCTAGCTCGACAGCATTATGTGTGAAAAAAATCTTGGAATCCTCGTGGACAACAAGTTAAACATGAGCCAACAACGTGGCAAAAGAAGCCAATAGGATTTTGACCTGCATAAATAGGAGTATCGTGTCTAGATCTAGGGAGGTCATGCTACCCCTCTATTCTGCCTAAAATGGTCAAGGATCTGGAGGACAAGCCCTATGAGGAGCATTTTAAAGAGCTGGGCATGTTTAGCCTGCAGAAGAGAAGGCTGAGAGGAGACATGGTGGCCATGTATCAATATGTGAGGGGAAATCATGAGGAGGGAGTGAAGGCACAATGGCTTCAAACTACAGGAAAAGAGATTCCACCTGAACATTAGGAAGAACTTCTTGACCATAGGAGCTGTTCAGCAGTGGAACTTTCTGCCTCAGAGTTTGGTGGAGGCGTCTTCTTTGGAGGCTTTTAAGTAGAGACTGTTGCACCTCAGACCTCGGACAGCCCCCCCCAGATCACACAGACACAGGCGGATGCAATAAATGTTCTTTATTTAGAATAAAGTTAAAGAATAGTCCAAAGAGGTTAAAATAGAGCAATCCAAATAGAGTTCAGCTTAGTCCTTGAGTTATAATCCAAGTGGGTTAAAATCCCCAAGAAGCAGAGTTCCAAAGCAAAGCAACCGCTCTGGCAGTCAAACGTGGCACTTGGGTCCGGCCGCAACTGCGGTCGCTGGAAATGGAATCCAAACCACCCAAGTTAGCATGAGCTTGGAGACTGGAACGAGAGACGTGATCAAGCTAAACGTGGCTTCAGGTCTGACGAGAGCTTTCCCATACCGGATTGATATAGGAATCTAACTCTTGTGCATCCAATGCACCCCCTTTCTCCAATCTCTCCTAGAAGCCGAGATACTGTCCCTCCTGTTGAATTCCTTCTCATTAGCACGTCCAGCTGCATCATTACAGCATGAGAACCAGAAAACTCCCAGTCTCCCATCTCACCATCTGGGAAGGGAGTAGACACTCTTTCTTGAGACCCAAGGCCGCCTGGCCTTTCATATTCCTCTGAATCTATTTCCATGGAATCTTCACTAAATTCATCTGCGGTTCCATAACCCTCCAGCCATGCATTATCCCATTGCAGGCTCTCTTCTGTAGTGTCAAATGCATCAGGCCACCCATCATCCTCTATCTCCCCGGGTCAACTGGTGCCTGGCCCGGAGCTCCCAGGGTCTGCCCAAGTCCACCAGGCTGGAACCCTACAGAGACTGGATGGCCATCTGTCAGGGGTGCTTTGAATGCTTCTTGGCAGGGGGTTGGACTGGATGGCCCACAAGGCCTCTTCCAATTCTATGATTCTATGATTTTATGAATTCATTTGGCAGAAGTTAGTATGTGAATCTGGACCACCTGGGATAAGGCCGCCAAACTGAGTGTGGCCTGTTTGCCTGTAATCTCAAGGTCTTTCAGGTGACCACCCCAGGTCATTTGTAGCAGGCAAATGGGTCCTGCCTGCTCTCTAACTTGACCTGACCTCCATGCTAAAACAGGCCAAAGTTCTGACAATCAACATTAGCAGGATGCTGTCAATAACAAGCAATCCTCTACACAAAACACCACACATAGGAGCTTAGGAAGGCATGAGAATAGAAACAGATTGCGGTGGGGAAAGCAGGTTATATGGGCCAGAAGAAGATGCAAATCAAGCCTTCAGTTGCTCCTGAGCCCACTTCACTGGTAGACAACTAAGCTGTTGCTGATAGCTTTACTTTCCTACCCCATAACAGCATCTGGTAGAGACTGCATAGGCTTCTGGGAAAGAGAGACAGATTTGACATCTGGAAATTGGTGCCCCCCCCCCCCCACTTTGTTCACAATTGTGATCCACAAAGTGGCATTCTTGGTGCACTTCCCAGCTGTGATATAGATTATATGGTTTTATATGAGGGCGGGTCAATAAGTCAGTGACTTTTTGAATTTCCTCCCTCTTAACTGAAAGGGCAACACTGTTCCTGTCAACAGGCACCTGTCAGTTGACTCCTGTCAAAATTTGAACAAGCTGTGCCATTTAGTTTGTGTTTGACAGCCATTGATAACAGACTACCGTGTGACTTGAGAATATGGAAAAAAGTGAATTTTGTGTGCTCTTTTTTTTGCGGAAAAAAACCATCACTCAAATCAAGGCTAAGCTTGATAAATACTATGAGAACTCTGCACCATCTATTTCAATGGTAAAAAGGTGGTTTGCTTAATTTCGTTGTGGCCGTACAAGCATGGAAGATGCCGAACATTCTGGATGCCCAGTTGAGGTCTCTACACCCAAAACAATTGAAAAAATTCATGATATGGTATTGGCCAATCAGAGATTGAAAGTGCAAGAGATTGTGGAAGCCATAGGCATCTCACATGGCTCAGTGCTTTCAATTTTAAATGATAACTTGGGTATGAGAAAGCTTTCCGCAAGATGGGTGCTGCGTTTGCTCACAATCGACCACAAACGCAATCATGTGACAATTTTGCAGGAGTGTTTGTCATTGTTCAACCACAATATTGATGCGTTTTTGCGCCGTTTCATAACCGTGAACAAAACGTGGATCCATCACAACACACCAGAGACCAAACAGCAGTCAAAACAGTGGGTTTCTTGGGGTGAATCGGCGCCAAAGAAGGCCAAGGTGGGTTTGCCAGCCAATAAAGTCATGGCAACCATTTTTTGGGATTCACGTGGTATAATCCACATTGATTACTTTCAAAAGGGTAAAACAATCAATGGCGAATAAAATGCCAACTTATTCGGTCAATTTAATGAGGATTGGGAGGGGGGGAACCGACCCCATTTGGTCAAGAAAAAGGTTCTTTTGCACCAGGACAATGCAAGGGTGCACACATGCATAGTTGCCATGGCAACAATCCATGAATTGGGTTACGAATTGCTCCCTCATCCCCCCTATTCTCCGGATTTAGCCCCGAGTGACTATTTCTTGTTTCCAAACCTGAAGAAATGGCTCAGCGGAAAGAGATTTGACTCCAACAATGAAATCATTTCCCAAACAAATACCTATTTTGATGAACTAGACAAATCTTATTTTTTTTGGAAGGGATAAAAAAAATTGGAGAAACGTTGGACAAAATGTATAGAGCTCAAAGGAGACTACGCTGAAAAATAAAATGATTTTTTAATCCAAAAACCTGTGTTTCATTCAAAAAGTCACAGACTTATTGACCCACCCTCGTAGTTGTCTGAATGTCCTCCAAGGCTAGGGTCATGGCAGTTCAATTTCCCACGTGCACTTTTTAAAAGTGTCCTTTCAAAATCTCCCATGGGGGTAGGGAAAATCTTTCTCTTCTCTCAAAGTCATAATGAACCAGAAGTGCTCTCACAGTTTTAAAAAAAACAAATGGAATAAAACTCACTTGCCAATAGATTTATAATGTGTAAATAAAACAGGTATGCCCTTATCTTGACATGTACAGGATATATAAACATTTGTGGAAGAAAGGTGCTTCTGTAACAATGGAAATACTGTTGATGAATAAATGTGTTGTTTTTTTAAGAGCTCAGTTGTACATTCCCACTATACAAAACTGACTGAATTGCACACACCCATTCTGGAAAGCATGCAAAATTCAAGGAAATACAAACAAGCAAGGTTCATGATCCTTGCTAAGATGAACTCTCAAAATGAAAGCAGCCTCAACTACGTAGTTCTATCACTGGAAAAGAAGATACAGGTGAAACATTTCTTCTAAATTTGTCTAAAGCTTTGAAAAGATCTTGTGCCTGGTATAGAATAACACCCACACGGTGCCTACTTTCATGTTCAAATTGAACTAGTCGGCATGAAGGTCATTTTTTAGGTCTTGGATGGGAGAAAAACAATGGCCAGATACCTTCATATAGCAAGGCAGTCTTGCATTACCTTGTCTGGATCTATTACCTCTTTAGGATTAAAATGACAGGAACTGAATCCCATATGTCAGCTCCACTTTTTATCTATTTTTTACAGATAAAAAAACAAGATTTTTACAGATTAAAAAAAACATGTCTTACTGTATTGCCCTGCTCTTGCAGTGAGTTAGGAAATTGGCATCCATCCCTCCTTTTTCCTGACACAGAGATTAGCACTTGGGATCTTTTTGCCCTGCCAGTTGGCTTCAATATATATGTATGTATGTACTCATGAGAAAATAATCACTAGTGTATTTGCCACACTGCAAAAGAAACAGTGTGCATGCTTTCCACAGGAGGCACAAGGAGAAAGGGAAATATCATCTGAAGCTGGCTCCGAATTGATCTGTTAGCCAGGTCCAAAAGACCGTGCTGTCCTTGACTCGGAATTATGTCTTAATAGCATTGCATTTCCCTTCCAGCAACTCAGGGCCTTTTAGGAACTATTACTAAATGGTGTCACTTAGGGATGGTGGTGTAAATCCACTAGCTGACACCATGAAATGACTCTCTATAATTTTGTTGTGCAGTGTTTCAGCAGAAATGTATTTTAAGAAAAATATCCCTGTAATTAGATATAATCACAAAAACATTTTTCATAAACCGATCTTACATATGCGATATCCATTAACTAACAAGGCTAAAATTGTGCTAATTTCCTATTTGAAACTGCTAATGTGCTTGCACTCTAATCAGAGCTGTCACTACCCAAATACAATAAGATTTCAAATCATGTGGTTTTATTTGCACACACCACATGCATGTGCTGTTGTTTTCATTGTTGCCAGGTTTTTTTTGTTTTTTTTTTTTAAAAAAACTTATTTGACAGATGTATTCTTATATTTTAGTTACAATACTGTGGTATGGTATAGTGCTCCATTAAATTCAGTTTCTCCTAGGTCCCTTTTAAAATGCATTGCCCTGTATTCCAGGATGGATCTGATTCCAGATTATATGCTTTGAATTGGATTATATGAGTCTTCAATGCCAAATAATCTGGGATAAGAAGATAATCTGGGATCGGATCCTGGGATATAGGGACAGTGTGGAAGTGGTCCTAAAATCATTTTTAGGAGAGCCTTTTCGAACTGAAATGTATTGTGTCCTTCATCTACCTCCACCTGAAAAGGGATGTATTTTCTATATCATCTGTCAAAGGGATCATCAAACAGTCCTATCAAGAATAGTTCTGCTTTTGGGAAAATTTTAAATTTCAAAATGATGTATTTCTATCCAAAACATTCTTACTTTATCACATATCCATTCCATGTAATAAAAAACATCCATCTATCATTATACTTCCAACAAGTATTAGAAAATAATATTGTTGACAGTATTTCTGTTGTTAAATGCCATTTTAACAACATGGGGCCAGAAGTTTAACACAGCTGGTAAATCACCAGCAACTATAAGATCTGTCAACCAAAAGGTTGCAAGTTCAAAGCCCTGGGTTGGCGTGAGCGGTTGACTCTCAACCCTGCTCACTGTTTACCTAAATGCATGGTGACCCAAAAGGAAGGAGGAAGTTCTGATGGCTCTTTGTCATAGAGAATGGAGCAACAGCACCCTCTGTGGCTGGACTCATCTTCCTTGGCACCAAAAACAGCTGGACACTGAGTCGGCAAAACTTCCTTTCTGTTCTGTCTGTCTGTGTATTGTCTATACAAAGCAGCATTGAATGTTTGCCGTGTATGTGTGTGCTGTGATCCGTCCTGGGTCCCCTTCGGGGTGAGAAGGCCAGAATATATAAAGTGATGTTGTTATTATTATTACATCATCTTTTTAAAAAATGATTTTTATTAGTTTCACAGAGTAACACACACAAAAAAACATGTTAAAAAAAAGAAGAGAAAAGAGCATAGAATAAGGGTAAACAAGGCAGGCAAGCGCCTTGAAGGAATAGGGGATAGATAAAACCTCCCATAGGTAGTCCTAGAGAGGTAGAAAGGAAAGATAGTGTTAAGAAAAAGGTACCTTGACATAAGTATGAAACAGTAACGGGGTTTGCCCCGGTCTTTTCCCGCTTAATCCATATTAACTATCCTAATACACTATCCCTCTCCATTGGCGCCCCCTTGCAGTGGGGGAGAGGCTTGCGTACCCTAGTGAAGTTGTGAGCTATGCTGGCGGTGGCATAATAGCCGGCGGTAGGGCCTCCCATACCAGACAGGTCACAACCGAAGGGTCTGACAAAGAGTGTCAATGGGCAGGATGGGCTCTCTAGCCTTTTGGCAACCATCCTAAGAGAAGGAAAACTCTGATTTCAAACCCGGGCAGATGGTGCTCGTCTAACCCTGTAAGGTCAACCATCTAAGAGAAGGAAACTCGAACCAAACCTACGACCTGAGGACCTCGCTGCCACCGTCCAAGCTTGCTAGGCCCTGGCAGATGAACCTTTGGTTTAAAGGGTGAGGCCAGTTCTGTGCACGCTGCGCTCCACCAGAAAAATCCATTGCACAGGCTCGAAGGACACATCCAACTTCGAAAAAGCCCTGTAGCGATAGGCGAGGGACGAAACGGTAGGTGTAAAGATGCACTGGAAGCCGCAGACCCAACCCTGCATGCAGGCGGTTCAGGACTTTGGTCGCTCGAGACTGACCCGGGAGATGACAGTCTTGTTCGGCAGCATCCTGAACGACCAAGCAGCCTTTTTAAAGGAGAGCACTGCTTGCTCCGTATGGAGAGGGCCTAGAAAAGGTGGCCTAACGAGCTCATCCCCGTCTACCTGGTTGGCTAGCCGCGGCCAGCGGGCATCTTCGATGCGGTCGAACAAAGACAAAGAAACAAAGGCCAACACCTGCCTGCAAAGGTGCAAATAGACTGACACTTGCATGCTGGAACATCAGAACCATGCAAGATTCTGCAGATAGTGGACGTCCTGAGCGTCGTTCTGCTCTAATAGCCCATGAACTATCACGGCTTAACATTGACATCGCTGCTCTTAGTGAAGTTCGTCTCCATGAGGAAGGCAGCCTTAAAGAACACGGTGCCGGCTACACACTCTACTGGTCTGGCAAACCCAAAACTGAGAAACATCTTTCAGGAGTAGGCTTTATGATTAAAAACTCCATCGCCTCTAAACTCGAGACGTTGCCGACAGGTCACTCTGATCGCATTATCTCCTTACGCCTCCCACATGCTGTTCTCTTCAGTATATATGCCCCAACTATGCAAGCTGACCCTGTGGAGAAAGACAAATTCTACTCAGACCTCGCCACCTCATACAAAAGGTCCCTGCAGAAGATAAAATCTTTTTGCTTGGTGATTTAAATGCCAGAGTAGGAAAAAACTTTGAAGCCTGGAAGGTGTATTAGGCAAGCACGGTGTTGGAAACTGTAATGATAATGGGCTCCTTCTGCTAGAGTTTTGTGCAGAACAGCAGCTGACTATTACAAACACCATCTTTCAGCAGAAAGATAGCTTGAAGACCACCTGGATGCATCCCGATCAAGCAGTGGCACCTCATTGACTATGTTTTAGTGCGCCAGAGAAACATTCGTGATGTCCGTCATACTCGAGTGATGCCCAGTGCAGAATGTCAAACAGACCATCGCCTTGTAAGATGTAAACTAAATCTACACCTTAAGCTCAAACCTAAGAGGGTGGCATCTTAAAGAGGAGACTCCAAGTCAACAGTCTTCAACAGGCTGTTGTGAGAGACAACTTCAGGTAAATCTGCAAGCAAAACTTGAAGTCCACCCTACAGATTCTTCTCCTACAGCGCTCTGGCAACACATCAAAAACAGTATCCTGCAGTCTGCTGAAGAATCCTAGGATTCTCCCTTAAGAAAAACCAAGACTGGTTTGATGAAAACAACCAAGAGATCCAGGAGCTGTTGGCAAAGAAGAGAACCACTCACCAGGCATTCCTCGCCCAGCCATCTTGCCATGTAAGAAAAGCAGCCTTTCGTCTCGCATGTAGTAAACTCAACAAAAACTCAGAGACATCCAGAACAAGTGGTGGATTGATTTATCAGAAAAGACACAACGCTGTGCAGATCTCGGTGATCACAGAGGTTTTATGAAGCTCTCAAAGCAGTGTTTGGACCTACTTATCAGGTCCAAAGCCCCTTATACAGTACAGATGGTCAAACACTAATTACTGATAAAACCTCCATCCTGAACCGATGGGCTGAACATTTTCAGGGTCTCTTTAATGCCAGCCGAGTAGTCAAGGTTCAGCTATCCAACACATGATACAACAACCAATGAAAAATGAACTGGACACAGCTCCCACTCTGGAAGAGACCATTGAGGCCATACAGCAGTTGAAAAATGGCAAGGCAGCCGGGATCGATGGAATCCCACCTGAAGCTTGGAAACAGGGAGGTCATGTACTGCATGCTAAATTCCACGAGCTCCTTGTGAGTTGCTGGGAAAAAGGTGAACTGCCATCAGATCTCCGAGATGCAGTTATCATCACCCTGTATAAGAAAAAGGGAACAAAATCCGATTGCTCAAACTATCGAGGTATAACACTGCTCTCCATTGCTGGAAAAATCCTTGCAAGGATACTCCTGAACAGATTAGTTCCGGCTATTGCAGAAGAACTTCTCCCTGAAAGCCAATGCGGCTTCAGAGCAAATAGGAGCACCACAGATATGGTTTTTGCCCTTAGACAACTGCAAGAGAAATGTAGAGAGCAGAACAAAGGACTCTATGTAACATTTGTCGACCTCACCAAAGCCTTCGACACTGTGAGCAGGAAAGGTCTGTGGCAGATCCTGGAACGTCTAGGATGTCCCCCAAGTTCCTCAAAATGATTGTCCTGTTACATGAGGGCCAGCACGGTCAAGTCAGATATGGCGATGCTCTCTCGGAGCCCTTTCTCATAACTAATGGAGTGAAACAAGGTTGTGTTCTTGCACCAACCCTATTTACAATCTTCTTCAGCATGATGCTCCAAAGGGCTATGGCAGACCTACAAGAAGAAGACGGCATATATATACGCTATCGTACTGATGGTAGCTTGTTCAACTTAAGCCGTCTGAGGGCTCGCACTAAGACTCTAAACTATCTAGTCCGTGAGCTACTTTTTGCTGACGATGCTGCCCTTGTCGCCCATTCAGAAGCAGCCCTGCAGCGCCTCACATCCTGCTTTGCAACAGCTGCAGAGCTGTTTGGGCTGGAAGTCAGCCTGAAGAAAACAGAAGTCCTCTACCAGCCCGCACCACAGGAAGAACACCACCATCCTCATGTCAGCATAGGCACATCTGTGCTTAAGTCCGTTCAGCAGTTCACCTACCTGGGAAGCATCATCTCTTCAGACGCCAAGATTGACAAAGAGATAGATCACAGATTATCAAAGGCATATAGTGCATTCGGAAGGCTTCACAAAAGAGTCTGGAGCAACAAGCACCTGAGACAAAGCACCAAAATCAGTGTGTACAGAGCTATCATACTGTCCATTCTCCTCTATGGGTCTGAAACATGGGTCACCTATCGCCAACACCTACGACTCCTCGGCGCGCTTTCATCAGCGCTGTCTTCGCACAATCCTAAATATACACTGGACCGACTATGTGACGAATGTTGCTGTCCTTGAGCAAGCAGGGATCACCAGCATTGAGGCCATGCTATTGAGAACACAGCTGCGCTGGGCAGGACACGTCTCTAGGATGGAGGACCACCGCCTCCCAAAGATACTACTCTACGGTGAACTCGCCACGGGTCAGCGCAGAGAGCGCCCCAAAGAGATATAAGGACTCCCTGAAACAACATCTCAGGCTTGGCCAGATTGATCACCAACAATGGTCCACCCTGGCCTCACATCGGGAGGCATGGAGAAGCACTATCCACAATGCTGCGGCCTCTTTCGAGAAGACACGCCGAATGGGTCTCGAAGAGAAACGACAACGCAGAAAGAACCGCAACTTGGAAAAAACATCACCCAAGGAGACTTTCTGCTGCGCTTTCTGCAACCGAACTTGCCTATCTCAGATTGGCCTTTTTAGTCATCAACGCGCTTGTAAAAAGCGTGGGATGAGTCCTTCCTGAATCTTCGTTCGCGAAGTAATGCCGAGAGAGAGATCTGTATTTAAGTCGTAGGAATATGTGTAGTTTAGATGAGTCCTCCAGGTCTTTTCCCAGATTTCCAATTTAATATTGTGTCCGAAATTATTGGCCCATTTGATCGTACTATTTTTCACCGTGTCTTCTTCTGTATACCATACTAGGAGTTTTTTAATAGATTATCAATATTCTCTTTTTCTTTTTTTGAATTAGTTTGTCCCAAAAATTTGCAGTTGAATCGAAACCTTTAATTTTATCTTTTTTTAAAATCTCTGCTAGTTGTTTGTATTGGAACCAATTAAATGAATTATCCTTTTTAAAAATGTTTTCTAGATCTGTCAAGCAGAACTCCTTATTATTCTTTTCCAACACAGACTGGTATCTCACCCAAGTGGTTCTTCCGTATTGTCGTCTAAAGAAGGCTTTTTGTGGTGAAAGCCACATGGGTGTTTTCTTATACCTTAACCATATCTTTAGTAGGGGAGCCCTAAAAACATGATTATTAAAATTCCTTTCTATTCTCGCCCTATCATACCATATATAACCGTGCCATCAGGCTCTGAGATCAAATCCTTCCAGTGCTAGCAAACTCTCATTAGTTAGAGAGATCCATTCCGTTATCCACTCTAGGGCAGCCACCTCATAATAGAGTTCTAGGTCTGGGGCACCGAACCCCCCTCTCCTTTTGTCATCCACCATTACCTTCCACTTGATTCGGTGCTTTTTCCCCTGCCAACTCTTTTTTCCAAGAACTAAGCAGTTTTTTATTTTTTTAAATTGGAAGATTTTGGAAGAGGAATAGAATCTTTGGAATTATATTCATTTTAATTAGTGATATTCTACCTAGTAATGAGAGGTTGAGGTGTTTCCAGTTCTCAAGATTTTTTTTATCCCTTTCCACTTCTCTTCGTAGTTATCTCTTAATAAGTTTAGGTTGTTTGTCGAGAGTGTCACTCCCAAGTATTTAACCTTGTTGGACACTTCTATATTAGTTTTTTGTTTCAAGGTTTTTTTTTCTTCCTTACTTAAATTCTTTGTCAACATCTTAGTTTTTTGTCTATTTAGTCTGAAGCCCGACACCTCGCCAAAGGCCTCTATTTTGTTAATCCATTTATCTATGTTGTTTACTGGTTCCTCTATAACGCAGACTAAATCGTCTGCAAAGGCTCTTAATTTTAGCGAACAGTTTTTCATTGTTAGACCCCTTAGCTCATTGTCTGATCTTATATTTGACATTAAGAGCTCAAGTACCATGATAAATAGGAGGGGGGGAGAGCGGGCATCCTTGTCTAGCGCCTTTATAGATTGGGATTTCTTTCGATAGCTCTCCATTAATACATATGTTTGCTTTTTGTTTTTTTGTATATTGCCGAAATACTATTAATGAAATTAAACCCCAAGTCTAGTTCTTTCATCACTAGTATTATCATGTCCCAATTTACGCGGTCAAAGGCCTTTTCGGCGTCAACAAATAGAAAAGCAGCCTTTTTTTGAATGTTGGACCTTTAAAATTCCATTCCATCTATGACCAGTCTCATATTTTCTTTAGCCTGTCTACCAGGGAGAAACCCTGCTTGGTCAGGTTTTATCCACTCTAACAAGAAATTTTTAAGTCTGTTTGCAATTATATTCGAGTAAATTTTATAATCTAGATTTAGAAATGAGATGGGCCTGTAAATTTTCATGTCTGTATCGTCTGTCCCCAATTTGTGTATTACAGTAATCGTTGCTTCTGACTAAGATTACTACATCATCTTGTAATTTTAAATTTCTAAGACCTTAATTCAAAACTTCAGTTCATTTTTAGGAACTTACTGACATTTACAGATTTATTTGTATTTGGGATGAAAACAATTTTAACTCTTTTTTAAAAGAGGAGAAAAAGTGAAAAATGATTGTTCCTCATTCTCACATATTATACTTCTCTTTCTAAAAGAACACCATTATATTTAGTTACTTAATCCCAATTGCTTATTTGAATAATTTATACCAAAACTCTAGGCAGTTCACAGATTCATTAAAAATCATCATCATTATCAGTTATGATATCAAATCTGATTATCATATTAAAAGAAGCACTGGATTATAAAAAGCACTGGGGTTTCTATTCTTCAGACAGTCAAGATGCTGATTTTCACAGTGCTCTTTATTTGAACACCAACATCACACCCTGCGTGTTAAACATGTGCACACATTGGACCCCCTCTGAAATTGTAGTCCAGATGCTCAGCTGGTGTCAGTGGGCATAGTTATCCCTATTAGGAAGTTCTCCTGATTGATGCCAGATGAGCATCTGGTCTTAATTATTCGCTTGGTTGTGTACCTTATAAAAATGAGCCCCTGTCTTTTGCTAGAGGCTGTCTCCATAATTGCTACAAAATAGGTAAGGCAGTCTTTTTATTGAGATAGCTTGTACTTTCTGTAAGAACACACAAACTCTTACACTAAGCAACAAAACAAACATCGTCTTGACAATTCTCATCTTCCTTTTTCTCTGGGGCCTGCTGGACAATAATTGTTTATACCAAATGGATAATGGCTTCCAATGATAAATGCAAGAGCTGCTGCTATAGACATTTACCATCTTCCTTTTATCTTGTTTGCTTTACCTTCTAATGGGCTCACATTGTACCTGCTACTGTGAAATGTTGCACTAATGGCTGCCTTCTGCAGAGCAAATAATGAGACTAAGAGACATTAAACCCTTTTTGGCAGGTGAATTAACTCTTAGCTAATTCCCACTGATTCAGTGTGCTTGTTCTATTTGGGAGACTCAGTCTAGTTAGCTTTGTCATATGGAATATGTGGAGAACAGGATCACCTTGTCCTTTGCCTTTGGTGATAAAATGTCTAGGACTGGCTTTAGTTGCCAGAAATCCAGATAGGATACTCATGAATGTAAATTGTCCAACCCCTATATCCATGTATTCAACAAATGTGAAGAGTTTACTTACAAGGGTTGAATGAAAAGAAATTCCTCCACCTTTGTTACTTGGGTTTGGATGGGAAGATTTTAAGAAATCAAACACAGAAACAATACTTAGAATGTGCTCTTTAACTACCACTATTCACTTTTCACCAGACAATTGGATACATTTCTGCCAATGATGAACAAGTTTTCTCAAGCCGTCACAGAAGAGGTCAACACTCGGTTTCCGCAACCAGTGTCTCACTGTTCTCTCAACATCTTCATCAGAAGCATAATAATGTCCCCACAGATCTTCTTTCATTATCGGGAACAGATGAAAGTCAGATGGTCTGGACTGTATGGAGGGTGCCGTATGGTGGTGAGATCCAGTCTCTGTCAATCTGTCAACCTTTTGCTTGTGAAACTCGGTGGTTGCCGTCACAAGATGTTCAACCCTTTTGTCACGCAAGTCAGATGTTCCCACCTCAACATCTGTAAACTTACTTGCCCAATGATGCACAGTACTCACATCAACACAATCACCATAAACAGCTTGCATTCTCTGATGAATCTCCTTTGGGGTGACACCTTCTGCTGTCAAGAATTCAATGACTGCACATTGCTTAAGTCGCATTGACCGACCGTCTGCACAGGGTTCCATACTTCACACTTTAGCAACACAACCGTTCAATGCAAAGGCTCCCCACCAAAATGGAACTGTAGAGGAGAGTCTACCGAACAAGCCAGTACCTGCCACATACCAGTACTGCCACCTGTTGAGGAGTTACGAAGGTGGAGGCATTACTTTTCATTCAACCCTCATATGTGTGCATTTTATGATAACAATAGTCTCACCCATCATTCTTCCATGTTCTTCTGACCTAACTATTCCAAGAGTTCCCAGTTTTCTGCTTGTGTTGTATATGCTGTAGGATGTATAATGAGATCTTGGTTTCAGCTAGGGTTGGTTTCAGGACTGGTAGGGATACTAAAATCAGTGGATGCTCTTGTCCCATTATATACAACAACATAATAATATTGTAACCCTTATACAGAAAAGCAAAATCAAGGGTTCTTTGGGGGATTCCCCCCCCCCCCCAAATACTTTTGAGCCATAGATGGTTTCAATTATGGATGGGATTTGTGGCTATTTGGGGGATGGGGATGGGTTACATGAAACAAAGATTTTAGAATATCAAAACTCAGCACTGATCATGAATGGGGGCCTTCCAGTGTGAGCCCTAGTGTATACCTGCTGGAGCGAGTGCTAATAAATATATTTGTCTTACACTTATAATTAACCATAGCTAGGAGTAAACTAATTACAAACAAGTTAGTCATTAATTCCTTTTTTTCCAGTAATGCCTGCTCTGGATTTTAGTTCAGCCCCAAAAGAAACTTTCCAAGATTTTGCACCTCATCTTTCATCATCATCATCTTTATTACTTGACTAGCTTGGGGACCCGGCGGTGCCCTGGTGATTTGAGAAGTGCAGCAGGATGTAGAGTGGGTCATGGGGGCTCTGTGTGCCAAGTTTGGTTTTGATCCATCATTATTAGGAGTTGCAGTGGTATCATGAAATGACTGAAGGTAGTGCAAGTCCCATCATCTGTGGTCTACCCTCCCCCAAAGTGTAATAGAATGTAGATTGGGTCATGGGGTCTCTGTGTGCAAAGTTTGGTCTGTATTGGTGAATGGATGAGGGTTGCATTGGTTTTAGGAAGTGAGTGAAGGTACTTCAAGTCCCATAATCCATGGTTCTTCTCACACAAAACTGCACCAGGATGTATAGTGGTCATGAGGGCTCTGTGTGCCAGGTTTGGTGTTGATCAGTCATTGGATTAGGTTTGTAGCAGGATTGGAAAGTGAGGGAAGGTACTGCAAGTCCCATCATCCATGTTCTCCCCTCCCTAAACTTCAATAGGAGGTAGAGTGGGTCACTGGGGCTCTGTGTGCCAAGTGTGGTCCTTATCGGTGTTTGTTGGATGATGCAGTGGTCTGAGGGAACAGAGGGGTGTGAAAGTACTACAAATCCCATCATCCCTTGACAGTCCTTCCCCAAACCTCACCAGGACGTGAAGGCAGTCATGGGGGTTATGTGTGCCAAGTGTGGTCTCGATCAGTAATTGGATGAAGGTTGCAGCGGACTTGGGAAGAGAGTAGAGGTACTTCAAGTCCCATCATCCATGGTCCACCCTCCTCCAAACTGCACCAGGATGTGGAGTGGGTCATGAGGGCTCTGTGTGCCAGGTTTGGTGTTGATCAGTCATTGGAATAGGTTTGTAGCAGTCTTGGAAAGTGAGGGAAGGTACTGGAAGTCCCATCATCCATGTTCTGCCCCCCCCCCCCAAACCTCAGTAGGATGTAGAGTGGGTCACTGGGGCTCAGTGTGCCAAGTGTGGTCTTTATCGGTCTTTGTTGGAGGCCGCAGTGGTCTGTGGGAGCAGAGGGGTGTGAAAGTACTACAAAGCCCATCATCCATTGTCAGTCCTCCCCCAAGCCTTACCAGGACGTGAAGGCAGTCATGGGGGTTATGTACGCCAAGTTTGGTCTCGATCAGTAATTGGATGAGGATTGCAGCGGACTTGGGAAGTGAGTAGAGGTACTGCAAGTCCCATCCTCCATGGTCCACCCTTCTCCGAACTGCACCAGGATGTAGAGTGGGTAGTGGGAGCTGTGTGTGCCAAGTGTGGTCTGTATTGGTCCTTTTTGTTGGGCTCAGTGGTCTGTGGAAACCAAAGTGTTTCAAAGTACTACAAATCCCATAATCTGTGGGTCATGTCCCCTGAACCCCACCAGGACGTAAAGGGGGTTAGGGGGGTTATGTGTACCAAGTTTGGTGCAGGTCCATCACCCGCGCTGGTCGCTGTGGCCTGTGAAAGTGGCTGCCAATCAGAACACTGCCACATATCCGTCCTTCCGCCCTTCCGCCCTCCGCACACATACAAACATTCCGCTTTATTAAGGTATACAGATACAGATATACAGATACAGATTAGTCGCCCTCCACCGAGGTGCTCTGAGCGACATACAGCACAGCAACAGTATAACAGTACAACACCTCTTTTAGAAATAGTATTCACCGCCTTAGATAAATCCTATAAAGCTTGAGTTAAAACACAGACCAGATTAATTAGTTCAATGAACAAAGGAAACTCCAGTTTTCATTGTCAGTAACAAGTAGCAGATAACCATAGAAATGTAAAGGATAGGAAAAAGGTAATCACCAGAATGTTATGAGAATATATGTAGAAAAAAATGTGTAATGGTGATAATGTTATAATTGACTTACATAACGAAATAAACACATTTTAAAAAGTAACAAAAATCTGTCATTCATTAAAATTGTCATTTAAGGAGGAATATGACAAGTGGGTACAGATTAGCATTGTGTGCAGAATTTGTTTCTCCTGTTTCCTTTGGTACTTTGGGAGCATGAAATGGGAAGACTCTCCCCGCGCGAAAATCAGCTCAACATGAAAGCATGCTGGAGCTAATCCCACTCCAAGCCTGCTTTCGATTGCAGCTGAGCACCTCCCATAACTTGCCTTGGAAAGAGAGTGTGTCGTGCCTTGCAGGCCCAGAAAGTGTGCATGCTTGCAGTGTCTGTAACCAAGCACCTCTTACTCTAGAGTAAGAGGTGTTCAGCTGTAAGCATTAGCAGGTGTGTGCACTTTCTAGACCTGCATGGCATGCCACACACACCCTCTCTTTCCAAGGCAAAGAGGAAAGAGAAAGAGAGGGCATGTGTGGCATGCAGACCCGGAAGCTGCGCACCTGCCAGTGCCTGCCGCCAAGCATCTCCTCTAGATAGACAGAAACAGTAAGAAGAAGCCTCATCAGGAAGAGGACACTGGGTGGGAAACAGATCTTTTGGGGTCCCAGAAAGAAAACAGATATCTGCCTTCCCAATTTTGGGAGGCTCCCAAAAATGGATCAGAGCCCCCATCAAAAGCGGTACACAAAATGGGTCAAGGCTTACCCTGAAAGTAGAACCCTATTACAGGTAATGAAACAAATACCATTCGCTGGCACGAGTGTACCTAAATTGAGCTATGGCAATCAAGATAATATCTGATACATTCTGAGAGACAAATAAAAGAGACTGCAACAATGTCATTTCTAGGTATCTTTATGTAATAAGGGCAATCCTTGTAGCGGCTTACAAGGCACAATTAGATGCCGGCAACAATACACAATATAAAACACTAATACAACAATATCTTGACACTGTCCATGGAAAACAAGGCAGTGACTAGCCATGATATGATATTCCATGAAAACATAATTCTTTGTCAAATCTGGGAGTAGGAATTTCTGCCCATCCTAATTTTCACAAAAGCAGTTCTGGCACCATCTACACTGCCATTATAATGCAGATTGAACAGGGTATATTCATATAATCCAGTTTAACTGCATTGAACTGGTTTATATGAGTCTACACTGACCATATAATGCAGTTCAATATGCATAATAATGGCAGTGTAGATGGAGCCTCAATCTCATGAATAGATTCATGTTTTGAAACATGGATGGAATTAATCCATGCAGCTCTCAGAGCTATGCCAACTGTTGCCTGGGGGACGAGGAAGTGTGTGCACATGCTTGTACACACACATTCAATGTTAGATACATAAGTGCTGACATACTTACATATCATAGGGTTCCTCAAGATGGGGCAAATGTATCATTACTTGGTTGTTTTGTTTTTGTTTTTTTTAAAATTTAAAAAAACCATGTTTCTGTTGTTCTGGATTATTTTCTGTCAATTCCTGGCACCAGTTCCAACATTTTATTCCATTTTGAATATGTTATTTTTGTTTCCAAGTCATATGGGAACAATATGCTTTTTGTGCTCTCTTCCTTTCTTCTGAGTTATAGTGCTATCATGCACAAATAAAATAGCACTTAACAGAATAACTTTCGAACTCTCTGCCCTTGCACTTTGCTACTCTGCTGCTGAGTATGCATGTCTAGTCTTGAATACATCTCACCACATTCAAACAGTGGATATGGCTCTAAATGAGACATGCTGCATTATCATAGGATGTCTACGCCCCACACCACTGGAGAAATTATACTGTTTAGCCAGTATTGAACCACCTGACATCCATCGGGTCAATAATGACAGTATCAAGGCCATATCAAGGCAGTGACATATCCAGTCCATCCTGTGTCCAGATATCAACCAGCAAACCAATACGTTAAATCAAGAAATAGCTTCCTAAGATCTATGGAGATACTCACAGGAACACCTCGTCCAAAAGTGGCAGGCTAAAACCTGGAACCTCAATCCATGGCTGATACTGGATGAGAGACTTCCCACTGGGCACAAAGAAGATTGGGTGACTTGGAATGGACTGAATAGACTGTGCTCTGGCACTACAAGGTGCAGAGCTAATTTTCGGAAATGTGGCTACAAAATGGAGTCCACGGCATGCAAGTGTGGAGAAGAGCAAACCGCAGACCACTTACAGCCTGAGCCCTGCCACATGCACAATGGAGGACCTTCTCACAGCAATACCAGAGGCACTCCAAGTGGCCAGCTTCTGATCAAAGGACATTTAGTATAATGTCAAGTTTTCAACTTTGTTTGTTTTTAAAAATACATTATAACTATACCCTCAACCCGCTTCTGGCACAATAAATAAATCAATTCTTTTTTCTTTTTTTGTGATCGCTATTTTCAGTCTCTTTTTAGAGAGACCGAGTAGGATAGAAACAAAAGCAACAAAATAACCCACTATCTGCCAGCCAATGGTGTGTTTTCAAGGAAGAAAAACTGTTGTAGCTAATGGTCACAAATATAGAACTCGTGCATGGCACATCAGGGGAAAATGTCAATTCCCTTCCCATTAATCAGCCTGAGAAGCATGGCTGTGTACAGTATAGGTTTATTGTAGTTCTTGATACTAGTTTTTTTCCCTCAGTTCTTTTTATGAGGATGAATGTTTTATGTCTGCTTGACACTATAAAGGGGTAAACAAAAAAAGAAAAGCCCAAATACCCTTCTGGTTTACTGATGCCAATGGTTTCATATGTTCTTACTGTTATTTTTATTATTACTGGTTGAATCTCACCAGTTGGCAAAACTAAAGAGACTTTCTTACATTTCATGTTTTCAGGACATTCTAGTTCCATTTGTAAGATAAAAAAGTAAATCCAACTGTATTTTGAAAATAAGGAACTTCCATTATTGCGAAGTGTGCTTTCAATGTAGAAAACATGATAATTTTATGCCAAACCAAGTTAAACCCAAGACACTTCATGTTTCTATGTGTAAAGGATTTTAATATTCATTTTTTCCAAAAATTGTAATTCTAATTGCATTGAACTGCATCATATAGCAGTGTATACTCATATAGTGCAGTGCAGTTCAGTTAAACCGCATTATGAAACTGCATTATATGACAGTGTAGATGGGCCCTATGTGCATCACTACACTACCAAAAAGCATTCACAAGATTGACCATTTTGTAGCATGTCATAAAGCAAGCAAGTAAATTCATGCTTGTCAAATAAAAATGTCTTCATCTAACACTGATGACAGATTTGCAAGTTGAGCCCACAATTTATTATCATGTCTGAGTGTTCATGTTGCTTGAAGGATGCAAGGAGGGAAGCAGACTATTCTTATTCCTGCTTCGTGCCTGCTACATATTTCAAGATTTTTTTGATGGGCCCCCTCAGCTGTAGTATCTCAGCTTTATATTTCTAGCCATAAAAACCTCACACTTTACAAATATAAAGACGCATCCTTTGATCTATAACATGCTGTGTGCAGTCATGCTGGCACTGTGAAAACCTTGTAACTAGAGACAGCATCTGTCTGAAAAACTTATGGTGTCTGGCTGCATATATACAAACAGTTGGTAGGACATCAATGTAATTGAGTGTTGCTAGATAAATGGGAGAACTTACCCCTGCCAAACAATTGTATCTTGTACTGACAATGAAATTATCCTTCAAATATTGATTGAGTTTACACTTCTATAAACTAGAATGGGTAAGATTAAAGCTGTACTTATCCCTAAATTACATGCTCTTGTCTTCATGAGAAGCTGTTGGATGGTGTCACACTTCAGAATGGGAGTGGGCATTATAGGAAGGGGATTGGGAGGCGGGTGGGGAAGGGGAATGGTAACTAACTAGACCTGAATAGGTCTTTTTTTAACTTGTGGAATTGTGCAATATAATAATTCTAATTTGGCTAGTACCTTAAACACTCTGACTCTGACATTAGCTCAGCCCTCTTGGCTTGTCGCTCACTAACTGCCTTTTTACCTTACCTAACCTAAACAAGTGTAAAGTCATGCACATCGGGGCAAAGAATCCCAACTACACCTACAAATTGATGGGGTCAAAGCTTTCCGAGACAAACCAGGAAAGGGATCTTGGGGTCTTGGTGGACAGCTCAATGAAGATGTCAACCCAGTGCGCAGCAGCAGTGAAAAAAAGCAAATTCTATGCTAGGCATGATCAGAAAGGGAATCGAAAATAGGTCAGCAAATGTTGTATTACCTCTCTACAAATCGATGGTAAGGCCACATTTGGAGTACTGTGTACAATTCTGGTCTCCGCACCTTAAGAAGGATATAACGGAACTGGAAAAGGTACAGAAAAGGGCAACAAGAATGATCCAAGGGATGGAGCGGCTCCCTTATGAAATCAGGTTGCAACGCCTTGGTCTTTTCAGCCTTGAAAGACGGCGTTTAAGAGGTGACTTGATCGAAGTGTATAAAATCATGCATGGGATAGAAAAGGTGAATAAAGAAAAATATTTTCTTTGTCACAAAACACTAGGACTAGAGGGCACTCCTGAAGCTCCAAGGTAGGAAAATTAGGACTAATAAAGGGAAATATTTCTTCACCCAGAGGGTCATTGGGTTATGGAACTCACTTCCAGAAGAGGTTGTGACAGCTGTCAGCCTGAACAACTTCAAGGCAGGATTAGACAGATTCATGGATACCAAGTGTATCGGTAGTTACTGAAAAGGACATTCAAGTGCCACCTCGGGTGGGTTGAGGTAGGCAGGATTTCCCTGTGGGAGCAGGTCAGGGTTTTGCCCTCCCTTCTGCTCGAGATCCCCGTATACAACTGGTGGGCCACTGTGTGATACAGAATGCTGGACTAGATGGGCTGAGGTCCGATTCAGCATGGCTCTTCTTATGTTCTTATGTTCTTATGTTTTATGTTTAATATTTTTTTGCTATTTACTATTATTAGATTATTAGTAAACATGTCCTTAATGTTTGATTTATATGTTTAAATTTCTAATTTTTTTATTTTTGGGTTGTTCTATAAGTACATCTGATGTTTGTTTTATTGTTTATGATTTGATCTGTTTGTTATGTTATGATGGCATTGAATGTTTGTTAGTTTTCTGTTGTAAACTGCCCTGAGTTACCTCAGGGAGACAGGGCAGGATAAAAATAAAGTTCTTCTTGTTGTTGTTGTTCTCGCTCCAGTTCTCGCCCCAGTTCTGACGGAGTGTTTCTCATGTGGATGGTTGAAGTCCTATGGAGTTACTTGGTGAAAATTTTGATTATGTGAACATTTGGGACACTAATAGGGGTGGCACACATTTCGCCATTGCTTGTTTTATATTTTTCCTTAACTCTGTGGCCACGTTTACCTGTCTGGTAGCAACTTTCAGTTGTTCAGGTGAAGTTGTCCCTTCCTCATCAAACAACTGTGATTTGTCACAATGTCTCTGTTTTGTTTTGTAAATAACACTTCAGGGGGACCTGAAACTGTCTCAAGACCCATGTAACGTGGAATTTATCTCTTTCTAAGGTCCAAACAATGAAGTAGCCATTCCTTCCAGTGTCTGAATGTAATTCAAAGTATGTGCCTAACAGTAGCAAGTCCAGAAGGATGGTTTTTCTTGGGATTGTGGCAGGAAAGGAATGGGGTAAACTCTTATTAATTTATTTACAGCATTTTTACCCCGCCCTTCTCAGAGCGGTTAACAAAGGCAATCCAATGCCACAATCATTACAATATAAACCATAAATATAATGTTAAACAATAGCAGTAAGATTAAAACAATAATCAACAGCAATTAAATCAGAACAATATTCCGTCCACAGTTTGGAATTGATAAGAACAATAAGCCATATCCTCAAATCTGTCGCTAATCCATTCCAGTCATGATGTTGCTTAAGCTATTGTGCAAAGGTCTGGTCCTAAAACCAAGATTTTAGCTTCTTTCTAAATGCCAGGGGAGATGGGGACAAGCATATTTCACTTGAAAGTGCATTTCACAGGTGGGGAGCCACAGCTGAGAAGACCCTGTCCCCTGTCCCAGCCAGCCGCATTTGAGATGCTGGTGGGAGCAAGACCAGGACCTCCCCGGAAGATCTTAAATTGCGGGAGGGACGTAGGGGCAGGTGCACTCCAACAAGTAAGCTGGGCCAGAACCGTATAGAGCTTCGTAGGTCAGAACCAGCACTTTGAGTTGAGCTCAGAAGTGGACAGGCAGCCAATGGAGCTGACACAATGTGGGGGGTTGGTGTGCTCCCTGTATTAGTAATTTCCTATTAGTAATCTGACTGCCGCCCATTAGACTAACTGCAGTTTCCGAACCATCTTCAAAGGCAGCCCCACATAGAGTGTGTTGCAGTAATCTATACGGGATGTGACCAGAGTGTGGATGACCGTAGCCAGATAAGACTTTCCAAGGTACGGGCGCAGCTGGCGCATGAGTCTTAACTGCGCAAAAAGCTGGGGTTCCAGGCTCAGTGATGAATCCAGGACCAAGGTGCGAACCTGCGTCTTCAAGGGGAGTGTGACCCCGTCCAACACAGGCTGTAACCCTATGCCCTGTTCGGCCTTTCGACTGACTAAGAGGACCTCTGTCTTGTCTGGATTCAGTTTCAATTTGTTAGCCCTCATCCAGTCAGACACAGCAGCTAGGCACTGGTTGAAAGTCTGAACAGCCTCCTTAGTGACAGGTGGAAAGGAGTGACAGATTTGGACATGATCTGCATACAGATAACATCTTACTCCAAAACTCCAGATGATCTTCCCCAGCGGCTTCATGTAGATGTTAAATAACATCGGGGACAGTACTGAACCCTGAAGGACTACAGAAGACAATGATTGTGGAGTCAAACAGGTGTCACCTAATAACATCCTCTGGGACCGACCCTCCAGGAATGACCGGAACCACTGCAGAGCAGTACCTCCAAGTCCCATTTCTGCGAGGCGCCCCAGAAGGATACCCAGAAGGAAACTCTTCACAGTTTCCATGGGCTTAAAGCTTCCCTGGATTTTCTGTGGATTCTATATAGAAACTTATGAGCAAGCTGTCAAGGCAGCCAAAAAAGTATACTTCTCTGCCTTGATAGCGTCTGCTAGCTCACGCCGGCTGAACTCTTTAAGGTAATTCGATCTCTGACGACGGTCCCTACCGTCCCAAAAAAAACAGCGATCAGGCCCTTACCGCCGGTGTTTTCCAGAGCTTTTTTGCAGACAAGATACTGAGCCTCCGCCGGGACCTCCCGGCCACAATTGATACAGTGAGAGAGCTCGAGACTCCGTGGCCCTCCGCCGGCCCACCATCGACCGGTTTCGGCCACTGGGCGAGATGCTGTTGATAAGATAGTGGCTGCGGCTCGCCCCACCACCTGCTCCCTCGACCCGTGCCCCTCCTGGCCTGTTAGATCTTGCCTGGAGGGGGTTACGTGGGCCTCTGTTGAATGTCATAAACAGCTCCCTTGAGCAAGGAGTCTTTCCAGAGTGCTTAAAAGAGGCGGTGGTGGCTCCATTACTGAAGAAACCATCATTGGACCCTGCCCTCTCAACTACCGCCCAGTGTCGAATCTTCCGTACCTGGGCAAGGTAGTTGAGAGGGCAGTAAGGGAGCAGCTGCAGTCCTTCTTAGATGATGCAACATGGCTTGACCCCTTCCAGTCCGGCTTCCGTTCGGGGCATGGGACGGAGACGGTCCTGGTCTCCACCACAGACCAACTCCGCTGCCAGCTCGACCAAGGCGGGTCTGCGCTGCTCGTGTTATTGGACCTCACGGCAGCGTTTGACACGGTCGACCACAATCTTTTGATCCACCGCCTGGCCATGGCCGGAGTGAGGGGGACTGTCCTTAAATGGCTGTCCTCCTTCCTCCGCCAGCGGTCTCAGCGTGTGAGGAGGGGCGGGAGGTCTCCGAGGGCTCCCCATTAGTGTGTGGAGTCCTCAGGGGCCATTCTCTCCCCTCTATTATTTAACATCTACATGCAGCCGCCTACACATCTGGTGCGGAGTTATGGGCTGGTCTGCCATCAGTACGCCGATGACACCCAGCTCATACGGAGGATGGAGGGCAGGCCGGAGTCCGACCCCGATAATATCCAACATAGCCTCGAAGCCCTTACTGGATGGCTGCGAGCCAGTCGGTTGCGGGTGACTCCCGCGAAGACGGAGATCTTGTGGCTGGGCGGCCCGGGTGGGGTGGGTGCCCGGCTTCCGACCTGGGACGGTGCGGCGCTGCATCCAGCGCCGTCTGTGAAGAGCCTGGGTGTCCAGTTGGACTCCCAGCTGACCATGGAGGCCCAGGTCTCCATGGCCAGCAAGGCTGCTTTTTCCACCTCCGCCAGGCAAGGAGGCTGGCCCCCCTACCTCTCCCCGGAGCGACCTAGCCACGGTGATCCAAGCCACGGTCATCTCAAGGCTAGACTACTGTAACGCTTTATGTTGGCCTGCCTATGTCGTCGATCCGAAGCTCAAGCTGGTGCAGAACACTGCCGCCCGGCTCCTGTCTGGGGCACCAGCAGGATGCCGTATAACACCAATTTTGCAGGATCTGCACTGGCTGCCTATTGAGCACCGGGTCGCCTTCAAAGTGCTGGTTCTTACCTTCAAGGCCATACACGGCCTGGGGCCAGCGTATCTGAGGGACCGTCTCACCCCATATTGCCCAGCGAGATCACTTCGGTCCGAAGAGGCCAACCTGTTGGTAGTACCATCTGTAAAGTCGGCACATCTAACATCGACCCGCCGGAGGGCGTTCTCTATTATAGCTCCCACACTATGGAACGCCCTCCCGGCCGAAGCCAGAGCCCTGAGAGATCTGCTGCCATTTAGACGGGCCTGCAAAACTCATTTGTTTAGGCAGGCCTTCGGCGAGTAGGCCTCGTCTATACTCTCTGGGCTGTGATATCTCCTGCTGCTCAATTGTTATATTGCATTTTGCTGTTTAATTGTTTTAACTGTTTTTAACTGTTTTTATGTTTTAACCTGTGGCGTTGTGCCACTGGCTCTGTGAGCCGCCGCGAGCCCCCGGGAGTCGGCGGCGAAGAAGCCCCAATAAATAAATAAATAAATAAATAAAACAAAGCAAATTGTGTTTATGGTATTGTGTTTCCTTTCTTAGTACTGCACTCAATTGTTAAAAGTGATTCCTCCATAAGACACCTGGTTGGTGAGACAGTATTGACAGTGCAGAGCTATATGTCCGAAAACTGTACAAGTCTTGCCTATGCAGGAAAGCATGACAGCCAGGCAAGGAAAGGAAAGATTGATTTCCTAAAAGTCCCTTCTGTTCTGTATCAAAGCAAAATTACCAACTAAAGGTCAAAAACAAAGGCAGGTCTGACTAGGAAGTATTTATGCAAGGCTTAAAATCAATTAAAGCCAGGCTGAAAGCCAGTTACCATTTATGAGCAGTCTGAGCTTCTGCAGAAGAAAGTACACAGACATAGACACACAGAGTGACCTTCCTGCGAGACTTGAATAACTGAGGCCTCTGTTTTTGTGCAAGTTCGAGGCATGGAGACCAGGAAATAAACTGTGATAATCAGCAAACAATATTTTTGAATGAAGTAGTACCTAGTTCTATCTCCAAATTAAAAATACCAGGTACCATGGTTTGGAAAGGCCTCACTTTGATAATCCCAAACATGAAAAAGAATTGCCCAGCTAGACCCTCTCTCTGTCATAATTTTTAAATGATTTTTTCTGGTAGAAAAAATTAGGGGAAAACACAGGAAGTTAACAAATGGAAAATGATGCCATATAGAATCTTCATGTAATTCCCCAAAATGAGTAATTGCACAATCAAATTCTCATCTGTAAAATCCCTAATATCCATTGCTGAGTTGTTACATGCGATGGGAGTAACTGGAGATGTGGGAAACTTAATGGAGTCCATACTAGGCTTATAAGGTATAAGGCTCATATACATGTCTTGATAGTGTACTAGTTCTCAACAAATCAAGAAAATGGCCTAAAATATTTTTTGCCATTATGCAAGAGCAACACTGATATTTTGGAC
Source organism: Anolis apletophallus (assembly GCA_030556195.1). Classification (NCBI taxonomy): domain Eukaryota; kingdom Metazoa; phylum Chordata; class Lepidosauria; order Squamata; family Anolidae; genus Anolis; species Anolis apletophallus. Next base: position 175,711,719 of record JARBWK010000003.1, on the reverse strand, counting down.
CCCATGAAAGCATGTGCAAGATCAATGTTTTTAGTGTCTTTATTTTAAATTTTTGTGCAAAAAATCTTGTGGTTTTTTAAAAAAAAGTTTTTCAGCTTATTTAACCATAGTTTCTGTGCAAAAATATTCATGGTTTTTAACAAAATGTCTAGAAATGTGAGTTTACATGGAGTAGTGGCTTGTGTGTTGGACTAGAACTCTGGGAGATCAAAAGCCCACAGAGAAAGAGTAAGGAAGCCACACATTTCCAGCTCCAAAGGAAGCTATATGTGTCTGGTTCCTCTTACCAGAAGCCAATGCCAGTGATGAAAAAATAATGACAGATCTGGGTTGGCAGACTACAATGCTTAAAGCTCTTCTGAGCCATTTTTGTGCCACATGTTAAATTTGCTATTGAGAGACAGAATGAAATAGCCATTTAAATCCCAAACACTGGGCTCTTGTAATTGTCCATAGTGTATGGGAATGATTTCTTGTCTCCCTATGCAACCCCACTACCCCTTCTAGAATGTAGAACTTTGCCTGGATTGTGCCCAAAGCAATATTTTACAGATTCCAATTGTGGGGCATCATTCCATTTACCTGAAATAAAAGACAATTTTTATTTTTACAGGTGTATTGAGGAGCAAAATTATACAGGGGTGATGACAAGGCAATCAATCAATTTGCAGTTCTTAAAAATATCAAAATGCAATGTGGGAGTGGGTACGAAGCTTCAATGCAGCTGTAGGTAGGAAGACAGAAGAATTTGCTCCTTAAAGTTGTCATCTTCTGGAGATTGCTAGCCTTCTGCTCTCCTCGTTGTACCCGTGGATTCTGCCTGTTTTGCATGGATGTCTGGCAAGGCTCTGTCATGCAGGCTCTGTATTGTTAAACTCAAGGTAGTAAATTTCAGGTATTTCCTGGCTGGAAAATTTATAGAGCTGTAGTTCAAGAAAGAAACTTTCATAGCCTCCGGTACTGTCAATATAGTTGATACTTAGACCATTGTCTTGTGAGATAAATATGTTGTGCACTTCCTTTAACCCAGGGACCTAATTCACATTTCAAATTGTCTAGCAGTGCCAAATACCAGTATTTGTGTGGCAGGTGTCGTTAAAGACCAAGCATAATCTTTATAGCTCAGTACAGGGTTCATGTATTGTTAGCCTTCACATGCTGATGCCACAATCTTCATCCTACACACACAATTTCATAAACCACAAAGAAATTACTGTTAAAATTACTGTAGGATAATCAATATATGTACAAAAAGACTGACTGCTACTTTAAAAAAACTGCTCACTTGGAAGTCCAAACTGTTTTCAAATGTTTTGGTAGTTAATAAAGGAAGCATCCTCTCAGTGTCTTCATTTTTGTTTGGATTATGTTGACCGCAAATATTAGGGCCATTACTGATAAAGCTTTCTCACTAAACCTTTTCATTATAAAGTCATGAATTAGTACCTCAAAGTCAGTTTCTCTTGCTATTCAACAGGCAAGATGGGTAAGCAAGTCTTATTTTATTGTAGAATATTTGCATTTTTCTGAAAGTTTTGTCTCCTATCATGGTATCTGGAAATGTATGAAAAATATGCATGCTATCAGGCCACTAAACCAAGAAATAGCTGACATTTACACATTTCATTGAAAATTAATTGTAGTTGTCCTTTTTATATGTTGGTTTATTTTGGGTTCAGGGGAGTCTGTCAATGTATTTGTATTTCTTATTGTATAGGCATTGAATGTTTGCCTTCTGTTGTTGGAATCCACCTTCACTCCCCTCGGGGAGATAGGGCAGAATATGAATAAAGCTATTTAGTTATTTATTTAGGGGTTGCAGTGGTGCAGCAGGTTAAACCTCTAAGCTGCAAAGCTTTCTGACTGGAAGGTTGGTGGTTCAAATCCATGGGATGGGGTGAGCTCCCGTTGTTCTGCCAGCTTCTGCCAACCTAGCAGTTCGAAAACATGCAAATGTGAGTAGATCAATAGGTGGGAAGGTAACAGCACTCCATGCAGTCATGCTGGCCACATGATCTAGGACAGGGGTGGGCAATTACCGGCCCTCTAGGTGTTTTGGACTTCAACTCCCAGAAATCCTAGCCAGTTTACCAGCTGTTAGGATTTCTGGGAGTTAAAGTCCAAAACACCTGGAGGCCCGGTAATTGCCCACCCCTGATCTAGGAGGTGTCTATGGACAACGCCGGCTCTTCGGCTTAGAAATGGAGATGAGCACCACCCCCCAGAGTCATACTCAACTAGACTTAATGTCAAGGAGAAACCTTTATTTATTTATTTGTATCTCATTTATTATTACAGATTGACCATCACTAATCTTGAAATTCCACATAGACTAAAACCCAAAATTGTCCACATGATGAGCTGAGATACTGACACTTGTACTTTTTAATGGTACAAAGTAAAGAAACTTTGTTTCATGCACAAAGTCATTAAAATATTGTACAAAATTATCTACAGGCGATGTCCATAAGGTTTATATGAAACATAAATGAATGCCATGTTTATATTTAGACCCTGTTTTCAAGCTATCATGATGTACACGCAAACACAGTTATTCCAAAATTTTAAAAAATCTGTAACAAAAACCACTTCTAGATCCATGCATTTTAGATCAGGGCTACTCAACTTGTAAAAGTGGATACAGTACATATTATTTTCTAAATATAAACTTGCAAATTTATAAATATATATATTTCACAAGGAAAATTATCAGAAAGGTACATAAGGTACTTGTGAAACAGAAGTAATTTAGTACCATCTTTGAAATGAACTGGAAAGAAGATATTTCTAGGACAATCTCTCTTGGACTTAGTGCCTTCCATCAGATGCATAGAGTGGAGGCTTGGCAGAGAAACGTATATGGCATTTGGAGCTGGAAAGGTATGGAAAATAATCAAAATAGAAAACCATGTAGAAATTGTGATGTGCATTGGTTTAACAACAACAACAACAACAATTTTATTCTTGTATCTTGCCACCATCTCCCTGAAGGGACTTGTGGTGGCTTACACACACACAAAAGTAATCATGATTAAGAAGTTTAGCTAAAAGGAGAAAGGTAGAAGATAGGTTTTTCATAGGAACCTGTGATTAGCCAGAAGATATGTCAAGTGGGGAAAGATCCTTTTCTAGTGCATTGATAATGCGAGCGCAAGGAAAAATTCTTCATGTGAATTGCTGTGCTGAAAAAAAACCCTGATCCTGTATATGGCAAGAACCCAATGTCTCTTCAAACCACTAACAATGGATTCAAATTTGTGGGTTTAGATTAATTCTGCTATTTATTTTAGAGAGAGAGAGAGAGAGAGAGAGAGAGAGAGAGAGAGAGATTCAAAACCTGCTATTTGGATGTCTGAGAAACATTGGTCACAAAGGTAATAACTACAGTAGTTTTCTTTACATCTTTTTGTGCAGTCTGCCGCATGTTTGTTTGAAAGCAGATAGCGTGTGATCGGATACATTTAGGAGAGTATTATATTCTAAGTCTGCAAATTAAAAGCCTGTCCATTTATCGGGACTCATTTAGACTAGAGTAAACATATGAAGGATTGCACCATGCCACTTTAAATTATCAGCGATTCAACCTGAGCAGCAAGACGTGCCACAGTCATGCATGGTTGACAGGCTTCCTTCAATTTTAATGCCTTTAGCTGTAAAGAATGAGATTGAAAGAGAAGGTGATGAAATTGAGCGTGATGCATCTCCCACAATGTCTGGAGCCTCTCAGGCCACCTGCCACCATCGGTTTCGCCTACTGTTTTCAAGAGATTCTTGAAACAGATGCAGCTGGGCCATGGCCAACTTGGCATAAGTCTACATGAATCCTGAGACACTTTATGACCTTAACACCACCAGGCTGGAATAACTGAGGCTGTTTACAGCTAGAGTCAAACCTACATGAAAGGCTCCGTTATCACAGGAGTTGGGACATAAATCAGCTCAGCTCTGCCACCTCGCCTCTCTGTCATTGACCTTTCTGGAAGGAGTGGCAAAGGGAACTCATGGATACCATCTAATATCCTCATGCCATGGTAGACTCTTTCTATTACTGGCTGCTGCCCTTGTTCCTACACGGTGCATTCCAATAATAATATACCCCAATGAACTTTCCATCAGGAGTTCATTATCTCTCTGGTGGCTGGGGAGGGTAGCATGTTACAGTTCATTGACATTGCAAGGGGCAAAGAGATTATGCACTCTCTGAGTTGAGAATAAAAAAGCGCTGAAGTCAAGGCCAGACATAACTTGAACATGCAAAATTGCTGGAGACAATGGTGGCATTGTCTAGAAAAATAAGTCAGGGTCTTATATTAATTTTTGATCCAAAAGATGCATTAGGGCTGAGTTTCAGGGGATGTCTTATTTTTCTAAACTGACTTTTTAATGAACTTTTACTAGGGGCCTGTCCAGGCAGTACATTTATCTCAGGAGCTTCTACAGCAAACAGGAGGGTGGCGAGATGTAATTCCCTGTAAACACGGAAGCAATCGCTACAAAAGGCAAAAAAGCGAGATTTCCAGATGCGGGAATATCGTGGTTTTGAGCCAAATATCTTGGAAACTGCCTCAAGTTCCCTAGGGGAGAAAGAGAGGTATATAAATAAAGTTGTTGTTGTTGTTGTTGTTATTATCTTCATATGTCTGTATGTCCCTGCAATAAAAATCACAGGATTTTTAATATCTAGATTTGTTCCCAGGTTTTAGATATTTGTTCCTGTTTGGCTGTTTTCTACAAAGAAGATGACAGTTGAGTAGAATGCAATAACTTTGTTTGTGTGCCAGAAACTTTATGAAACATGTGGAGTGCACATTTTCTTTGTTCAGGAGAAAGTTGTGGCCCCTTAGTCAATGTTGTACATTTTTCACAAGAAGAGCAATCAGGAACAAACATGTATAACCCAGGAACAGCACTCTGTTGTTTGATGCCACAAGTCCACAACCAAATCTGTCTGAACAGATGGCCAGGCAGCCAGCCTCTAAACTGTCAATAATGATAAAGTTCTGTTCCTGGCTCGAAGGTGTGTGTTCCTCATTGTTTGTGCAGAGTTGACTTGGGCAGAAGTGGTCCTACCCCATAAACTTTATGTGCTAGATACTTCATGAAATGTCTGAAGGGCACAGTTTCTCTAGACAGGACAAAGAACTGAACTTTTGTGGTGATTTTCTGCAGTGATTTTCCACATATCTGCATCTTTAAAAAAACTGCCAAAGTTTCCAGCAGAAGTCCCAGAGTGGTCACCTTGTGAGTCTCTAAATCTTGCAACAAAGCATCAAGTCTGGACAACAAAGGCAAAAATCCCAGGTCCAACAGGTCTGTATGTGGACCTCTTCTGAAGTCCTGCCCCTGTTTAAAAACTGTGATTTAGTGCTATCTGGAAGCACCCTAGGTCTTATTTTTGAAGTAGGGCTTATATTTCAAATATCTTCAAAATCCTGAAAAATCACACTAGTACTTATTTTGGGGATAGGTCTTATTTTGGGGAAAACAGGGTAGAAATCTGGATATTTGCTTCAGAATCTACTCAGTTTAAGAAGCCATTTTAGCATCAAGACAACCTCTAGAATTTGATCTGAATACATTTTGTCTTTTTATATCACTGTCATCATCTTGTGATGTGTGTATGAGAATTAGGGATGTAACTGTGCTGGCTAAGAAGCTTATTTTCACCATATAATTACAATGCTTTGATTCTACTTTAACATTTTGGTTATGTCATATGGACTTCTGGAGTTTGTAGTTTGATTAGACAGTAAAGCTCTCTGGGAATTCTAAATGTCCCTCCTTTAACTGTAAATCCCAGGATTCCATAAAATGGAACATCACGGTTAATGTGAAATCATACTGCTATATAATTGTATAGTGGTGAAAGATCCAAAGACGTGTAAAGAAAAATGCACATTGAGAGTTTTTTTAAAAAAAATCATAATTTACCCAGTTCCACTCCTCCTAGATGGAAATAGAATCAAATGCAATTTGCTGTAGAAAACCATACATTTCTAGATTTGTGAGATATTCTGTGAAAAAATTCATTTGATGGCATGCATTTATTTGAAAAATGTATGAAAAATTCTGCATGCATTTCTACAATACAAAAACATACCATAGTCCTAGGGAGTATGTATCCATTAATGCATCCGAGTTTTTTTAAAGTGAACAAAAGACATGCAGATTTTTTTTCATGTAAAATTACCCCCACAACTGACATAGGACAGAACTGGAAATGGAAAAAGAAGTACATTCTGAAAAATGGACTTGATAGATCTAGTTTATTAAGGTCAGGTTTGATCCATGAGACCAGGCATGTAGTTGGGGGGGGGGCTTGAGGGGTTTCAGCCCCCCCCTTTAAATTCTCAGGGTGGTCCACGAGAAGGCCTTACTGGTACATGGCACAGTGACATCCATGTCCGCACGTGGGCCCTCTGTGCACTCTCTTTCCTTTTTGGTGACCCTGGTTTCAGCCTTTGGTGCTGGGAGAGGAAGGGGAGTACACTGACAGCTCAGGCACCAAAGAGGATGCTGTGGCACCACAGACCATTTGGAGGCCACAATAGGCCTCTGCGCCCGTGCACTTGGCAGGCCTGGGAGTGGAGTGCGGTAAGCCTGTCGGCTGCCTTCTGGGACTCTCTGGATCCAGGTAAACAACAACTCCTATTTGAAAAGGGCAATCATTCCCCAATCCCTGCCTCTATGCACAGTTGGGCACATTGGCTCTATGTGCCAAGTTTAGTCCAGATCCAGCATTGGCTTGTTTCAATGCACTCTAGATAAGGGTGGACTGCAACTCCCAGATCCAAAGTCAATCACACCCAATCCCAGCCTGTCCTGTATGGACAGTTAGCCATATTTGGTCCAGATATGATGTTGGCTGCCTTCAATGCTTTCTGGATCCAAGTAAACAGCAACTACCATTTGAAAAGGGCAATCATTCCCCAATCCCTGTCTGTATGCACTGTTGGGCACATTGGCTCTATGTGCCAAGTTTGATCCAGATTCAGCGTTGGCTTGGTTCAATGCCCTGTTTATTATTATTATTATTATTATTAAACAGTTCTACTTTAAAATTAAGTTAGTTTTGCTACTAACATTTATTATTTAAGCTGTTATGTTTATTCATATCATGATCTGATCACCATGCTCAATATATCCCATATGCATGGGGTATTGGGATAACGATGCAAAAAGTTTGCTAGGGTACATTCTCTCTCACTCAGACTCAGCCCCTCCCCCCCAATCAAAATCCTGGCTACGGGCCTGCACGAGACTAGCAGCTTCAAAAACAACTTTACAATTGTAATCAACAGGTATAGCAAGATTAGTTCCTATCTGACCAATGTCCTTATATGCCTTCAAGTAAATTCTGATGTATGGTGGCCTTACTATATAAGGTTTTCTAGGCAAGGTTCTTCAGATGAGGCTTGTCATGTCTTTTCTTTAAGCATATGAGAGCATGATTTGTACCCAGTGGATTTTTTATGGCTTTTTCTCCTAGGACGCATCCAGAGAGCCCCTTTAACATGGGAGTTTCCACAATTAAAAGGGGGCTGTCCAGATGATGTCCTTGATTTGTGGCAAAATAATTTGTTTGTGGGTTTATTCCACACCTTCTTGGAAGGCGCGGGATAAACCCACTACTTCCAGTGTCTGGACTGCAGTCCAGACACTATTCCCACAGTTTTCCAGGCCAAATTAGCCAAATTAGCCTGGAGAACTGTGGGAATCCCAACCCCCTCCCCAAAAGCCCTAAACCTCCTTTTAAAAAATAAAAGTACTTACCAGCCTCCATTGGATTTTCCTCCTCCTCCCCTTCTCCTGGCTCTCCAATGGAGCCTGGTAAGTATTTTTATTTTTAAAGGGAGGTTTAGGGCTTTTGGGGAGAGGGGTAGAGTCTCCAGGTGTTCTCCTGGGCCAGTCCCAGAATAACATTTGGACACCCACTCCAGAAAGTGCACACTTTTTGGGGTAAGTGTGGACAGGGCCTGAGGAACATCCATATTTTTTAAACACAGATGCTTTTTGGCCTGTCTGGAAGGTCCCCTAGATTCCTCATTCAACGCTGAAATTACTATACCATCCGTCTTCTCTATTTAAAATGCTGGTACCTGCTTTTAATGGTCTCACAGGCTTAGTATGATAATTGTACCTGGAAAACAGAAGATGACCCTTTATCTTTATGGTTGTGAAAAGAAGAGAATTTGAGCAGGTAGAACTTATATGACAATGACAACTTGTCAAAATACCTTCTTTGACACAACTATCTTGGTTTTGTTTTTTTTAGCATTACCTATTTTTATCATTCTGGCAACTTTCTTGGTATCTAAATATTTGAAGGAATACTACTACCCACATTGGCTTGCCTATGTCTTGCTGTGGGTGGAATACACTTAAAAATTAAATGCAGTTTGGCACCGTTTTATCTGCCATGACTTAATGCTATGAAATCATGGGAAGTGTAGTTTTATACAATCTTTAGCCTTCTCTGCCAAACTATAAAACCCAAGATTCCATAGCATTGGGTCATGGCAGTTGAAGTAGTGCCAAACCGCATTAATTCTACAATGAAGAGCCAGCCTTACTTTCTTCTTAAGGAGAGATACATGATGCATTTCTAAAGGAGCAGCTCTTTTCTGTCATGGCAACATGCCTTGGAAATTCCTCTCTAAAAGAAGTAGATCTGGCAGCAGCATTGCAAAGTTTTGTTTGTTTTCTTGTTTGCCAGAGCTATTGTTTCTGCCTCCTCTATAGTTCTCATAGTTTTGCTGTCTCTTATTAGTCACAATCACAAATGGTATTTTATTGTATTCTAGTTATATTTAGCTGGCATGATTAATTTTATTACAGTCTTGTTGCACTGCCCCAAATCCATTAAGAGTGTGTGTGTGTGTGTGCATACATATTGGAATAAATTGGACCCCACCCTTTTGCTTCAAATAATTTCAACAATTGAAACCACACATTTGATTCTTCTATTGATATGTCCATTTGTTTTTTAGACATCAAAGTACCAGGGATTTTTTTTTACTGCAATAAAGGTACTGTCTAGACGGGCCCTGAGTAGTATGAGGAAAAGAATCTTGTGCATTGCCGGTGCCTAGTAGGGACATTCCTGTTTAGGGTTCCAGTCAGTCATACTTCCCATACATGTTACATTTTCTGCATACTTCTGACATTCGAGAACAGGGTTCATTTCATAACCTGCAACTTTTTGCCAGATGAAATGGCTATGCAGCATCCAAGTGAGGCCAAAATAACAGAAATTATCAATGAGGAAGACCACACAAGTCAAGAAAGGCTATGCCACTTTACTTTTGTGTGGAATGGCCAAGATTCTACCCTTTTTCTCCTGCTTAGTTGAGCGCTTGGTATTTTTCCACTTTGAACTCAGTTTGAAGCAATATAAGTAAACTTAAAAAAAAAGGGAAATGGAGGAAGAATAGAGAAATTTGGACATTTTAAAACCAGGTGACAAAGTGGAAGAATTAATCAGGACTGTTCCTAGTCATGGAAGCCTCACCTGCAGAAAATCCCTTTTCTGCACCAGCATTAAAGGTACAGGAGCTTCTCACCTGTTTCCCATTTTGCAACTCTACCTAATGTTCTGTGGATTAAGCAAATGAACCCTGAAAACCTTTATATAACAAATAAAGTATGCTATTTGCTCTTCGTGGCTCTGTTTCTTTGTATTGTTGTTTAAATGCACTTCTTTTACCTTTTCCCCATCCACTATCATTTGGGAAATGCGGAGACAGGGTGAGAAAGTAAAGGTTAAAAGGAAAGTAGCTTATGGAAGAAAAATGAATACATTGATCCCTTTCTTCCCCTTCCTGCGTTGGTACAATCAGAAACCTATAGATGGCTTGTTATAGGAATGGCTGAGACAGTATTAATATATATGTGCCAAATATTACTTCTAAAGGGGGCCCAGAACACTTGGTTTTCATTATACTGATAGCTGTATATTGTAATGTTTAATGATATATTTTTTTAATGACAGTGGCTTTTGCCAAAATCCTTGGCAGCCATTTTGGTGTTATGAGGGAAGTGGAAGACAAGTCAGATGGTGTGTGATTTGATGCAGAACCCATCTGCAAAGATTAAAAGGGCTTTCCAGTCATGGGTTTTAAAGTTTGTGCCATAATTGTTTTTCATTTCTATTGGAAATAGGATTTAAACACACTTCAGCCTTCTCTGTTACCCCTTTTCCCCATTACAAGGTCCGTTGTAAGACCCACTTCATGGATTTTCTGCTAGGGCTATTGAGAAACTGTTATTTATTTTTAAAAAATTGTGAAATTGACCATGTAATGTCTTGGTGAGCTGCCCAATTTAGTTCCTGTCTTTGTTTCAATGAATGACTTCATCAGTTCACCAGCAGGTTTACTTGAAAGTCCCAAAGAATTCAATAAAACTTACATTAATGTTTGATTCTTTCTCTCGTCTACTGATTAAACCTTTTGAAGATAGCATATTAATTTTTTAGAAGAAAAGAAAACTAACTCTGCTAGGCCTAAAAATGTTTAAGCAGGATTTTTTTAGTTTAAAATAGAATTTCATGGAATAGTGCAATAGTGTTATCCTGGTACTAGATATTGTACATGAATTGCACACTTTGTAAGCCTGTGTAGTTTTATAGATATGCAACTACACTCCACATTGATAAAAGCCCCAACAAATGGCAACTAAAAGGAGGGAGTAAAGTTCTAAGTTGGCAACTATTTTGGATTTTCCCAACAATCTAAAGGTATACTCTACAACTGTCATGTTTTGGCAGGAGCATCCCTAATATTCCTACCTTACCACTTTTCAGGAGCATTTAACACAGTCATTCTCAGCCTTGCTAATGCTGCAACCCATTAATACAGTTCCTCAGGTTACATATTTTTGTTTTTACTTCATAACTGTAATTTTGGTATTATTATGGTTGGTAATGCAAGTATCTGATATGCAGGATGTATTTTCATTCATAGGACCTAATTTGGCACAAAAACCTGATATGGCCAAATTTGAATACTGGTGGGGTTGAAGGGAGGGGTGGATTTTGTCCTTTGGGAGTTGTAGTTGATGGGATTTATAGTTAATCTATAATCAAAGAGCATTCTGAATACCACCAATGATGGAATTGAACCAAACTTGGCACACAGAACTCCCATGACCAACAGCAAATACTGGAAGGGTTTGGTGGGCATTGACCTTGAGTTTTGGCATTGTAGTTCACCTACATCCGGAGAGCATTGTGGACTCAAACAACGATGGATCTGGACCAAACTTGGCATGAATATGCAATATGCCCAAATGTGAACATTGCTGGAGTTTGGGGAAAACAGACCTTGACATTAGTCAGTTGTAGTTGCTGGGATTTATATTTCGCCTACAACCAAAGAGCAATCGGAACCCCACCAATGATATAATTGGGCCAAACGTCCCACACAGAACCCCCATGACCAACAGAAAAATACTGTGTTTTTTGATGGTTTTGGTGATTCCTCCAACACTCCCTCACCACCCTTCCAGGGGTCCTGACCTTCAGGCTGAGAAACATTGTTTTAAAAGGTTCGAATTTTTCTCCCCCTGTTTTCCTCTGCTTACTTCAATTGATGCATGAGGTCAAAGAACAAAACAAAGGCTGAAGCCTCTCCTGACTTGATTGCTCATCTTCATTACTAACTTTTCCCATCTTGACCACAATACAATTGTGTTTGTCCACGAATGTCCACATTTTCATCTGTGAAACAATGGAAAGCATAAAAAGTAGCACACTATTTCTTGTAGAAAAATCCAGCTATTCCAATTCTCTTCTTCTTCCAATCTGCAGCCAAAAAACCCCCCTCAACTGATATCATAGCAGTTGAAAATTTAAACAATTTTTATCTTATCGCCAGTTAAGCAAGGTAGGCAAACTATGATCCTGGGCATATCTTTTTGTTCTCCAAATGCACTCAAATCCCTCCATGCTTTTTTAAAAAAAAAACTTTGTATATTTTCTAGAGGACATGGGCAGCCATTTCGGCATTTTGCTCTTCTTGCTGTTGCTGCCTTCCAGTTGTTTTTTACTCATGCTGGCACTATGTCAAATCTATCATGGAGTTTTTTTTAAAGCTGAGTGTAAGACTTGCTCAAGGTCACCCCGTGGATTTCCATGGCTAAGTGGGGATTCAAGCCCTGTTCTCCAGAGTTGTAGTCCAATGCTGAAACCACTACACAGTGCAGGTTCTCTTCTAATCTAAATTTGGTTGAAGGATATTTTTTCAGAAGTCATTGGGGAAAAGCCATTTTGGAGGAAAGCACTTGGGAAGTATCAGGGGTTGAAGCAGATGGTTGGGCTGATCCTGAAAGGGTGATGATACCTTTGAACTTCTTGAAGTTGCCCACCCCAAGCTAGAGCAATTGGTGAATTCTTTTTGGTGGGTCTCTAGTAGATTTAAATACATTTGCTCAGAAGAAACTCTTGTCCTCCTCAATAGAACATATTCAAATATGCATCTTTGGTGTTGCATATTTGTGCATCTTTTTTTCTTAGCAAGATTAGCATCAAATGAGGCCAACAGCAAATGGTCTTCATCAACTGCAAATGTGTGCTTTGGAAGCTTCAAAAGGATGTGCCCCTCCTTAACTATGAAATGCACAGTCACTTCATATAGTCACGGAATTCATCAAGTCACAGGGCCGGTTTGGCTGATATGTATAAGAGATAGATGGAGCCAGAAGCACAACACCCAAACTGCCTGAATTTGACATCCAAAGAGTATAGATTAGGAAGGAAATCACATTCAAGCCAGATGTTTTCAGTTTGCTGCTCTGCTGACAATCTAGTTTATATTCCATTGTTCTCCGTGCAAGGAGTTTGCTTTTTCTAGGATGGTGGGCTCTTTTAAGTAAAAACTCTCATTTGTACAGGAAGCTTTAGGAATGTTTTAAACAAATAAAAATAGGGTAAGCAGATGTGCACTTGAGCCAGTGGCTCTTCAGGATTCAGCAGCCTCAGGTTCAGCAGGGTGGATACATCTTGATGGTATTCCATGTGAACACCATAGACCAGAATACCAAACTTAGGGCCCATCAACACAGGGTCCATACTGCGGGAGCTCCCATGGTTTTACCAGAGGCATCCAAACGATGTCTCCTGTAAAACCAAATTAATTTGGGACAAAGCAGGAAAACCCTGCTTTGTCCCAAATTAATTTGATAGGCCATTACACCTGTGCCTTTGTGAAAGGTGTGGGTCTAATCCTCACTCATTATCATCACTTTATCACTAATGGCCTATGGGCCCAATCCACACAGCCGTCTTGGGTTTTTTCGGGCTGGATGAGCCTAGAAAACCCAGAGGGTACCAACCCCCTTCCCACCCCCGACCCCAAAAGGCTTTAAATATAAAATAACTTACCCGGCCGCCATTAAGGTCCTGCTGGAGTCCTCCTGGTGCATCATTCTAGGAGGGCTTCGGCAGGATCTTAATGGTGGCTGGGTAAGTTATTTTATATCTTAAAGCCTTTGGGGGGGGGTGTCTCAGTGCGTTCCTGGAAGGTATCAGGAGGGCATCTAAACACCCGTCTGGGAAAGCACATGCTTTGAGGGGTGGTGTGGAGACTAAAGGCCACCCCAACTCGGGTTTTTTAAACCCAGGTTTAAAAAGATTATGACTTTATTGCTCTCTCAAAGCACCTTTAGAATCCTTTATGGTTACATCAAAGCAACTACCTATGACTTCTTGTATGTAGAATCTAAGTAGAATCTAAGAATGGGCTGCTGCTCCTGTAAGGGAATTACAATTTTATAAATACAGTCAGCCCTCTCCATTTGCAGTTTCAACCTTTGTAGATTTGTGTGTTCATGGACTTGATTTAAAATGTTTTCTCTGGGAATCTCTAGATCCTCTGGTGTGATTCTATGGTAAACTTCCTCCTGTCATACCACCTCTCCATGAATTTCTATACTCAGCTTCCAGTTGAAGTCAATTATACAAGATGCTGGAAGAACTAAACATTCTTAAAGAAGTGTTGCTTCAGGTTTTAAAATGGAAAAGGCTTTATTTGTAGTTTTCACTTTTATGGGGGTTCTGTGCTCCTAACTGCAATGAATGTGGAGGTCTGACTGTATCGCTGCGCAAGTGAGAATACAGCTGTGGCCTTCATATCTCATTTCCTCACATTGCCATTTGAGGCTGGTCACACCACTCTACTCTATGGATGGCATACCTTCCAAACTTTTTGGCCATGATGACAAATGTTTATCATCAGGAAAAACGTAAAAGCTAGGAGTGGCTGCAGCAATTTGCTTTTTCTCAACCTTCTGGGAAGAGCAAGATTTATCTCTTCTTCTCCCTAATACTGAGTTAAGTGAGTGGAAAAGACAGGATATTGTAACAGGCATGGAACCAAAGGGGGAGGGGAGAGATTGATGAGAGAGGTCGAAAACACTAGTGGGGGGCACTAAAGGAGAAGGGAGGGGCACACTGCAAGTCTAGTAGCATTTCAGCTGTAACATGTTGCTCTAACTACATTCCTAGCAGGGAGTTGTTTTACGGGGTCAATCATCACCCATCTGATTTTAAGTGCAGCAGCACAGAACTTAGCAACACTGAAGGTTATTGTAGTGTTAGAATCCGAAAGCAGCAGGGTGGAATAATAATTTTTCACTGCGCCCCGGGTATTTTAAAAGCCATGGTCTAATGAGATTAGATCTGAGATCTCTGTAGAACATGCATTGAAGAAGCACATGCTCAGTTGTTTCCACATGACCAGACTCACAGGGGCATAGTCTCTGCTTGAAGGGGGTCTTCTGATACCTCCCCTCCAATACAGCTGATGGGAGGGCATGGCACCTTGCCAGGGTAAAAGCCCATCAGTATTTGGGCACCTCCAGGTCTGTTAGGTATGCCATGGGGGCAGTGAGGTATCTAGTGGCTTCCCTAACAATGAAGGCTGGGGAACAGGCTAGGTCAGATTGGCGCTCTATGTTCAGGATTCGTTGCTTAATGAGATCCTTGGCTTGGTCCCATCTCATGCTTAGCAATTGTCCTTGGGAGAAACCTAGTGTTGCGATCTTTGTTGCTACTGTTTTAATCCATGTGGACTGGAAGTCATCTCTCATTAGGGGGGCAAGACCACATGGGGAGAAGGATAGGTGTAGCCAGTAATTGAGAATAGCTGTCCATATTCTTGCTTCCACTTTCACGAAGCCTGTCTTCAATCGTAGGGTGGCATTAGGGACACATCTGGGAGCCTGTAGAGCTGCTCTTAGGAATTTTGATTAGACATGCTCTAGTAGGGCATACTTTGAGAAGGGTTCAAGCTGGGCTCCATACAGCATTTGTGCGATTGGTTTTGCTTCAAAAAGTTTAAGTGCTGGCAGTATAAAGTGACCTCCTCCCGTCCTGAGATATCTTTTAAGATAGCAGATGAACTCTTTTGTGCTGTCCCTGCTGCATACTCTGCGTGGGCTTTCCTGCTGTTGCTGCTATGGAGGGTTACTCCAATATATTTAAAGCTTGAGACCTGCTCTATTTTGTTTCCATCTAATCTCCAGTTGTGCTTCTTGGGTTGTTTAGCAAACACCATAATTTTAGTTTTCTGAAAGTTGAGATGCAACTATTCTTCCTGGCAGTAATTTGTTAATGCTCTCAGGGCTCTTTTCAGTCCAACTTGAGTTCTAGAAGGAAGAACTGCATCATCAGCATAAAGCAGGGTGGATAGATGCCTTCCAGCTAGTTTTGGAGGGTGGAAATCCAAGTTGTATAGGTGTTCCACCATAGATTTAATATAGAAATTGAATAGAAGTGGGGCCAAAATGCACCCTTGCTTGTCGCCTTTCTCAGTTTTGACCGGTTTCCAAAAGATCTGAAAACACAGACAGATTCATGTGAGACAGCACACTCCATCAGGTCACTTGGATGTGACTCATACAGGGCTTTATAGATTTTAACCAGAGTTTTTGAGTTGTTCCAGAGACAACCCATCAGGTGGTTTTGCCGTTGTAACAAGGGAATTGTGTGCCTAAGCTGGAAATAGATATGCCTATTGATTTTGGCTGGTGCGACTAGAGAAAAAAAACAGTTTGTATTTCAAGAATTACCGATTCACACATTTTTTTCATACTTGGCATGTAAATGCACTCAAGGTTTATAACATTCAAAATTTGGAGAAAGGAAAATTGACAGATTTTTGAATCCCTGTTTCAGACACAGTCCGAAGCTTTGATGACAAATGAATAGTTGGGTTTGGTTGACTACAACAGGAAAGTAATCTCCTATCTGGGCCCGAAATCAAGGTTAGAGAGATCAGATCCTAAATAACATTTAAAACTAGTTGTAATTGGAATAATCTGAAACATAGCTTAGACTCTCAAGATATGAAACAGTTCTATTTTTCCGAGGAATATCTGTTAGATATTTGTAGAATTATACTGTATTTAATATAGAATATTGGCTGGTCAGAAGGTACACAGCAATATTTTTCTAATGATGTTGAAGATCCTGTGGCAATAAGAGCCTCATCCTGCTTACAGACCTTTCTGATAATCTAGCAGTCTTTCACTTTGTGTTGACAATAAACCTACAACAAATGTGGGGCAAATTAAATGTCCTCACTTTCCCTTCTTCCTTCCTGATTTCTGACAGTGGCCCATGGTCTCTGTTTGCAAAATATTACTCCCTTGTTTCTCGGCTAAGAGAAGTGACTGAGGTTCTCCAAGAATGATACTAAAAATTAATGTTTTTCTTTCTTCTATCCTACCATGACTCTACTGATATTTTCAAAGAATGAATATCTTGGTGTGTTCAATGCTTTCTTCAAAAAAGAGGTCAAACATCCGCTGCAAGCATAATCCAGAGGAACAATGACAGAAGCTTAAACTTATTTTGACCTTAAGCTCATGGTGCCTTGTGTTTGTGGTCTAAGAGATAGTGTTAAGAATCAGACAGGAGTCAGGTGGGAATGAAACAGTGCAATAAAATAGCCCCCTTTGTGTTTGTCAGTCCACATAATGAGCACAAGGGTTTTCTACTTCCCTTTTGGCCCTGGTAATTGTGGCTCGGAGATGCCAAGACTCTGTACATGACAGCTTCTGCCACCTGATATACCAAACTAGCCAGCCAGGATGTGATTTTAGACAATCAGCAGGCAGGCCTGAAGTCCATGACAAACACTGTTGGAACTGGAGAATGGAGCAGCAGGAGCGTTTGTTGTCAATGAAACACGTTGTTCCAATTTGTGGTCATCTTACAGGGAAGGGCTTTGTTGAATTAGACACAAGTAACAAGAGTCACCCATGTCGAAAATAACTGAATGTAAGTAGCTAAACCAAAAAGCAAGTAAATATTAAACAACACCAAACATACAATAATTAGATAGATATATTGTGTAACTATAGTGCAAAGCACAAAATATCTAATATATGTTTGGTGTTGTTTAATATTTACTTGCTTTTTGGTCTAGCTACTTACAGTTAGTCTCCTTGGCTGACCCTTTGTTTTTTGTGGGTTTTGGATAGGCACGTACTGAGTGTTCTTCCTCTGAAAAAACTGAAAAAAATATTTTTTAAACATACAATGATAATAACTGGCCAAATTAAAAAGGCCACTAAAGGAAGAGAATAAAACCTACTGGAGGCATTCCATTGCCTTATGGCTGAAAAAGACTGCATATACATAAAATGATGTTCGGAAACTTGGGAGTCATGTTCTGCCTACCATCATATTGTCTCAGGAACAGAACACTCTGTATAAAACTGTTTAATTTGTAGAGGTTTATGAAGTCAACAGGGACCATCTCTTATGGTTAGCAGAATGATGAGATTGTGGTACAATTTTGTGAATCAACACAGGCCTTTTCAGCAGAGCATGGAAAAGTTGTTTTTCTGGAATATGTTTACCAGAGGTCAGATGGTCATTTGTCAGGAGTGCTCTAATTATGAATTCTTGCTTGGCAGATAGTGGATTACATGGCCCTTAAGATCTCTTCTAATTTTTTGATTCTATGAATTCCATGGCATGTAATCAATGGATGGGATTTGACATCAGAAAAGTAATTTTCATTCTATTTTTGCATGCATGTTTATTTTAAAGACACACACAATTTACCAAATTCTAATGCAATTTCTCTTTCAGGAAAGTGTGTGTGTGTGTGTGTGTGTGTGTGTGTGTGTGCACGTGAGTCTGTGTATGTTCCAAACTATTCATTAATCTGCCAGGTACTGATCAAGTTAGCTCATTTCAGAATTCGGAAGACAAAATTCCTCAAGCCGTTTCTAATGTGTATGTACATTTTAGGTATATATGTAGCATGAATTGTTGCGATAATGAGACACCTGGAAGGAGGGCTGGGCTGAGTCTTTTCTTGAATCTGAATTGTATTTGTGTCTGTACTGAGATTTGATGATCCATGGCATACAATCATAGAACTGGAAGGGGTCTCATAGAACACTAAAAATCCAACCTGCTACTCAATGAAGGATATCCACCTAAAGCATCCCTGGCACACAGCTGTTCAGCCTCTCACTAGTGCCTATTATCACTTTGTGATTATAATGCTATTTCACACTTAATTACTATGGTTGGTCCTGTCATTTTGAATCTTGAAATTTGCAGTTTAGAGGGGGATATTTGGAATTTTCAGACAGAGAGCACCAAGTTACAAATCCCAGGATTCCACAGTATGGAAACGTGACAGGTAAATTAGAATAAAAGTACTAGTATTATGCAGTGTGAATGGTACCCAGGTTTTTACACAGTCTCTGTGAATCCAGTCAGAACTAGCTGAGAGGGTCATGCTACAATTGCCAAAGTGTCATTTTTTCCATTGTGCACTGTCAGATCTGGGAAATCTGAGCTTGGAAGAAGTTCAGGTTTCCAGCCTGCCATGAGATAGCTGACCCTTATCCCTGAGCTCTGGGACCTTTGCCCTAGTTACTGAAGGCCAGGCTGTGTCAGGGGGGGGAGTGATGTAACTTCCAGGTGCCTCCTGGGACGTGGGGTAGCTTCTTGTGGACTTGGACATTGGACAATAATCTGATTATGCTGACTCAGGGGGCCGTGAGGTCACATCTCTTTGGACTATGAGAGTTGCTGAATCACCCGGATATGGTACGACCCTGCCTGGACATTGCATGGGCAAGGGGAGGGGGGTTTAGGTATAAAAGGTGTGTTTGGGTGGCGGGCCGGTGCTTTAGCTTTACAAGTATTGTACCTGCAATAAAATCGTGTTGGACCGTGCTTCTATCTACGCGTGATCCTTACCGAAGTTGGAGCGTCATTACAGTGCACATTCAGGAAAGTTGAAAAAGAGGGACAGAAGTTGCAATATATGGGCAGGCCATAATTAACAGAGGAGCAAACTATGAGACTTGAAAGATAAGGTGACTATCTGCCTAGGAGGTGGCAAGACTAAAATAGATTGGAGGAAAAACAGCAAGGCAAATTAGTTGTCTGGCCCATAAACATGTACAGTGACAAGCAGAATCATTTTATATGACAGTATGTGAACTTTCTTTTCCCAGACATCATGCCAGGTGGATTCAATTCATCTAATGTAGAGCTGGGGCAAAATGTGACCACACTAAATGACCACCCTGTCTAATTGTATTTCCTGACATTTTTACTCCCAAATGATGCCAAATGATCTTTGGGGAGCATAGTAGACAACTCTGCCATGAGGAGGCCTGTTTGGTTTTGGGGGGGGGGGTTACACAACGGAATGAAAAGTTGACTTCCAGGAAACTTCTTTTTTAAAAAAGGCTTCTCCCAGATCTAAGATGGCCTTGGGGGCATGAAAAAATCACTCCCATGTCCCTTCAGAAGGGCATTTAGGATTTTAGAAACTCTTTATGAGAAATGAAGGAGGCTGGTATGTGCTCTGAGGTGTCCCGAAGGACAATTCAACCTCCTAATTGCCCACTCTGCCCCTAATGTTAACAGAATGTGTGGGGAACCCATTTGTGGAGATGGGAAGACAATAAAAAATAATTCTGATGGAAGCTGGACTTAAATCCAAACTGGGCAGAACTTACTACGTTTTATTTTTACTACGTTTTTCTACAGCCATTCTCAGCCCGAGGGCGACTCATGGCGGTTTACAAAGCGGTACTGTTCGATGCCCGTAACAATATAAAAGCAGATAAAACATTCACTTACATATTAACACCAATACAAAACATAATAAAACCATAAAATCCTCTGCATTTCATTACCAAATCATTGTCCAGTCGCATTGTCCAGCCATTCCGAGATCAGAGTTATCAGCTACACTTTGTTTGGAAACGCCTGCTCAAATAACCAGGTTTTGACTCTTACATGAAATGTTAAGAGGGTGGGGGCCGATCTAATATCTCTGGGGAGGGCATTCCACAGCCGAGGGGCCACCGCTGGAAAGGCCCTGTCTCTCGTCCCCGCCAGCCACACCTGTGAAAACGGCAGGACCGAGAGCACGGCCTCCCCAGAAGATCTTCAATTTCTAGGAGGTTCGTAAGGAGAGATTCGTTCGGACAGATAGGCAGGGCCAGAACCCTTTAGGGCTTTATAGGCAAGGCCAGCAGTTTGAATTGTGCTCGGTAGCAAACTGCAGCAAAAACCCAAGGGGAACAGGGGAACTCTAGGCTAATGTGGCAGAAATAATTCTCTAAAGCACAATTAACATTAAGTATGAGATATAAAGTATGAACCATGTAATAGAAGGTAAAAGTCACTACAGAAAGATATTCAATCAATAGAAGGTAAATGGCAAAAATACACAAAGTACAAACAAAGGTTACATCACCTACATTTGAAAAAGAAACATGCTTACAACTTACAACTCTCAAGCCACAATCCTGTTGACCAAAATAGCTGCTGGGCCACATAATGACAGCAATAAAACAGTTGAAGGCATAGTGTCCAGAGAAGGAATGGCCATCTTTGCTAGAACATAACTTTTCCCTGTTAGATACAAAACTCTTTGGGAATTAACAAAGCAGCTTTCCTTGATAATAGACAAGGCTTTCTCTCTCTTTGCCCCCAACTCTGTACTATTGAAAAAAATGTATTGCTGTAACAAATCACTACATCAGAGTAAAACACCAACTGTATTCCAGCCTGTAAGTTTGCATAGTGCTCCATCACACCATATTATTTCTGCCTTTTATACATTTAAAAGAAAATGTGAGGAATAAAGCTCAGCCTGCAGATCAGCAGGACATTGGGAACATCTAAGTATCTGGATAATGTTGATAGCTTTCCTGAGGTTCAACTGTGAACCACATATAGTCCTTGAGCCACACTTTCCTCTCTTCAGATCCATAACATGCCTTCGTAAAACATTAGGAGTTTTATTACATATTATTTATCCCGTATGCAGAATTCCAAAATACGATATACTCCAAAATTGTGTACATGTGTGCCCGTGATAGTGATGCCTTTGCAATGTAATGGTTCAATGTAGACTTTGTTTCATAAATATAATTACTGAAAATATTTATTAAGTTACCTTAAGGCCATGAGTACATGAAAGTTGTGGGTAGATTTGAGGTTCATCTTCAAGATATCTCATTATGTACACATATGCATTTCAAAATCTGAATAAATCTGAAATCTAAATACCTCTGGTCCAAGCATTTTGGATAAGGGATACTCAACCTGTAGTAGAATCTGGGATAGATAACAAATTTTGAGCATGGAAATGAATACATTATTAGTACCAAACTCTGCATAAATATAACAATTCAGGGTCTGGAAACATTTAAATTAGTGCTAATGAATTTAGCAGTACATTGTTAAAGAGAATTCACATGTTAAAATGCAGAAACAAATTGTGGCCAAATGTGATCATAATCCTCATTTTGTTTTCAGCAAAATGTAATAAAGTGAGGAGGAATGTAAATTTTTTGCTTCAATTACTGTTGACCTCTAATTGCTCAATGCACATTAAAAGCTTTATAACAACGTCAAGGTAACAAATTATTTGTAATAAACTATTGTATCTCATAACTTTGTGTCACATACTGTGTTTATAGTAGTCGGTGCTACCACTGTGTTTGCAGGAGTAACTTTTGCAAACACAAATATGGGGGACTCTCCCTTATAGTCCTCGCATTGTCTTAAATCCATTCCAAAGATCTGGAAAACTCTCTGGGAGATCTTTCCACTGTCAGAGATGTCTGCAAGAGGCCAAGCTGAACATCTCTGTGCAACTGCTAGTGTCACATTGGATTTGGGCCCATTTTTTTCCCACAGAAGCAGATCAATCTGGCTAACTAATGCCAACATTTAGAGTCTTATATTTCTGATTCACATAGGTAGCTTTAGCCTTTCCTCACTCATCTTAAGAGTTCCTGGGTTATAGCTACTATTTGAGTCAAGACTCTGTCTCAATGGTGGATTTTCTTTAAATTTGTGAGTGACTTTGACACTTGGAGTAATGTAAGCATTTATGAAAGGAAAGCAGGCTAGATGAAGCCTTGCCTGGGGAACTCTAGACAAGACTGAAGTCATTAAGAAAATGTTCACTCTTGCTATCGGCCTTAAATGCCACTTGTGGTTTTAACAGAACCCTCAACTTTCCATTTCTCCTTCTGATCTCACTTTCTCAAACACTGATACCAATATGAAATTACCAGAAATAAAAGAACAGCAGGCATCTGGAAGTGGTTTGCACGTAACTCGACAAAACATAGGCATGATTCTTTAAAAGACACAGGAATTGTTTAAATGATATTTCACAAGATATGGCATGCTTCAGCACCTAAACGAATTATGTTACAAAGTTTCAGCAGTAATCACATTTTAAAACATGTATTAAAAGTGCCTACCACTGCATTGTGAAACTGGAAGTCTTAAGAAAAAAAACATTTGTGACAAATCTGATAAATCTGTGGAATTGCATGTTATAGTTTGTTTTCTACAATGCAAGAATATCAATCTTAGGAACGTGAAATGCTAAAAGGATTGGGGTGTTAGGCAGATTTACCACCAAATTTGGCTGGAATCAACCAAGAAAAGCAAACGGTTCCATAAAGCCCCTTCCCCGGCACCAACTGCTGCTCTAAGACAGAGTCAAGGCTGAAGGGGAAGAAAGGCAGCTCCATCTTGCCTCTTTGACTTTCCATCAGCTCAGAGCCCCTCCCCCGGCACCAAGTGCTGCTCTGGGACAGAGTCAAGGCTGAAGGGGAAGAAAGGCAGCTCCATCTTGCCTCCTGACATTCCATCAGCTCAGAGCCCCTCTTGCTGTGTTTAAAATAATTCTATAAATTTTTTTATTTAGATAAGTAATTTTATTTGTTGTAATAAATAATGTTATGTATTATTTTATAGAAAGTATGGTGTAATGTAATAATATATGATATAATGTAGTGTTACATTGCATTATAATTTAAAATAATTGTTTAAAATGATTCTATAAAATTATTTATTTAAATAAGTAATTTTATTTTGTTTAAATAAATAATGTTATTTATTATTTTAAAGATAATATAATATAATAATATATAATATAATAGAGTGTTACATTGCATTGCAATTTGATATAATATACTACAATATATTGTCAATATATTGTATTATGTTATAGTATAATAATTGTAATGTAATAATAATAATAATAGTATGATTACGGTATGGTATGTGGTATATGCATTTGGTATTGGTGTTGTTGTATTGTAACACAGTATAATACTGCCAATGATAATGTGATACAATAATTATATCGTGATATTATAATTTATATATTTGTATTACATGCAATATTGCTAACAATATTGCAATATGTTGTAATGTTAATTGTTGTTTTTTCAGTTTGTTGTAAGCCGCTCCGCAATATTGTTATATGTACACTGTAAGCCACTCTGGCAGTATTGTTGTTTGCTGTAAGCCACTCTGAGTCCCCTTCGGGGTTGAGAAGGGTGGCATATAAAAATAGTAAATAAATAAATAAATAAATAAATAAAGCTCTGTCTTTCCATTGCTCTGCTCCATGACTCTGCTCCTTGATGGACCGATAAAGAGACACTTTGCATAGTTTAACTGTTGTTTTTATGAGCCTTCAAGTCAAATCTGATTGATGGTAACTGTACAATTTTCTTGGCAATACTTAGGACCTGGTCACATTGAGGTCCTCAAGTTGGGGAACAGTTGAGGCATCCATGGGGCAATGAGGCAAATCTAGCGGGCAGTGGTGGAAACTGTTGCCCTGCACTCCACATTGCCCTCTTCACCATCTCACAGGGGAAACTGTTGCTGCCTGGCTTCCCCCTGTGCTTTCCCCGACTTGCTGAATGAGAACATGGGAATTCCCATGTGTTCTCAGGGCTCTGTCCTGGGATGCTTCTAGGACAGAGCCAGGACAGAACCCCACTGGAGTTATCCCTGTGTCGTGTGATGGGCTCTGGTGAGTTCTGTCCTGGCTCCATCTGGGAAGTGTCCTAAGGACAGAGCCAAAGGCCAATGTGATGAGGTCCTTATTCAGAGGAGTGTTGCCTTAGCCTTCTGAAGTTGAGAGAACATTATTGCCCAAGATCACCAAGCCATGGTTATAATTCCATAGGGGATCAAGGATTCAAGGCCTAGTATCCTAGAACCATAGGATTATCATATATATACCTCATAAAATGCATTTTAAGTAGACAATCCTTTGTTTAAGAATGGTAGATGAGTACTAGATACCTACTTGCCTCATCTCCAATGCTTGTTTCCTTTCCATATCTAATAAAATGTGTGTCAAACACACAGCTGAAAGATTATTCCTCCCAATTGGTGCCATGTTCCCCTACATCACGGTCTTTCTTTGGGGGGTAGGGGGTGGATCTTATGCATACAAGTTTGTGTCCTCCATCTTAATGGAAAAACAGAAAAGCATGTTTCTGTTCATACACAGATCTCATTTTTATTTTTTTAAAAATAAAGGAAATAATGAGAAAGCAAAAAAAAGCATTTATGGCTTTACCCACTGTCTTTCTCTGACTGCCACCTGATGTGTACAGTCAGCCATTTCAGCAAAGGAGAATTGAGTGGGATGAAAAGACCAACTCCAAAATATGTACTGAAACACATGTCACTGGCACAGAAGATAAGATGGGGCCACCCATCACATATACAAAACTTCCCTTCACATGGCAAATTTAATGATAATTAAATTGTCTTTTCCCCTAAAACAGACATTGCATCATATGGTAGGACCTATAGGGACCAGTAGGTAAAGGGCATCAAAGGTAGAGGATAAATGTGTGTGATAGTCCTTAGTCCAATGTTCAAACCATTACATTGTTCTGGCTCTTGCAAATCATCCCTATATTAGAGATGGACACATTCTGGTAGATTAATGACTCCTCCTAATGTGTTGGCCAGGAGAATACACAGAAGCCCTGCTGCTACAGCTGCTCAGTTTTTATAGTGCACCAGGGGGTTTTGCTTTAAAAGTGTGTACCTTGTTTGAAAGCCGGGGGGGGGGAGGCGGGGCAGGGAGGAGGAAGAGAGCTAGCTCCTCCTCCCTGCACCGCCCCCTCCGTCCCTCTCTCCGCGCCGAAAAGGAGTAGGCGGCGCCAAGGGCAGCGCGTCACAGGCCTGGCGTGACGCGCTGCCCTTGGCGCCGCCTACTCCTCCTTTTGGCGGCTCCCCCGCTCTTCCTAGGGCGGGGAGCCGCCCAAGAGGCGGCGGCGCCAAGGGCAGCGCGTCACAGGCCTGGCGTGACGCGCTGCCCTTGGCGCGCGCTTCAGCCTCCTCTCCCTCCCTCCTCCTCTTTCCCGGGCGCCGTGCCTTTCTCGGGCGCCGCGGCGGCTAGGGACAGCCGCGGTGCTCGGGGAAAGAGGAGGAGGAGGAGGAGGGAGAATGACAGCTTTAGGAGGGGTGGGGCCTGGGCTGAGGGCGGGGCCTGGGGTCAGGGCCCAGGGGCAGGGCCTGGGGGCGGGGCCCGGGGCGGGGCCTGGGGGCGGCCCCCGAGGTCATCAGTGACCTCTATTCCGGCCCTGGGCCCGGTAGAAGTTGGACAGCCCTGATCTAAGAGAAGAAAACTCAAACCAAACCTATGACCTGAGGATCTCACTGCCACCATCCCAGCTTGATAGGCCCCAGCAGACGAACCTTTGGTTTAAAGGGTGAGGCCAGTTCTGTGCACGCTGCACTCCACCAGAAAAATCAATTGCACAGGCTCGAAGGACACATCCAACCTCCAAATCATCAACGTGCTTGTGGAAAGCATGGGATGAGTCCTTCCTGAATCTTCGTTCGCAAAGAAAAACAAGAAGACCTAGGCCTGGTTGATCCATGGTTCTAAATGCTTCAAAAGTACTTACAAAACAAAAGTTCTGGTAGTGAACATTTCAGAACTCGAACAAAACTTTCACAATTTCTACCCTTTCATGCTACACAACTGAAGAACAATGAGTCCACTTTAACTTCTAAAGTTTCAACCTATCAAATCCCCAGATTTCTCTATGTGGTTGTCAGATCATTGATCTAGTAATCCAGTTATGTCAATTGGCTTTCTATGGTTTTAGGCAAGATTATTTCCTAACACCACCCAGAATTCCTGGTGTTCCATGCTATTCTATCACCCAAATACTTATATTCGAATACCTGTTTATATTCTAATATAAGTAGGGTTGCCACTTTTTGATATAAGAAATAAGGGACATTTACGGAATTTTTCACAAAAATAAGGGACACTTAATTAAAAACTTGAAACTCAAACGTTAGGTATACTTTTATTAACAGAATGAGATAATGATTGAAACTCACAAAAGAAATTGACTTATACAGTTTTGTCATGCAGAAAAAAACATTATTAGAACTACCTTATTTTCTCCATCTTTATTTAGTACTTGACTTTGCTGACTTTAAAAGTGCACTGTCTAAACATTAAAATAAAATAAATTTTATAAGACAGTACATCTTCATTATTATTATGTCAATAGTATAGTTAATGGTATAGTATGGGATAGACAGCATTGTATAGTATTGGGATACACAGCTAGGCCTATTTTAAGAGTAACTCTCAAGCAACCAGAAACTATCTTTATCCAACATGATCTAACATTCCCCTTGGGTAACGGTTAATTGAGTCTACTGTACTTTGAAAAAGTCCTGTCTTGCCTCTACCTTTCAACAAGGATGAAGGCAGGCACATACTCGCAAGCGCGCATCTGTCAGCCTGCCCTGCGAGTTGGAATCCCCGGGCAGGCATTGCCATGGAAACTGCAGTGTGCGCCTTCCTTTGGTCAACCCTGCCCAGTCCTGTCCTGTTAGTCAATACTAAGGGACAGGGCCTGAAAAAACGGGACACAAATTTTAGGGCCAAAATAAGGGACGTCCCTTGGAATAAGGGACATATGGCAACCCTAAATATAAGCCAACCCAAATAGAAGCTGAGGCACCAAATTCTACCACAAAAACTGGGGACACTTATTGACTCTAATATAAGTCGAGGGTGGGAAATGCAGCAGCTGCTGATAAATTTCAAAATAAAAACAGATAACAATAAAATTGTTTTTGAATATTTACATAAACTATAATTTAAGATAAAACTGTCCAACTCTGATTAAATCATTATTCTAACCTTCTTCAATGTAAATGTGCTTATGTATCCTTCCAATAATCACCATAGTTTGTTTTAACTATATCTTTTGAGAAAAATTCTGTGTGTATATGAATAAGGAAAAATGGGAAAGACTGACACTGAAAGAGAAGGAGAGGAAGGCATGCGCTTCGCCAAAAGAGGAGAGGAAGGTGCGTGCTGAGCAAGATAGAGGAAAGAGAGCTGGGTTGCTGTGCAGAGAGGAGAGGGTACTGGCAGGAAGGTGTGGGGCTGAAAGAAGCCTTTCTTTTAGCCCCACGTCTTCCTGCCAGGACCCTCACTCGAGTATAAACTGAAGGGGGCTTTTTCAGCCTAAAAAGGAGGCTGAAAAACTAGGCTTATACTCAACTATATACAGTAAGTAAGCCTGATTTTGGTTAACTTCCAAAATCAAATTAGAATGGGTATGTTCACACTTATATCATGTCCAGACCGGAGTTTGAGAAAATAACTTGCAGGGACGACGGACTACCATTCCCAGTAGCCATGGTAGCTGGGGGTTCAACAAACTGCAGGCCTCCAAAATAAGTTTTCCATCTCTATTGTGAGACCTCCCACCTTTGAACACTGCTGGACTTTTCTTGTGCAAACATCTGCTTCTTGATAAAGCAGAAGGGAAGAGGCCAGAGGCATTTGCAAACTATGAATACATTTTCTTAATGTTTGCAGCACAAATAGATTTTGACCAAGCACGTCTTTTAAACCACATGCATGAAAACTCTATTTGATCTTAAGTTAAGAGTACAGTGACATAGCTTAAGGTAATCTGAGAGTAATTTGGATCAGGTCTTCACTGAGTTAATTTCATGCTTGCATATTTACTAACTAAGTACATGCGAAGAATAATATTTACTTACATCTGCCAAATTTGTAATGATGCAGATTAAGTGACAGATGGTCTGACTGCAAAAGATTGGTTTATCCGAGGCCTACTCCATTCCACTCGTCACAACTGTTTATCAATACATAACCTCCATCATTTCACAGATAAAAACTGGCATACGTGTGGCCAAGTGACAGCAGAGATGGCGAAAGTTATTAATAAGAAAAAATAGATAAGTTAAAAATAAACCAATGCAGCAGTTTACTTTTGTCTGAATCTTTTAATCCAGCCAGAACAACATATCTTCGCTCAAACATATCCCAATGACACTACTTTTTATGTTCCTCCTCTGCCTTTTTGATACCAAAGTCCACATGAGGCTCCAAAAAGCAATTCTGCTTTGCCCTAGGAAGGAAAGCAAAGGGGCATAATTCCACTCAAACATTGTAGAATTAATGCAGTTTGACACTCCTTTAGCTGCTATGGCTCAATGCTATGGAATCCTAAGATTTAAAGTTTAGTGAGGCACTAGCATGATTTGACAAAGAAGACTAATAATCTGAAAAAACTACAATTCTTATGATTCCATAGCATTCAGACATAATCATCATCATCATCATCTTTATTTATACCCCGTCACCATCTCCCCAAAGGGGACTCGGGGCAGCTTACATGAGGCCAAGCCCAAAGATACAATACAACAAAATAAATACAAAGCAACAAAAATTGCATCACAATAAAATACATAAAGTAACAAGATAAAATGCATAAAGTAACAATGCAAAATAACATAAAGTCGAACACAATGGGTGGGCCAAATGCACAAGATAAAATGGGGAAAAAACCCTGGATGAGTTAGGAGAGGAAAAAGTGTATTTGTGAGGGAGAAGCTCATAAGGGGAGAACAGTGGGTTTAGGCCTTCATGAAGGACGGGGGAAGTGCATCATGAGGACAACACTGTAGATGGAACAAACAAAAATGGGATGTATGGTCATTCTCCAAAGGCACATCGCAATTAAAGTGGTGTCAAACTGCATGGATTCTACAGTCTAGATCAGCCATGGACAAATGTTTTTGACCTGGGGCCACCCTGTGGGCCTGGCTGCAAGGACTGGGTCAGGAGGGTGTGTGAGTAGGGCCAGAAGGGGAGAGGTCGAGCCAGAAAGAGTGAGGTTGGGGCTGGAGGGTGGAAGAGTGGGGCGGGGGCCCGGTGGGAATGGGATCAGGAGACATTTTACAGCAGCGTGTTTGTCTCTGCCTCAGCCTTCCTCTAAGGCTGAGGATGCAGAGGGCCCCTCCATCCACATACTGAAAAGGAAGCCAAAGCAGACAGGGGCTGGAGCGAAGACCCCAAAGGGCCGCATCTGGCCTGTGGACCTGAGTTTGCCCATGTCTGGTCTAGATGTACCCTGAGTTTCATGAAAATCTGATGTAATCATAGGTAGTATCCTAAAGATTTCAAGTATACAGAGGCACGAGAGTACATGAGATCCAGACATGATAGACTATTTTTGCAGGAAGCATGTTTAATGTAAACCATTGTCTGGATGCCATTTTCGGTGAATCATATTTTTGCAAACTGTTCTTCTTCTTTTGCCATTGTTTATTTCTGTAAATGGCTTTTAAGGGAGAGATAGGGTTGGCCAAGAACAGGTTTGAAGCACATATATAACTCATTTTCACATTATTAACCATATGCCCATTGTTTTTGTTTTGTTTTGTTTGGGGGTTTTTTGGTTGCAAAAGACCTGCTCAGGGCAGCATCCCAAGCCTGCACATAGGAAAAATGAATGATAAATATAAGCATCTGGTTGCTTTAAAATTTTGGCTTGACATGGTTTGATTTTCATTCTGGCCGCCTTTATTTCATTCCAGAGACACATAAGTATCTTTCCCATCACTATGATTAAATATTTTCTTTGATAAATTACCTAGTAATAAACTTTGTTTGACATTTACACATTCATAAAGAAAAAAAGACCCAACTAATTATAGGGTAGGACATGTTTTGCTATAGGAGCCAGAATAAGCAGTTTTACCCATATTCCTTAAACAAAGGAGGCTTATCATTTCTGAATAAAGTTATATTCGTTCTTTAGAGGACAGGGGTTCAAGCAATGTAAAATAAAATAACAGCAAAAATATAATTAAAACATTCATTCATCTTCATGGAAAAGACCGACTGTCTTTCTAATACTATTAAGACAGGTAAATTTCTTAATGCCAAAGAGTATCCCATTTGTATCAGTGAGTCAATGTATATATGAACCACACAAAGTTAGAGCAAACCTCCACCACACCCCATCCCTAAAATGCATTTTTTAAAAAAAGTTTCTCTCAAACCACAATGGAAATAGAACCAGCAAAAATACACTATAATTTCAGAATAGGCTTTAGCTGCATAACAAAAGAAACCTTAGATGATACAGTCACTGGTACCATCAAAATCAGAAGAAATGCACATGATAAAACTGATAGGTTCAATCCAACCTCTCTTCAACCGAGAAAACTAAATCAAGTGGCAGATACTCACTGGCTGTCTTGCTGATGCAAAACTCCCACTCCACCAATGTGAGAACCATTCCTATCTTATCAATTTGGGGAAAGCTGTAGCTGGTGCATCTGGTGCCGCCACCTCGTCATTCTCATGCACACTGGGAACCCTGAGCAGCACTGCCAGTGGGGAGGGGTTCTTTGTCAGGGCCTTGGTAAAGATGGTTGGGCTTGAGTTTGCCCAGCAACAGAGAACACTTAGCAGAGGTTTCTATAAACCAGTACCTGGAGGATCTAGTGGAGGGGCTGTTCTGTGACCTGTTGGCCTACTAGGCATCCTAGAGCTAGATATGGCAGGATCTGGCAATGATTGCTCAGGAACACCTCAGCTATCCACTGACAAGCATGCCAAGTGAGAGTTCAGCATGGCTGGAGATGACACCCCTCAATAGACCATATTGGACCTCTTGCCGTGGAACAGCTTCCATTCTTCAAGGCCAGCCTCCCCCTGCAGGGCTTCCCAGAGTTGGAACCCCACTAAACATTCTGAATCTGGGATGTTACATTGGGAAAAAAAGCTCCAAAACAACAAATCTTAATGAATTTTTCCAAATTTTTCAGAGACTTGTGTTTCAAATCATAATGCATTGGAGAGGTCCCATTCTGATTAGTAATTCAGAGATTCATATTAACATATCGTACAAATCTCCAAATTACAAAAGAGAACCCTGAAGTGTTGCACACCCCTAATGCCTAGTGAGGTGTTCTCTCTAAGCATCTCAAAGTCTATGGCAAACATCTGGCAGAAGTTGACCATAGAGTCACAGAGAGAACATATTAATCAAATCCACAAAGAATCAGTAAAAGTCAAACCAGTGCACTCTACTTGTATACTGATATTTAAAACAGAATGTGTTATTTTAAATATATATTTTGAGAAACTCTTTGGAGGAACTTTAGAAGTAATATACCAAAATAGAAATGCTAAAATTAGCAGCATTGTTGAAGAAGACAGTTATAAAGAACTCTTCACTACTACAGAAACAGTAAATCTCTGTGATTGTGTGCCCTGGCATGCTCATAGAAATGTATTTGCCATAACAGAAGAAATGCTTCTTTCAGATGAAGGAAGAGAGAGAGAGAGAGAGAGAGAAGGAGGCTATGTGGGAAAGAGAAGACTGAAAATCTGTGATGCCACATATTTATGCCAATTCTTTTGGCTAACTCAGTAAGAAAATATGTGCAGCACTGCAGCATTACAGAAAAAAACAAAATAGGCATGAACTCAATAAGTCCAAGCACCTTATCAAGTCCAACCAAACTGTTTCAATGGAGAGAACAAGACCATATGTGCATATTCCTCCCTGTATTTTTTTAAAACAAAAGCACCATGAAGCAGTCACCAGGACATGAGGTAACATGGAAAATGATGACGACAATCTTTTCAAATATTATATATCTGTGTTCTCAAATATACCATGTTTTTCCAATATACCAACTTAAGTGCAATTGTTAGAGCAGAACACTGAATTAATAGGAGCTTGGTTAGTCAATATTTTTTGTGAAACCAATTGATTCAACAGGTTTATCCAATAGGGATAGGTTTTAGCCCACAGTGAATTGGATTCATACATAAACACAAATATCTCTTTAAAAGGTTATTTATTGCTTGATGGATTTTTAAAATTTTGT
Organism: Anolis apletophallus; assembly: GCA_030556195.1. Lineage (NCBI taxonomy): Eukaryota > Metazoa > Chordata > Lepidosauria > Squamata > Anolidae > Anolis > Anolis apletophallus. The sequence continues at coordinate 175,679,186 of JARBWK010000003.1, read as the reverse complement.
AATAAAAGAATCCACTCCCAATTATACATTTGGCGTGACATATCAACAACTTTTCCTTTCTTAAGGGTTCCCTATTGTATAACCTTTCCCTTATGGCTACTGACAACAATGTAAACAATGTACAATTACACTTTTCACATACCTGTCTCTACTCTGAAAATATATAACAGTAGAAAAATAGTGGAATCTGCAATTGTTAAAATATATGGCCTTCAAAATAGAGTCAAATAAGAGATTCTGCAGGAAGGGAGTTGACTTTTTTTTAAAAAAAAAATATTATATTTTATTGAATTTCCAAAATGTAAAAACAACATAACATGTATCAAGACAATACATACACGCACATCTTACAAACTTAAAAGACTTACATATATTGGTACTTTCCTCCCCTTCCCCCCTGATTCTATGTGCTTCAGTTCGACTCCCAATAATTCAAAACATTATCAAGCTTCTTTTGTTTGAGCCAGACGCTTGTTTATAAAATCGTTATCATCCGTTCAATCTTATCTTTTTTCAAATGTTATATAATCAGTGTCCAGTCTGTATATGTCATTTTGTTGTTATTTGCTAAGGCTCTGGTTAAACCATCCATGTTTATAATGTCCATCATTTTGATGCTCCATTCATCTAGAGTCGGAATGATTTCTTCTTTCCATCTTATTGCTAGTGTTATCCTAGCTGCAGAGATACAATATATAAAAAGCTTTCCCCTGTTTTTCCTCTATCTTAAAGTCTATCAAACCCAGTAATAGATACTCTGGTTTTAATGCAAATTTGATATCTAACGCCTGTCGTATTTCTTTATGTATTCTTATCCAATATTTTGTAATCCTTCTACAAGTGAAAAAAAAGTCCCACTTCTTTCTTACACTACCAACACTTATTGCTATAGTTTCTACTATATTTCGCTATCTTATCTGGTGTGAGGTACCACCTATAAAACATTTTAAACCACTTTCTTTTAAATCAGGGCTGTCCAACTGGCGGCCCCGGGGCCGGATCCGGCCCCGTAGCCTGTTGGACACGGCCCCACCTATGCCCTCAGCCGCCATTTTTAATTTTTTTTTAAAAAATCAATTTTTTTAAAAGGCGGCCGGGGGAGGGGGAGGGGGGCAGGGAGGAGGAAGAGAGCTAGCTCCTCCTTTTTCGGCACCCCCTCCCTACCTAGGGCGGGGGAGCCGCCGAAAAAGGGCAGAAGGCGGCGCCAAGAGCAGCGCGTCACAGGTCTGGCGTGATGCGCTGCTCTTGGCACCGCCTACTCTTCCTTTTCGGTGGCTCCACCGGCCTAGGAAGGAGGGGCGCCAAAGGAGGAGTAGGCGGTGCCAAGGGGCAGCGCGTCACGCCAGGCCTGTGACGCGCTGCCCCTTGGCACCGCCTACTCCTCCTTTTCGGCGGCTCCCCCGGCCTAGGAAGGGAGGGGGGCGCCGAAAAGGAGGAGTAGGCAGTGCCAAGGGGCAGCGCGTCACGCCAGGCCTGTGACGCGCTGCCCCTTGGCGCCGCCTACTCCTCCTCTTCGGTGGCTCCCCCGGCCTAGGAAGGGAGTGGGGCGCCGAAAGGAGGAGTAGGCAGTGCCAAGGGCAGCGCGTCACGCCAGGCCTGTGACGCGCTGCCCCTTGGCACCGCCTGTTCCTCCTTTTCGGCGGCTCCCCGGCCTAGGAAGGGAGGGGCGCCGAAAGGAGGAGTAGGCAGTGCCAAGGGGCAGCGCGTCACGCCAGGCCTGTGACGCGTTGCCTTGGCACCGCCTAATCCTCCTTTCGGCGGCTCCCCCTAGGAAGGGAGGGGGCGCCGAAAGGAGGAGTAGGCGGTGCCAAGGGGCAGCGTCACGCACTCCTCCTTTTCGGTGGCTCCCCCGGCCTAGGAAGGGAGGGGGCGCCGAAAAGGAGGAGTAGGTGGTGCCAAGGGGCAGCGCGTCACGCCAGGCCTGTGACGCGCTGCCCCTTGGCGCCGCCTACTCCTCCTTTTTCGGCGGCTTTAGGAGGGGGCGGGGCCTGGGCTGGGGGCGGGGCCTGGGGGCGGGGCCGAGCGGCCCCGCAGGTCATCAGTGACCTCTTATCCGGCCCTGGACCCGCCAGAAGTTGGACAGCACTGTTTTAAATCATACACATACGTATAATTTAAATGCTTATTCCAAAAAATTTCCCACAGATGTAATGGTACTTCATGCCCATTTAATCGTACCGTTCTTGATCGATTCTTCCTCTGTTTGCCATTCTAAGATTTTTTTTATACAGTAGAGATATCCACCCTCCTTTCTTATCTACCAGTTCATCCCATAAGTTCTTTCCAGTATTGAATCCTTGAATTTAATCTTTTTTATACACTTCATTAATCTGAATGTATTGAAACCAGTTTATAGAACCATCAATCTCTTTCAATTCTTTCAGATCTTTCAATATCGGGCCTTTTTCAGTATTTTTCAATAAAGTTTCATATTTCAACCATTCACATTTCCCATACTCCCTTCTGTGAAATGCTTCATGTGACGATAGCCATTTTGGTACCTTATCAAACAATCTTTCTTTATATTTCAATCAGACTCTCATAAGTGCTCCTCTGATGTAATGATCTCTAAAATTTCTCTCAATTTTGGTCTTCCCGTACCATAAGTACCCATGCCACTCCACTCTCAGGGGGTTGACTTTTGCTATGTGTGTGTATCACACACGTGAGTGTGTATGTATGTGTGTGTGTGTGTGTGGGTAATAGTTGTACTACACTCAACATATTGGTTTGTGAAGCTACATAGGATAAGAGTTGGTTATTACCTGGATGACCACAGAATACAAGAAAAACTAACCAAAAAAATCTGATTGAAATCCAGGAGAGCTACTACCAATCAGATTTGACAAGCCGAACTAGCTGGATCAAGAGTATGACCAGGGGTGCCTTCACACTTCATAACTGCAATACTATTGTGCCGTCCTCATGGTTCCATCCTAAGGAACTGTGGGATTTGTACCTTGGGGAAGAATTCTTGGCCAGACAGCCCTAGAACATCAAACTGCAAGCCTCAGGACTCCACAGGATGAAGTGATGGCAGTTAAAGAGAATAATGGTATAATGTAAAAGCTTCGGTAGTATGAGACAGTGTTCCAGTACTTTGAGGCTGAGCCATCATAACTGAACCTCCTGTTCTTCAGAAGTGCCTTGCTTGGAAGGTATTTGGCCAGGAGATACTGAACAGAGTACATTTTAAGATCCCATTAATTTTTCTTGTGACTTCTTTCTAGAAAGATGGTATGATAGCACTGTCCTAGAACTTGGAGTGATGAAATTATGGCATTCTCTATTAACTGCATGTAGCATCTGTTTGGATAGTGAAAGGGAAAACTACTCAGGAGTCTAGTGTAGTCTAAGATGTATTGTTTTTCCTCTTATGGCTGTTGGATGAGCCTCAAAAGGAGATCTAAGGTGGAGGTCTTCCAAAGCAGCTTTCCAATCTGCAGGTTTTAATTTTGATTAAAGCTCCATATTCCACTGGACTGAATACAGTCTAGATCTGGCTGCAGTTTGTTTCTCTTAATAGCACAAAGTAATGCATCAGTTTTGCTAAATGTTGCAAAGTGCTTACAGCATATCTGGGTGATCTGTTGAGCTCAATTTGTTTGAGCCAAAATGTGGAAAGGAGGCTATCCTGTGTTTGAGTTGTATATATTGCCATGTGGCCAAATGTACTAGTAACTCATCTTTAAAGGTCTGGAACCATTTAAAAGCATTATTCCCTGAGAGTAACTGTGATGGGTGAGGACCATTGCCAATCCATTGGCTTCCAGATTTGAAGCCAATTAGAAGATGTATACATACACCATACAATGTTCTTAGTATGGTGATAACATAGTCAACGATTGTCCTTTGTGCCAGTCTTGTAGTTTAGATAGCAGGTACCAGTATTTTTAGATGATTTGATCCTAAACTTATACATATTTGTAATGGCTAATACTTCCTCACTAGTTCGAGCAGCTGACATCCTAAATGTAGCCTCTGACATTTGGTTCAGGATAATAGATACATGTTTTGATTGAAGTTGGAGAAGAATTTAATTCTGTATATTTTTGATATGAACTTGCAAGTTATGTGTGTATGTGTGTGTGCATGTGCCTTCAAACTTCTAAAGATGCTAGAGTAGGGCAGATTACTAAAAACAAGTTTAGCAAGAGTGTAGTACAGGAAAAAACCCTCCAGTTTTCATAACCAGAGAGAAATGAAAAAGAAGCTTCTAATGACAAACCAGGATAGTCATTTCACCTAAAACAGAGAATTTCTTCTCTGGTTTAGGTGACTCAGGACTAAAACCTCTATCCTATAACAATCAGATCTTTTGACGTATGAACTGTAAGTACTGGGTTGTAAGGTCTCTGAGGATACCTGCCATAGATGCAGGTGAAATGTCAGGAGAGAATGCTTCTAGAACATGGCCATATAGCCCAAAAACTGACAACAACCCAGTGATTCTGGCCATGAAAGGCTTCGGCAATACATTGAATTGTAAATACTTCCTTTGGCCTCATCACATAGAGCAGGGCCATAGCCAGGATTTTGATTCGGGGGGCCTGAGTTTGGTTCGGGGGGGCTGAGACTGGGTGGAAGAGGGTCTACCCTAGCAAACCTTTTGTATTGTTATCCCAATAACCCCATTAATGTGGGATATAATGAGCATGGTGATCAGATAAACTACAAACCCCAGAATTCTGCAAGAGGCAGGAACTGGATTTTAAGTGGATTTCTTTTTCTAGTGTGATGCAGTAGTTTAAAACATCCCAAATCTCCCACCATTCAGCTTCATCTGATGATCTCAGATTTTAGAATTTTTATACCATGCATAATTTTATATACCTTCTTTCTGTCATGTTCCCTCTCACTTGCCTTCTCCACCCCCCTCCACCCCAACCCACGCCATGGATCTCAATGTTTGCATCTGTCCTCATATGAGAAGATGAATCATTTCCCTGATTATTTTGCTGGTCCTTCTCTGCAATACTCCATATGCTTTGCAAGAAATAAAAATGTGGCAAACCTACTTGACCTAAAACAGTAATTCCCAAACTCTATTTCGTCATGTGCGTTGGGTCTTAACTTCCAAAAACCTCAGCTGCTTTGGCCAATGACTAGGATTTTGATAGGTGAAGTACAAAACATCTGGAAGATCAGAGTTTGGGAAACTGCTTTAACACATGGATTTGTCTCTAGACATGGTGATGGGATATGAACCAGAGTTGGATTCCATTTTTGTTTTATTTCAAGAAAACATAGCACTCTCTATGTACTTCATAATGTATAGAATACAATGTAAACCTTGAGATATTTGTTTCATGTAGTTTAGGTAGAATATTTACACATTTTTATGTCTAGAAACTTTAGTCATATAAAAACTGGGTCAAGTTAGTATATGGGTCAATGGCCCTCTCTACTCTTTCCACTGAGGTGTTTTTTCAATGTCTAGAATGGAAAATGATGGCAATGATAACCAGAGACATTTGAGCCTCTGTGGTGACACTGTCACATTCCCCTCTCCATGGAATAACCCTTGACTTATCCATGAGCCATATCAAAATCCATAATTATGGCCCCAAAACTTGTCTTCAATTTATGACCTCATCAGATGGGGTAACTTTTGATGGCATCTGTGGGTTTCTCTATAGCTTTGAGATGGAGCCCACTGGCTCCCATCCCACAATGTAATAATAATAATAATAATAACTTTATTTTTGTACCCTGCTTCCATCTCCCCAAAGGGACTAAGGTCAATTTACATACAGCACTATGTACATGGAACAATGCAAGAAAAAAACATACAATACAATAAGAGATAAAACCAATGCATATAAAACAATTATTTCAACTTATGTAGACCTACTTCCAGCAGGACTTCATTGCAAAACCATAGAGGATCCAGTATATTTATTTATTTTACGACATTTCTACCCTGCCTTTCTCAACCCCGGAGGAGACACAAAGCAGCTTTACATGTAGGCAACTATTCAATGACTTAAAACAATGTACAATTAAAATAAACATTTAAAAATAGAATTATAAAATACATTAAAACAGTTACAACAATACCTTCACTACGAATCAAAATCGGGGTTCTAAAAACAAATGGGGGGGGCAATTTTTTTTATGCTTAACGTAATGAATTACAAAAAAAATTCAAAAAATTCTTTATTGATTAGTAACTATTACAAAATTTTGTAATTGGTTCTAAATTGTCCAAAGCAGGGAAACAGGTCTGACACTGTTTTAAGCAGTGTTTTAAGGGAAATCACTGTTTTAAGGGAAATCAAGGGGCAACATTTCCCTTCACCTTGGAGTGCAATTCACTGGGACCTATTATTATTATTATTATTATAAAAGGAGACCAGGGCCTCCCTCTTTGCAGGAAAATATAAGGAATAAATATATTATTATTATTATTATTATTATTATTATTATTATAAAAGGAGGCCAGGGCCTCCCTCTTTGCAGGAAAATATAAGGAATATATATATATATATATATATATATATATATTATAATAAAAGGAGGCCAGGGCCTCCCTCTTTGCAGGAAAATATAAGGAATAAATATATTATTATTATTATTATTATAAAAGGAGGCCAGGGCCTCCCTGTTTGCAGGAAAATATAAGGGATACATATATTATTATTATTATTATAAAAGGAGGCCAGGGCCTCCCTCTTTGCAGGAAAATATAAGGAATAAATATATTATTATTATTATTATTATTATTAGAATAAAATGCCCCTGGGCCTCCCTCTTTGCAGAAGAAATAAGGAATTGATATTATCATTAATATTATTATTATAAAATAGTTGCCCACCTCTTGGTCTAGGAGTTGCTTCTCTACTGCTTCTCTAGAGCTCTTCTCACTGCAGCTTTCCCCCATTCAGTTTTCCATACCTCTCTAGGATCTCCGTTTGAACTCTATGGCTTTTCCTTGATTCTGTACTTTTCCTGCTCCTCTCCGTGCTCTTTTCACCCCCTGCTCCCATTGTTTCAGCCTTCCTCGTGTCCTTCTCGCCTGTCCTTCTATCTAGGCTTATTTCCCTGGGGTTTAAACCGCTTTTTTCCTGAGTCCTCCAGCTGCTCTAGGAGTCGTGCTCTGGATCTCTCTATGGTTCCGGTTGCTTTTTCACTTCCTGCAGGAAGGCCTTTCAGTTAAAGTAGGCTCCGAGCATGGAAAGGCCCTGATCTGACTGTGAGTAATGTCTGGAAATCTATTTTGGAGGGGAAAATTTTCCTGTTAGTGGGCCATCCGAAATAATTACAAAACTAACGAAAATTTGGACCCTCACAGTGCGTAAATCAAAGTCCACTTCCGGTTTGGCGGGAAAAGTACGGAAATGCTCAAAATTAGCATTTTGAACGGATCTAATATGAACTAATTTTTTTATTTTTCCGAAATCCCAACCCTACTTGTCACGATGCACAGACTTGACCGGCCCCTTAATCACACACACAGAGACGGACTGAAGGCTAACTACTTTATTGAATGTAAAAACAGTTCAAAGATAATGTCCATAAGAATATTAAAGCAATCCAAAAGGCTTGAAGTAACAATGTCCAAAATAGCGTGGCAAATGGCCAAAGGTTCAGCAAAGCTCCACACAACTATGCGGATCAGGAACAAAACAAGGCTCCGCACAACCAGGCGGATCAGGAACAAGGCAAGGCAAGGCAAGGCTTGATGACCACTTAGCTTCGTGGTCCCACTCCGCTTCACGCCTATTCAGAAGAGACGTGGCCGGAGCACTGGGGATTCGTTCCCACGGATCCTATACTTAATCCCTCGGCCGAGGTCCCCGACGCTCTAGGCTTCTTCGTCTCCAATCCCCGCTGACGGACCTCGGCCGGTCTAGGCTCCTGAACCATCCCCTTCTACTAGACTCAATGTTCCGTCTCCTATCAAAGGTTCGACCTTGTCTCTCAGCAGCTGTGTTTCTATCTCCCTGGGAGCTCTCCTCCCTAGAAACTTCCCAGCTGCTTTCTTCCATGTTTTCACTCACTAGTTCCTGAGAATCTCTCCCACCCGGATGCTCATAGCTTCCAGAATCACTGTCTTCCATCTGCACCTGGTTATCTATGTCTTCGCCAGGGCCAAACAACATTTCTTCCCATGCCAAGCTCTCTGTGGGCGAAGGAGGCCCACCAAGGGGAAGCTGCCCTTCGCCCCAGTCATCTAGCTCATCCTCTGAATCTGGTTCTGGTGCTGCAGGCCCTAATGCTAATGGGACCCCGGGTCCTAGCCCCTGCCCTCCAGGCACAAAAGAGAACTGCTGTGCTACACTACTAAAGATAGTTTGCATTTCAATATTTAATTTTAAAAATAATAGTTTTCTGTCCTCATAGTCACTGGTGCACCCAGACCATTATGTACCCAACAACACCCAAAGGCAAAAGCCCGATGGATCAGGTATGGAACAATCTCAGGAGTGCCCAGTGTTCTCACGGCCCCCATAGCACAGAATCCACTAACCTTTTCAGTAACTTTGTTTTGCTTTCTTTCAAAAGTAATCGCAATTGTACATAATGGTGATGGGTTGCTGCCCCTGATGAACTCAGCCATCAAAAGTAGGAATGAGTCAACAAAAGATGAGGAGTGGAAACAAGAGAGATAACAAAAAAGAAGGATTCAAAACAAACATCATTTCCCGCAGAAGTTTCTTTTCAGAAGTTCCCACAGCTCATGCATATGAATGTGCATATGCATATGATTAGCTAATGAAAGGAATTCACACTTTACAAAAGCCAGATGAAAGAATTACAGCCAAAATGTTTTGTGTTGGCCAAAATGTATGAAAAACAGCCAAACATTTTTTTAAGTTGATGCAGGAGAGAGATAGCACTTCCAGAAATTGGCAACTGCCTGGCTTCTTCCTGATGCTGTGTTCACTTATTAAACAAAACTGTAGAAAATTATAAAAATGATAAGAGGATTATGTTAAAACAGCAATATAAATAAATGAAACATGTATTCCAAATATTAGTGAAGTGCAGTTTTTCTCTCTTTCTCTTTTTTAATACAGAAAAGAAAAAGAAAAGAATTGTTTATTTCTATGCATATTTAAATATAAAAATTTACAATATAATTGAAATCAAATCAAATGTGGATTGGAAAAACTGGAAACAAGAACTGAAGTGGAGAGATTAAGGCTGGATCTCTACACTGCCATATAATGCAATTTCGGAATGCCGATTAACTGTATTGAACTGGATTATATGAGTCTACACTGCGATATAATGCAGTTCAATGCAGTTAAACTGCATTCTGAAACTGCACTATATGGCGGTGTAGATGTGGCCCCAGTAGTAATATGCATATCAACTGGGCAAATGGGAAACATCTACTTTTACAGGTAATTGGAACCTGGATAAACACTATTTGCAAGATTTTAAAAGGTTAAACCCTTTTAACTACAGTTAAATAATAAAACATAATAAAGTTATATAACTAGAACATTATAATACAAACAAGGAAAGCCAGTAAGATAATATGCTGAACCAGGGCCGTAGCCAGGATTTTGATTCGGAGGGGGGCTGAGTTTGGTTTGGGGGCTGAGACTGGGTGGAAGAGGGTCTACCCTAGCAAACCTTTTGTATTGTTATCCCAATAACCCCATGAATGTGGGATATAATGAGCATGGTGATCAGATCATGATATGAATAAACATAACAGTTTAAATAATGTACCAGTAAGGCCTTCTCGCGGACCACCCTGAGAATTTCGGGGCTGAAGCCCCTAAGTCCCCCGGCTACATGCCTGTGCTGAACTAAATTTATAAAGCAAACAGCTGTCTAAATTGCATAGCCAGGATCCATTAAAATAGGAACTAGTGTTGTCTAGTGGTTTGAACACTGGAGTAGAACTCTAGAAGATCAGGGCTGAAATCATAGGCAGGATCTACACTGGCAGTAGATTTAAGATGCATTATTTTGCAGTCTACATCCTGCCTTTTTCTGCCATAAAATCCACTGGGTGACTCGGGCACACTTTCTCAGCTTAAGAAAAAGGAATGGCATACCTCATCTGGAAAAAAATATTTCCAAGAAAGACTTATAACAGAGTCTTCATAAATCAGAGTTGACTCTAAAGGAACACAACAGCTATTTTTAAAAATATGCTAAATATTCAGGTGACGTTTGCTGGAAGCTTATGGGCCACATTGAAGAGCTCTTGCTCTACTCATAAAATCCATGGTATATACACAATTCCCACCCTTTTGGGCCCCTTCCAAGCCTTTGGCCAATAGTGCAGTGCAACAAGTGAAGTGGAATTATATGCAATAATGACCTGAATGGCTTTTGACTACATCTTCGGATTGTATAATTTTAATAATGTGTTTTAATGTTTTATAGCTTTTAAAGTTTTGATTTAATGTACATGTTTATTTTATTATTTGTCTGTTGATATGGTAACAAATTGTTGCTGATTGTAAAACCGCTCTGAGTCCCCTTCAGGGTTGAGAAGGGAGGGATATAAATACAACAAATAAATAAATAAATAATACACTGCCATATACAATCCAGATTATTTGCTTTGAAGTGTAGACTCATATCATCCAGTTCAAAACAAATAATATGGATTATCGGCTTTGATCTGGATTATATATAGCAGTTTGCGAAACGTGGACTGTCTACAGACATCAAATGCAACTCTTGGAACAATTCCATCAGCACTGCCTCTGAAAAATCCTGCAAATCTCTTGGGAAGACAGGCGGGCAAATGTCGGCATGCTGGAAGATGCAAAGACCACCAGCATTGAAGCGATGCTCCTCTGCCATCAACTCCGCTGGAATGGCCATGTTGTCCGAATGCCAGATCACCTTCTCCCAAAGCAGTTACTCTACTTTGAACTCAAGAACAGGAAACAGAATGGTGGTGGACAGGAAAAGAGATTTAAAGATGAGCTTAAAGCCAACCTTTAAAACTGTAGCATAGACACCAAGAACTGGGAAGCCCTGACCCTTGAGCACTCTAACTAGAGGTCAGCTGTGACCAGCAGTGCTGCAGAATTCAAAGAGGCACAAATGGAGGGCAAAAGGGAGAAATGTGCCAAGAGGAAGGCACATCAAGCCAACCCTGACTGGGACCACCTTCCATCTGGAAACTGATGTCCTCATTGCAGGAGAACATGCGGATAAAGAATAGGACTCCACAGCCTCCTACAGCCCAACCACCAAGACACCATATCTGGAAGACAATCATCCTCAAGCTATGAGGGATTGCCTAAGAGAAGAATATAGCAGTGTAGAAAGGGCTTTGGTTGGATGAAGAATTAGTAGAGCCCAGTGCTTGATAATTTTACTTCTTGAGCTATACCCCCCCCCCCATAATTGCCCAGATCGGAATGGTAACTAGGAACTGGCCTTTACAAAGTTACACTTCCAAGTGAGCCATAGAAAGCAACTTTCTTTATGAACCTAACTGAAGGGACATTAAACTGAAACCCCAACGCAAGCATTTTTATAAGTGTGCATTCCTTTTCTCAGCCACTCCTGTGATCTCACTTTGTACCCTAGATTAAGGATACTGCATGATTCTCTTAACAGAAGTTATTTTCTTTCTTGAAAGGCATGTCTGACTACCATGCTTTTCAGATTTCTAGAATCAACATTTTACTGTAAGGGAAAGCCTTTGTTACATGCTGAGAAAATTCAGCCAAGCTAATGAAAATATCCTTACTGACGTCAGAGAAGTCAAGATTTCAGTCTTAGAACCTTCCTAAGATAAACAAACAGACTTCACCAAATAATCATCAGCATTCATAAGGTGAATGTTTTACACTGCCATGGAATGTGGTGTGTTTAAACTAGAATATTTCAGGTACCAAGTATTTTAGAAACCAAGGATAGCCTTCCGTAGAAAGAAGTGGGGGGGTATATATGTTGGGATGAGCAGCAACGTCTTCAAAAAGCTTGTTAGCAAAGCACATAATGTAGGAATGCAACCCCATGTTTGTCCGGAAGTAAATACAACAATGTCTAAAATTCATACCGTAGTTCTTCCACTTCTCATGAAATATTATTCCTTCTGCAACTCCTTTTCAAAGTATAACTCAGGAATTATAAGATCCTTCCAGACGAGCAAAAGATGCAAGAGAATTTGGGATTTTAAATCCCACTTCCTCTTGGGATAGAGGCCACACAGCTGCCCTAAACCCTGGGATTTTACGGGGAGGGAGGTTTTTCCGATAATCGCCCCTGCTGATCCGAGATCAATAAGGGTGGGCATTGGCACTGCCGGACTCCCTCTCCCTGCCCTCAATTTCCCCCTGCACTTCCTGGGAGAAGACTGGACAAGGCCTCAAGACTCCCTCCATCCCTCCCCCTTCCTTTGCAAAAGTCAAAAAAGAGATTTGGGTAAGGGGGGAGATTTCTCCTCCAAGGCCCACTTTGGATCTTCGAGGGGGGAGGAACAGAGACAATCATCATCATCTTTATTTATACCCCGCCACCATCTCCCTGGAGGGGACTCAGGGCGGCTTACAAGAGGCCAAGCCCAGCAGTACATTACAACAAAATAAAACCAGAACAACAGAACATCAAAATCAAATAAATAAAAAACATAATAATACAATAAAACAAAAGCAAAATAATACAATAAAAAACCCAGTCACAATACGAAGGCCACATGTGCGAGATAAAAAGACAACGGCACCAGCCAAAATGGAAGGCTTTGTCCTGTAAGTCGAGGGGAAAATGGGGGACAGGAGGGAGTCCAGACAGGAGGGAGGGAAAGAAAATATGTTTTTTTCCATGCCTGCAGAGATATACAGGCATGAAAAAATGTGTTTCTTAGGAAGAACCGGGTTTAAAGGGCAAATTTTAAACATGTGTTTTCCCGCCTTTAACCTGATTCCTCCTGCATTTTAGCTAAACATCACCCCCCCTTTAAACTCAGTTTAATCTGGGTTATAATGCATGTGTGGAAGGGCCCATAGAATAATAGAGTTGGAAGAGACCATATGCGCCATCTAGTTCAATCCGCGGCCATGCAGGAAAAGTACAATCAAAGTATCCCTAGCAATTGGCCATCTAGCCTGTTTAAAAGCTTCCAAGGAAGGAGCTTCCACCAAATTTCTAGTGACGGGCAAGGTCTCCACTTTGGCCCTGTTTCTAATCACTGTAGGACTAAATGATGATCTTTCTTTCTTTTAAACTTTGCCGTGCTCCACACAGTGGCTGAAAGTGGGGGTCTGATAAAAAGGCTGCAACTATTCCCCAGTATCTTCTACAACACTTCCATATGCCTTACTTATGATAAACTAGTGTTGTGTATTCAGCAAGTATGCATTTTTGAATTCTATTTATTAAAAACACTCATTGTTAGCTTTTCAATTTTATAATTGGTCCTATTAGGAAATGCTGGGTACATACGCTAGTGTTATAGCACATATTAACTCAGGTTAATTATTTTCTCCATGCATCTAAAAATACAGTGCTCTGAATATAGGATTATATTAAGAAGTGAATTATTGCCAAAATTTTGTCATCTTAAGTAAAACTTTCTCCCTTCTATAACTCACTTGCTTTTCTGCTTGACCCTCTGAGCAGGCCTCCCTTAGAAAGTCTTGTCTTTATTGCAATGCTTTGCTCCTAGAGTGTTTGTCTGCTGACACTGTAGCCCTTTTCCATTTTTCTTGTCCTGTGGTGGTTTCTGAGCATTGCATATATATTAAATTTGGGGGGAGGCTACCCCCAAATGGGGTGGATTTTAAATTGAAACATCATCCACATTTTAGGTTGGGTAGTGAAGGGTATGTGTACCAAGTTTTGTCCAGATCCATTTAGCATTGTAGTAATATGTGTGGTACAAACATACACACACAAACACACACACACACACACACACACACATATATATTATAATATAATAGTAATCTACTATAGCTCCCAAAAGTAATTTGAGAAGCAACTTCTCAAAGTAATTGAAAGCTCAATTTGCTTGTCTGCTTCATATTCATTTCTTCGCTATGCTTTCATTCTCAATTATTTTCTGCATTATGTCTCTGCAGTGGTGTGCTCTGCGAGCCCTTTCATCACATCATTCCCTGCCCTCCCCCAAACACATATTTGCATGGGGAAGACAACAGGGAGAAACCTTAGACTGCCCTGTGAACATGATGAAAAGGTACAAAAGAAGCCCAAGGCAGCTGCCACTTCAATACCCTGTTAATGGTCACTGGCATGACTTTATGGTAGCACTGAAGCTGGCAACTCCAGTGATGATTAGCAAGAAACATTTTTCCCATTACCTGAGGGCTTCATGGCAGTAGGGGAGCCCCAGAGGGAAGGCATAAATGACAGGAGAAAAGCCAAAGAGTATGAGTGCTAGCTGATATTTTGGGCAGGTTCCTCTTGGGAAGGGCAGTCTTTTTCAGTTTGTTGAACTATCTTTCTTACTATGTCTATAGGCCAATGTTTATGATCTGTGGTTAGAATATAATTTTCAAAGCAAATTCTGCACCATCTATTCTGTGAACAGATGTGCTTTGGATAGAAAATAAAACATGTTGACTAAAAAACAATGTTCTAACACTCACCTCAGACGTGATAATTTCCAGGCACTGATTTTATCTAGCACAGCAATGGGAAAACTGAAGTTTTCCAGATACTGGCAGGAAGCAGTATCAAATCAGTGATAATGAATGAGGCTGGCTCTAAACAGGCCCTTGTCCTAGAAGCACCTGCGTTGAAAAAAAGTGGATTTTTCGGAGGCCAGTCCATACCCACCCAGAAAGCACGCACTTTCTGGGGTGGGTTGTCCACACATTCAGGACTAGCCCAAGAGAATGTGTGGAGGCTCTTCCCCCAAGCCTCCAGATCCCTTAGAAAACTAAGAAAAACCTACGTGCCCCCCATTAGAAGCCCCAACGAGCTCTCCCGGCATGTAGAAATGATGCACCAGGAGAGCAGGGAAGGAGCAATCCCCCCCACGCTTTCCGCGCACATAATTTCTATTATTATTATATGTATTATTTTCAAATTTCTAGGCCGCCACTCCCGGGAGGCTCGGGGCGGGCCAGGAGAGCTCGCAAGGGCTTCTAATGGAGGGCACGTAAGTTTTTCTTAATTTTCTAAGGGATTTAGGGGCTTGGGGGGAGGTGTGGGTATTCCCACAGTTTACCAGGCTTATTTAGCCTGGTAAATGGTGTGAATACTGTGGGAATGCAGTATTCTGTAGTCCAGACTGGAAAATAGTGCATGCATCCCGCGCCTTTCAAGAAGGCGCAGAATAAATGCACTATCAAATTAATCTGCTACAAAACAGGGTTTTCCTGGTTTGTAGTAAATTAATGTGGGACTGTCTAGAACGTTGTCTGGACAGACCCTCCTTTATTGCGGGAGTTCCGGCAATAAAGGCCCTGTCTGTATAGGCCCTGAGTCTCCTTGTGGAGAAAAAAAGAAACATCACAACAACAACAACAACAACAACAACGGGAGCTGCATTTTGTTGGGTTCCGGTCTAGCAGTGTTAACATCCTTTTCAATGGGATTGGTATTCAGAAGTGTAAAACCTGTTCAAAACCTTTCTTTGTCTTCTCCTTCTTCTGTAAGAGGAAGGCATTTGCAAGCAGGAAGGTCATGTTTGTCCCTTGTTTCCTCTTTTTCAGTAATTGGAGTGGTTGGTCAGTTATGGATTTTGTGCTTGTTTTTTAGTGTGCACCCACAGAGTTGCCTGGCTATGAAAAACCACAGCATACTTCTATTTTAAAACCTAGCTTCTTGCTCAACTGTGGAACTGTGCATGGATTTACCAGATTTTTCAAAATTTTACAGCAACGTGAAAAAGCCATGTCGCCTCCCATATCTTTAGAAAACACTGACCTGGCAAGAGAAGCTAGAAAACGGAAGGCTTCTTTCAATTAGTAAGAGTAGTAGGGCTAGTAGCAGGCTATTCTGTGCAACTTCCTCAAATGCCCTCTAGGTTTTAAATTCAGCACATGAGTCAAACTACAAGATGAGATTTTTCAAAAAGAGAGCCTTAAATAGAGATGCCAAAAGCTCATTATTATGTTAATTGATAATTTCCCCAGGGATGCTTTCAAGTCCCAGTGGAAGCTTTTGCCTGTTCAAAAGCCTGTTTAATCCTGCTGGTGGTTCTGTTGTTCTTTCTTATGTTTGTGAATTAACTGCTTGGGAGCTACTGGCATTCTCAGGTGTAGGCCAGGTGTTTTTCTGCCTAAAGTGGCATAATATTTCCATTGGAATTAATGGTGACCACAGGAGTTAATTCTAGAAGAGAAAGGAATAATAGGAGTAACAGTGAAAAGGCGTAATAGGGAAATCAAAAGTATGGACAATATAAGTTACGTAAAGAAATATAAGACATATATTTTATTTGCCCTTGTTGACTAATTTCTTTATGGCTTGGGTAAAAAATGAAATGACAGTACCTTTTTCAGATATAATTCTTCACTCATTCAAGTCCTCAATTAATAAGTTTAGTAACTTTCTTCTTGCTGTGGAAATGCTTTGAAAATTGTGGTTTTCAAAAATATTTACAATTTTAGATGTATTCTGCACACACACATATAAATGCACATGGTTGCTTCTTTCCACACAAAGAAGCATTCTCTGTGTAGAAACAGGTCACATATTTTGCCCAGAATAGAAGGCATTGAAAAATGCTGTTTTCTGCACTAAACAACTGCAGCCAGCTTTATAAAGATTATCTGCACTCCCTGACAATAGTTGTGGACTCTCAAGAGACACATTGTTTGCCCATTCAGGGGGGTGGGATGGATTTTGAAGGGCAAATTATGAAGGGTAGGTCCATAACACAAAATAATATAAATTCTATTACTGATTCTCAGGCATGTAGCCGGGGGGGGGGGCTAAGGGGGCTTCAGCCCCCCCCCCCGAAATTCGCAGGGTGGTCCGCGAAACGGCCGTACGGGGACAGTATTTAAACTGTTATGTTTATTCATATCATGATCTGATCACCATGCTCATTATATCCCACATTAATGGGGTTATTGGGATAACAATACAAAAGGTTTGCTAGGGTAGACCCTCTTCCACCCAGTCTCAGCCCCCCGAACCAAACTCAGCCCCCCGAACCAAAATCCTGGCTACGGCCCTGCTGATTCTATATCTTATATAGACTTAATTAAATCAAATTTACATTTTAGCTTGTTTCAAATCTTTAAAAAAGGAAAATGACTCTTAATTGAGATACATATTTTGTACTGCTGCAGATTAAGCTGATGCTAAATTCACCAGAACAGGCCAAGCATTCTCCCCACCCCGCCATAAATGGTCATCTCTCACCAGACTGGAGATTCCTATATTGATGCTACATCTTCATTTCCTAGGAACAGTCACCTTATCCACATATATGGAGAAGAAAGGCAAACTTACTTAGGCAATCCATTGTTGTCCAAGTAAGATTGACCTCCAGTTCAGTGTCCTGGTGATGGGTATGTAGGTAACTGTGGAGCCCTATTCTTGACCTGCATGTTCTCCTGCAGTGAGGGCATCCGTTTCCAGGTGGAAGGCAGTCCTGGTCAGGATTGGCTTGGCACGCTTTCCTCTTGGCACATTTCTCTCTTTTGCTCTCCATTCGTGCCTCTTCAAATTCTACAGCACTGCTGGTCACAGCTGACCTTCAGCTAGAGCACTCAAGGGCAAGCAAGGCAGCAAAGCTGCATCAATAGTGTCCAGATCATGGGAAGTAATAGTACTTCTCTATTTTGCTTTGATTGGACCTCATGTGGAACACTGTGAAATACAATTCAAGAAAGATATTGAGAAGCTTGAATGTGTCCAGAGAAGGGCAACCAAAATGGTAAAAGATCTGAATGCCATGCCCTATGAGGAGTGGCTAAGGGAGCTGAGTATGATTAGCTCAGGAAGAGTGTAGCATGACAGCCATATTTAAATACTGGCAGTCCCCAAGTTACAAACATCCAACTTAAAATGACTTATAATAAAGAATGGAACTGAGACAGCAGAAAGTGAGATAAATTTACCCCACGAAAAGGAAATTCACGCCCTGAAATAGTTATCATGGGGAAAGGTGTCTCCACTGAAGCTTTATCAGCAATCCTTGTATCCGCAACAAGCCACATTTTCCAACAGCCAACATCCAATTACAGGGACAAAAAGTGAGATGAAATCTTCTGAACAGGGGCAAAGACAGCAAAACTCTCTCTCTCTCTCTCTCTCTCTCTCTCTCTCTCTCTCTCTCTGCCTTTACTTGAAATAATGTCCACCTACATATCAGAAAGAACTTCCTGATAGTAAGAGCTATTTGGCAGAAGAATATGCTGCAATGGATGGTGGTGGAGTCACCTTCTCTGGTGGTGTTCAACAGGGACTAGGTCAACTTCAGCCCTCCAGGTGTTTTCGAGTTCAGCTCCCACAATTCCTAACGGCCAGTAAGCTGGCTGGGATTCCTGGGAGTTGAAGTCCTCAATACCTGGAGGACTAAAGTTTGCCCATATCTGGGCTAGATAGTAATCTGTTGACAGTGCTTTGTTTGTGTGTTCCTGCATGGCAGAGAGTTGGACAGGATGGGCCTTGAGGTCCCTTGATATTTTCTTAATTCTAAGGAAGAGGAACAGAAACAGGAAGCCCTAGAGATTGTCCGCTTTGCTAGAAGGTGGGTGCTGGAATAGCTGTCCATCAATTGCGACGTCATTATGCCACCCCCACAATTTATGATCTTTGTACCTCAATATTAGCCAAACATGTAAACTAAATCTACACCTTAAGCTCAAACCTAAGAGGGGTGGCATCTTAAAGAGGAGACTCCAAGTCAACAGTCTTCAACAGGCTGTTGTGAGAGACAACTTCCAGGTAAATCTGCAAGCAAAACTTGAAGTCCACCCTACAGATTCTTCTCCTACAGCGCTCTGGCAACACATCAAAAACAGTATCCTGCAGTCTGCTGAAGAATCCCTAGGATTCTCCCTTAAGAAAAACCAAGACTGGTTTGATGAAAACAACCAAGAGATCCAGGAGCTGTTGGCAAAGAAGAGAACCACTCACCAGGCATTCCTCGCCCAGCCATCTTGCCATGTAAGAAAAGCAGCCTTTCGTCTCGCATGTAGTAAACTCCAACAAAAACTCAGAGACATCCAGAACAAGTGGGGGATTGATTTATCAGAAAAAAGACACAACGCTGTGCAGATCTCGGTGATCACAGAGGTTTTTATGAAGCTCTCAAAGCAGTGTTTGGACCTACTTATCAGGTCCAAAGCCCCTTATACAGTACAGATGGTCAAACACTAATTACTGATAAAACCTCCATCCTGAACCGATGGGCCGAACATTTTCAGGGTCTCTTTAATGCCAGCCGAGTAGTCCAAGGTTCAGCTATCAACACATGATACAACAACCAATGAAAAATGAACTGGACACAGCTCCCACTCTGGAAGAGACCATTGAGGCCATACAGCAGTTGAAAAATGGCAAGGCAGCCGGGATCGATGGAATCCCACCTGAAGCTTGGAAACAGGGAGGTCATGTACTGCATGCTAAATTCCACGAGCTCCTTGTGAGTTGCTGGGAAAAAGGTGAACTGCCATCAGATCTCCGAGATGCAGTTATCATCACCCTGTATAAGAAAAAGGGAACAAAATCCGATTGCTCAAACTATCGAGGTATAACACTGCTCTCCATTGCTGGAAAAATCCTTGCAAGGATACTCCTGAACAGATTAGTTCCGGCTATTGCAGAAGAACTTCTCCCTGAAAGCCAATGCGGCTTCAGAGCAAATAGGAGCACCACAGATATGGTTTTTGCCCTTAGACAACTGCAAGAGAAATGTAGAGAGCAGAACAAAGGACTCTATGTAACATTTGTCGACCTCACCAAAGCCTTCGACACTGTGAGCAGGAAAGGTCTGTGGCAGATCCTGGAACGTCTAGGATGTCCCCCAAGTTCCTCAAAATGATTGTCCTGTTACATGAGGGCCAGCACGGTCAAGTCAGATATGGCGATGCTCTCTCGGGCCCTTTCTCATAACTAATGGAGTGAAACAAGGTTGTGTTCTTGCACCAACCCTATTTACAATCTTCTTCAGCATGATGCTCCAAAGGGCTATGGCAGACCTACAAGAAGAAGAAGACGGCATATATATACGCTATCGTACTGATGGTAGCTTGTTCAACTTAAGCCGTCTGAGGGCTCGCACTAAGACTCTAAACTATCTAGTCCGTGAGCTACTTTTTGCTGACGATGCTGCCCTTGTCGCCCATTCAGAAGCAGCCCTGCAGCGCCTCATCCTGCTTTGCAACAGCTGCAGAGCTGTTTGGGCTGGAAGTCAGCCTGAAGAAAACAGAAGTCCTCTACCAGCCCGCACCACAGGAAGAACACCACCATCCTCACGTCAGCATAGGCACATCTGTGCTTAAGTCCGTTCAGCAGTTCACCTACCTGGGAAGCATCATCTCTTCAGACGCCAAGATTGACAAAGAGATAGATCACAGATTATCAAAGGCATATAATGCATTCGGAAGGCTTCACAAAAGAGTCTGGAGCAACAAGCACCTGAGACAAAGCACCAAAATCAGTGTGTACAGAGCTATCATACTGTCCATTCTCCTCTATGGGTCTGAAACATGGGTCACCTATCGCCAACACCTACGACTCCTCGGCGCTTTCATCAGCGCTGTCTTCGCACAATCCTAAATATACACTGGACCGACTATGTGACGAATGTTGCTGTCCTTGAGCAAGCAGGGATCACCAGCATTGAGGCCATGCTATTGAGAACACAGCTGCGCTGGGCAGGGCACGTCTCTAGGATGGAGGACCACCGCCTCCCAAAGATACTACTCTACGGTGAACTCGCCACGGGTCAGCGCAAGAGAGCGCCCCCAAAAGAGATATAAGGACTCCCTGAAACAACATCTCAGGCTTGGCCAGATTGATCACCAACAATGGTCCACCCTGGCCTCACATCGGGAGGCATGGAGATGCACTATCCACAATGCTGCGGCCTCTTTCGAGAAGACACGCCGAATGGGTCTCGAAGAGAAACGACAACGCAGAAAGAACCGCAACTTGGAAAAAACATCACCCAAGGAGACTTTCTGCTGCGCTTTCTGCAACCGAACTTGCCTATCTCAGATTGGCCTTTTTAGTCATCAACACGCTTGTAAAAAGCGTGGGATGAGTCCTTCCTGAATCTTCGTTCGCGAAGTAATGCCGAGAGAGAGAGACCTCAATATTAGCCAAACATGTACTTATAGAACATCTGTTTGGCAGACAGCTGTGAAAAAGGCAAGAAACCTATTCACTCCTTGGAAAAAAATGATGGCAAGCAACCTATCTCCTAACAGTAAGAATCTGATGAGTAGTGATTATCAGTACAGCCTTTTCACACTTGTTTCATCTATTGGGGGGGGGGGGGGGGTGGCTACAAGTTCACCACCACATTGGCAATCAGCACATCATCTATGATGTTCCTTCACACTCTTTTGTGTGAATCATAGTAGAAAAATGGTTTATGATTTAATTTTGTCCATGGTCCCAAGTGCTTGAAAACTCATCTTCAAGTGTTATTAATTCATATCTATATATAATTTGGACTAACAGGAAGAAAATATTTTAAGAGTGGCTGTTGTACCAATTCATCACACTACATTAAAAAT
The DNA here is from genome assembly GCA_030556195.1 of Anolis apletophallus. NCBI lineage: Eukaryota > Metazoa > Chordata > Lepidosauria > Squamata > Anolidae > Anolis > Anolis apletophallus. Next base: position 175,657,584 of record JARBWK010000003.1, on the reverse strand, counting down.
CCATTTAAAATCTGGTTTCTGCCACCTGCAGAATTCTGGGGTTTGTAGTTTAGCGAGGCTGTTAAAGGCTCCTCCCTAAATTACAAACCTCAGAATTCTGCAAGAGGCAGAAACCGGATTTTATGTAGATTTTTTTTCTCGAGTGTGGTGAGGCCTTATGTTTTAAAATGTATGTTTTTAGTTATTGTTGACAGTGGAATGACAGGAAGAAATCCTTTTTTTTAAAAAAAAAAGGCAAATGGCTGGGATATTTTTAGTAGAAAAATAAGCTTATTTATCTCTGTTTTTATCCGAATGTTCACCTTTCTCAAAATTATCTCCAGCATAGAGGTTGCATTTTTTTCTCCTTCTAGCTTCCCTTCTTTTATTTTTTTCTATTTGACAAGTTGTATTTATTTAAGTGATGATCCTGTATAAAGATGCTGAGACATGAAGCCTCACCAGGGCTTCTGAAGATAGATGTAGTGAAAAATTAACTAAAATCCCAGAGGTAAGTGATAAATATTAATAATCAGGAAAATAACCAGGAGAACATCTGGGGTGGGACATGCAGTTTTTGTTGACAGAGTTAACAACTCACACTCTGGGAGACTGTTGAATTTCAATAAAATGTGATGTATCCCAAACTGATCTCATCACAGGCCGCAGTAGAATGTTCTGATGACAGAAGCAGACATGTACAAACATAATGCATTGTGCACATAGGATTTTGCATTTCAATAACTTATATGGCACAGCAACTTTACTCAAACAAAGCTGTTCTAGATCTAGTTAGCAGGATATCCCAGAAAACCCATTTATACTGCCACTGTGAGCTGCATATAGTAGGTAAGGCCACTGTTATCGCAAATTCAGGACCACCAAAAGACCCCAAAACCGGCAGCCAAGAAAGATGCCATTAAGGGTCCCACATGCTCAAAGATTACCTTTCCCCCAGAAATTCAGTCCAGCTGACACCTATAGGTGCCCTTTGCTCCAGATACATGCACAAGTACTCATCAGGGGGAACACAGAGCTAATCCCATTATGCCTTGGGCAGTTGACATAATTGCCCAGAGGCTATCCTTCCTGGCCAGCAATAAACCTTTATACCCAGCAATGAATTAATACCTGGTCAGCCAGAAATGTCATGGAAACACCCAGCTCCCTGATTTTGTCTCTCCTTGGAATCCCATCAAGGTGTTTCGGCATCTATTGTTTCCCCAGACCTATTGTCAGATCCCAGCTGGCAGGATTAAAGCCATTGACATCCATCAGCCCCAAACCCTGCCCACATTCCTTTCTCATAAAGCAGGCCCTGAAAGCAGCCATGGGCTTCAAATTGAGCAACAATCGTTTATTAAACTTTTTGTCAGACAAGGAGACCAATCAGCTGCAGCAGCCAATGGTGCAGCTTGTGAATCATAACTTTCACTAATCAGCACCCAGATCGGCAAAAGTCAATTGTTTTAATAACTACCAACTCTCTGTAAATGTTTCTGTATTCACTCCTTTATGTCTGATTTGAGAGTGCTGCCTCTCTCACATCCACTTTTGGGCAAAGTGAATAAAGCCTTTGATCCTTGCCTTCAACCTACTTCTGTCTTATTTGATCCTTCAGATCCTAGACACACCGGGACGCTGAACCCATGGTTCTTGTGGAACTGAAATCATATATCACTACAAAGGAAATACATAACATTAATGATGGGAAACTGAGAGCTTGCCCAGACAGGACCTTTATTGCAGTATCTACCTCAATAAAGGAGGGGCAGTCTAGACAACGTGCTGGACAGTCCCGAATTAATTAGCTACAAAGCAGGAAAACCTTGGTTTGTAGATAATTAATTAGATTGTGGGGTTATTCCACACCTTCTTGGAAGGCATGGGATAAACCCACTATTTCCAGTTCTGGACTGCAGAATACTGTAATTGCTTCCTCCCCCCCTCGCTCTCCTGGTGCATCATTTCTATGCACCAGGAGAGCCAGCCAAGGATTGTAATGGAGGCCGGGTAAGTTTTTATTACTTTTCTAAGGGGCCATTGACGCCCCCTTGTCATGGGGGAAAGGCTTGCATACCCTAATGAAGTTGTGAGCTATGCTGGTGGTGGCATAATAGTTACCGGTAGGACCTCCCATGCTAGACAGGTCACAACCGAAGGGTCTGACAAAGAGCATCAACAGGCAGGATGGGCTCTCTAGCCTTTCCTAAGAGAAGGAAAACTAAATTCAAACCCGGGCAGATGGTGCTCGTCTAACCCTGTAAAAGAAGGAAACGCTAATCAAACCTATGACCTGAGGACCTCGCTGCCACTGTCCAAGCTTGCTAGGCCCCAGCAGATGAACCTTTGGTTTAAAGGGCGAGGCCAGTTCTGTGCATGCTGCGCTCCACCAGAAAAATCCATTGCACAGGCTCGAAGGACACATCCAACTTCCTTTAGTCATCAACGCGCTTGTAAAAAGCGCGGGATGAGTCCTTCCTAAGAATCTTCGTTCGCGAAGTAATGCCAGATAAGGGGTCTGGGGGCTTGGGGTTGGGGGTAGGGCCTCCAGATGTTCTCTCGGGCTAGTACTGAGATAATGACTGGACACCTACCCCAGAAAGCATGCACTTTCTGGGGTAGGGGTGGGCAGATCCCCGGGAAAATCCATGTTATTTAAACACGGATTCTCCTGATTAAAAGGCCTGTCTGGATCTGGCCTGAGACACATTTCATGATGATTATATTAACTAGCAAAACTACAGTTACGGTATTTATCATTCAATCATTGACTTGTTCCTTTTCCAATTCCATTTTTAACACAAGTTTTTACATCTTACCAAACATTCATCATCTGTACATCTTGATTATTATTAAATGTGTTATATAAAAGAACGATTTGAAAGAAAGAAAAACAGTTTCCCAGAAGACAGAGTAAGCATGCAGTTTATCTGTTCATACGCATGCAAGTTGAACTCATTCTCCATCCTGCCCCACCTCCCACTTCAGCCACAGAATCATGATCTAAACAATATGTTTTAGAGTTTATTGTTTCCATTTACTGCAGCATAGTTAAGTATGATGCCAGGCTTGATGTCAGGGCCTGGTAAACAAGTCTGCAGATTGAGCTGTTGCTGCCCCACTCACCACCTTCCTTCAATTCAGAGGACAAATGAAAAGCATCCAAGGAACATTGTAGGGTCCAATAGACATTGCCCAGCAATACTTACCCAATTTTAGCAAAACTGGGAATTATTATTTGTTTATTCTATCCTATCTGATTTGTTGTTGATCTATTCCTTTGGGCTTCAACAAATTTACCGTTTACCAAAATATATGATCCTGTGCTTTTCTTTTCTATTTCTGGCAAAATAGCTTAACCATTGGTTCATCCTATCAAGTATGAAGTCTCCCCAAGGGCTGCTTGTGGTCTTCTGGTATTAGTGTTCATGTCTATTGGTTGTCTTTTATTACAAATACATGATTGAAAAGAATAACACACACAGTGAATTATTATGGCTGCCTACTCAGCAAGAGGTATATGCAAAAACTTTCACTTTATCAGAACATTATATTTAAGGACACAATATTAGCTCAGATTAAAATGCCATGCTCAAGACCAATATGAGATTGTATAGACATTAATGTTTCATTACGCATAACAGAAAAGCCAGGGCCAATCAGGTATAGCAATACTCCAGATTGTCTATGGGAGTGACTACAATCTCCATGTCTGTTCCGCAGTGGTAGCAGGGTAGATGTCAGACCATGTAGTGAACACCCTGTCATTACTATTGGATGATCATGGAGCTAAAGGATTGCTGCTGGCCATCACCAGGCAAGTCCCACCCCCACTCCCAGCAATTGTCTAATGGTAAGTTATGCAACCCTTCCATTTAAGAGCAACCAAGAAATCTTGCAATCAAGATTACAACTGAAAGGCTTAAAATTTTAAAATCTTAAAAATCTCAAAATTTTCTTCAGAGTATGTGATTTGGTCAAGGTCGTCCATAGGGTTTCTATGGCCCAGTTTTGGGCTGTGCTTATTGTCTTAGTCCACTCCCCCCAAACAAAGGTTGAAGAGAAGAAAACTTAAGAAAAATAATGGCCAAATACACAAAGACTGGGGACCAAATATTTAAACATTCAGTCTTCAAACATCTGGTGTTCAATGTGTTTATATAGCAGTTTTAGATTTTCCCTTATCTGTATCCAACCCCCCCCGGTCATATTGACAAATTATTCCCCTGGAATAATGCATGAGGATTTGAGGTTGTCATTATTTTTTTTAAATCAAAATTGATCTACAGCAAATGTTGATAAGTTGCCTTTCCCACTCAGCATAGGTGGAATATCTGTGATTCTAGGTTATTCAAAATGTCTGTAAGGAAGGAGATAGTCATGTCTTTCTGTTATAATGGTAAACTGTAATAGTGATATTACACTTTTTATAACATTTCCATGCTACCCTGAAGTCAACTAGAAAGAAATATTTTTTAAAAAATAAAAAATATTCTTTTCTTGGATTTTCTTCATGAACGAAGATTTAGGAAGGACTCATCCCACACTTTCTTCCAGCTCGTCGATGACTAAGAAGGCCGATCCAAGATAGGCAAGTCCGGTTGCAGAAAGCACAGCAGAAAGTCTCCTTGGGTGATGTTGTTTCCAAGTTGCGGTTCTTTCTGCATTGTCGTTTCTCTTTGAGACCCGTTTGGCGTGACTTCTCAAAAGAGGCTGCAGCATTGTGGATAGTGCATCTCCATGCCTCCCGATGTGAGGCCAGGGTGGACCATTGTTGGTGATCAATCTGGCCGAGCCTGAGATGTTGTTTCAGGGAGTCCTTATATCTCTTTTTTGGGGCACATCTCTTGCGCTGACCCGTGGTGAGTTCACCATAGAGTAGTATCTTTGAGAGGCGGTGGTCCTCCATCCTAGAGACTTGCCCTGCCCAGCGCAGCTGTGTTCTCAATAGCATGGCCTCAATGCTGATGATCCCTGCTTGCTCAAGGACAGCAACATTCGTCACATAGTCAGTCCAGTGTATACTTAGGATTGTGCGAAGACAGAGCTGATGAAAGCATTCAAGGAGTCGTAGGTGTTGGTGATAGGTGACCCATGTTTGAGACCCATATAGGAGAATAGACTGTATGGTAGCTCTGTACACACTGATTTTTGTGCTTTGCCTCAGGTGCTTGTTGCTCCAGACTCTTTTTTGAAGCCTTCCGAATGCACTTTGCTAATCTGTGATCTATCTCTTTGTCAATCTTGGCATCTGAAGAGATGATGCTTCCCAGGTAGGTGAACTGCTGGATGGACTTAAGCACAGATTCGCCTATGCTGACGTGGGGATGATGGTGTTCTTCCTGTGGCGCGGGCTGGTAGAGAACTTCCGTTTTCTTCAGGCTGACTTCCAGCCCAAACGGCTCGGCAGCTGTTGCAAAGCAGGGTGTTAGGCGCTGCAGAGCTGCTTCTGTATGGGCGACAAGGGCAGCATAGTCAGCAGAAAGCAGCTCACGGACTAGATAGTTTAGAGTCTTCGTGCGAGCCCTCAGACGGCTTAAGCTGAACAAGCTGCCATCAGCACAATAGCATATATATATGCCGTCCTCTTCTTCGAGATCTGCCATAACCCTTTGGAGCATCATGCTGAAGAAGATTGTAAATAGGGTTGGTGCAAGAACACAACCTTGTTTCACTCCATTAGTTATTAGAAAGGACTCTGAGATAGCTTCAATTTTTTTTATTAAAACAGTGTAAATTGGTGAATGTGTACTATGGAAGAAGTCCTTTGGAGTTCAATAGGCTTCATTCCACAGCGCACAATATTGTTACCTTACAGAAGACTATACCTACTTGGAAATATGTGACATTGAGTTCAATAAAACATAACCCCAGTGGGCAAGTATGAGATTGTAACATATCCTTCAGGATTTTAACAATCTGTCTTCTGATGTCCCATTTTTTCAGCTCTTTTCAAATGTTCCAATTTGTTTCTGCACTTCCCACTTTTCTTCATCATACTTTGTTTGCTCCAGTTGCTACAAATTATGTTCAAAATATAAGTAGTTGTCATTCAATTGCATCAGTACAGGGGAAAAGACAAGAGGGCACAGAATCCTGGTCATTTTTTCTCCTTCCAAGGATACACCAATTAACTTCAAATGTCTAACAGGTGGATCTTAGAAAAGTTACTCTCTGGACTGCTAGAAGATTCTGAAAAATTTCCTCCAAAAAGTAAATTTCCCAAGCTGTGGTAATTGATTGGTTGGGAGGCAACTGAACATAATGCAGAGAAGATCTGAAAGGCTAACTGAATTTTTGGATAGTGACTCTTGTGTATTCACATCATATTGCCCTAGAAGCAGAAAATATTAGACATGATGGCACAAACCAAGAGAAATGCTGCCAACCATTCCTCTTGCCACACTACAGAGTTTGTCATGGAAAAACCATTACACCGATGCATTTATGCTGCAAGAAATTTTAATATGTCCGTTGTAAAACTTTTCAAAGAGAAAGGAAGGTGGTGTGTAAAAAACTAAAAATAGGTGTTGCATAAGTAAGTAAACATTTGTTTTTTTTAAAAAAAACCCAACTATAAACAGACATTGTATAAGTAAAGTTGTAAAATTGTACTTTAAAATACCACAATAATCTGAAGCTGTGATTGGACTAGAAATGTGACTGGAATGAGGAAAGGCACATAACTTCCTGTGAAAATCTTTACAAGGCACATGTACCCAGTAGCTTCCAGTGCTATAAGTACAGTTCTTCAGCACTGTTCTAGATTTCTGCTGCTTAGTCACGTGCCCCTTCATTTATGGAGGGAAGTATCTGCAGAAACTATGGCAGGACATTTCTACAAACAGGGAGAGAGTTAATAATGTTGACACATACAAACTTTAGACCTGTGATGTGCAGCCTGAACTGAGGGCTTTAAGTTATAGGTTCCACGGGGTTTAAGGAGGCTCACATCCAGGTAAATATGCATAACATCATAGATGAACTATATTCATATGTGTGAGCAATTGATAGGTTAGTAATGAATATGGATTTGACAGTAACACTGTGCTGAACCTAAAGTGTTGGACATATCAGGGATGGTTTCAGATGTCAATTGATACAAGACACAATCCAGGGCCAGAGACATTCTGCCGCCAGATAGGAAAGTACATTTTGCCTATTTTGTCCTCACATGCAAGGACAAATAATTTTTGTGGCGGGTTTTTTTCTCCCCACTTTGGGAGAAGACAAATATTACCATGCGGTTTTCACCCAATAGCCACACACCCTAGAGCATTTTTGGAAATTGTATAAAAGAACACATAGTCCTTTTATACAGGTATGAGGCATAGAAACACCAGGTTTTGTACCAAAAAGGCATGTTTGTGTTTCTGGAAATAGTGGCTAGAATTCACTATCGCATCACACATCTGGAATTCATTCATATCCATGGTCCATATGTGTCCATGATACTGTTTTCATGTTTATAAAAGTTCTGTAAACCTGCTTTATGGAGAAGTAGTCATTGTGAGTAAAGCAGGTCTGTGTGCAGCATCCTGACATTTCAATCCCCTTCCAGTGATCTTCAGTATGAGGAGGAACTGTGGTGGGGTTCCAGCTTCTGATTGTTACATGGGAGGTTACTGGAGAAAGTGGAATGGAAACGTAAGCATGTTGCACTGTGATCAATAAAAGAACAGACCTCTACCACTTGTAGTGGCTGCTGCCTAGCCAATTGTGTGTGTGGATGGATATATAGGATGCATCTGGGACTATGGGAGCCTAGAGTCTGAATCCCTACTCAACCATAGAAAACTATTAGGTGATCTTAAGCAAGTCGCAATCCATTCAGCTTGAGATAAGGGCAGTACCAGCTTCTTCTGAACAAATCTTGCCAACAACACCCCATGTTGAATTTGCCATAAATCAGAAATGATTTGAAACACAGAGCAACCAGCAATATGCAAAGGCATCCAAAGTCATCTGGTTCATTTGGAGGGCAACTAAAATATGTTTATCTACTGGATTATTCATTCTTATTTGTAGCTCTTCCTGCATTTTGGACATAGGATAAATAATTGCATCATAGATACAAACTCTAACAAATGGATTTATGTCAGAATTTTCCACCATCTGTCTGACCCAGTGCTGTCTGTATGCATATGAATCAGCCTAGAAAAATGAGAAAAGTGTCTCAGAAAGTTCAAGAAGATCAAGAGCCTGAAGTGACATATCCTAAATGATCCGTTCAGGGAAGTATGTGAACTTTAGGAAGAGGAGTGTCACTAAAAGATTAGCATCAATGAAATGGTTTGTAATAGAAACTAATGAGTCATTTGTTTCAGGTAATTTTTGACAAGATAATGTCTGCTTTTCATTCCCATAGTGAAATCCAGACATGAATGTAATTTGAGGTCAGAAATGGACATATCTACTAACCTTTTATGCATTGTTGCATGTAGCATATGTGTGATTTACGCGTTGTGATTTGTCTGTACAGGAATCTGTCCAAATTGTTGATATCACTGATTGGTGCAAACCATTGTGATAGGATTTACAAAGTTGGAGCATTACTGTGTGCAGCAGTAATGTGGGCAACAGTGCTTCACTTTCTCCTTATTTGCTACTTGCAAATAAGGAAGTGTAAGTAAGTAAAATTTTATTTCTATCCCACCCTATCTCCCCATGGGGACTCAGTTATCTTGCCTGCCCCTCACCCTCACTCCATTATGTCCTCTCTGCAACATCATATCCTTCTTGATGTTCTTTGGGAAGGAAAGATTGACCACAGTTTCCCATAGACATTGCATTTTATGTGGTCATCTGTTTTTAACTCTGTAAACCGCTCTGGGCTCCAGAGAGAGCGGTATATTAAGTCGAATGAATAAATAAATAAATAAATAAATAGACCAAGGAAATGGGAATAAAACAATAACACCATGCAATTCACCTCTCCAAACCACACAAGTCTGCAGTTTGCCAAGCAATGAGAAAGTTCTTTGAATTATCACAATCTCTAGTGAGCTGGCTATTTATGCAGGTATGATCAAGTTTATTGGCCCATTGCTAATCTGTAAATTCCAATACATAGAGCCATGTGACCCCTTTGTTTAACACACACATGTACCATAATCCTAAGTAGGTAAGCAAGGAAACCATCTCTATATTCTTGGCACAACTATGATATACAGTAAAGTAGGGATGTTTGCCTAGCTACATCCTGGGAGTCAGAGAAGGATGGGTTTTTGATGCTGTGTGTCTTCAAGGTGAATGTATCGTGAAGTTTTCTTGCAAGATTTGTTCAGAGAGAGATTGGTTTTGCCTTTTTCTGACATTGAAGGATTGTGACTTGACCAAGTTCAACTAGTTGGTCTATAGAGCCCTAGTCCAACTCCGAAATCACTATATCACATAGCTGTTCAAACCAGAGATGGATACTTATTGCAGAAAGTGTGGATTTTTTTTACAAAGCCTGCTTTCTGATAGCTTATACAAGTAAGGATGTGAAAATCTGTTTATGTTTTGGTTGAATTTTCCATAATCTCACTGGCCTTTTCATCCCATATAATTTCACTTTAGTACAAAAAGTCAACAGAGTTATAATAAAGTAATGATACATGGAACACTATTAATTCTGCAATTATATAACAATAACAGCACAGCGTCCTATAACATATTTCCTTTTGAACATTGAATCAATACTCTGTTCATTTGTATGTGCTGAAAAGTATAGTCCCACCTTTAGAAACCTTAAGAGAAAACTAGGTCAAGACAATTGGATTATCTATAAACAACTAATAAAAAAACAAAATGGAGACGTTATACTTAATCACAAGAAGAAATTAAAGAAAGAGATAAAATATCTCATGGGTCCAACACAGACAAATATGAGAAAGCTTCAACAAAGATAAGAAAAAAGGCTTTATGGAGAAGAATACCCTCTAGGATAAAGTAATAGATACAGAAATAAAATTAATTACCAAAATTTACTCACAAAAAAAACAACCCCAAACTGCTGGAGTGGTTGACAGAGGAAGAACAAGTAAAGGATTCTATGGTGAAATGGGCTGCAAGTATTGGACATACAATAAAATTAGAAGAATGGGAAAAATCAGCAACAAAAAGTTAAAATATACATATTTTCATATGGTCTTAATGAATGTTGGTACAAGATAATGGACCAATGGTATTTGATACCATAAAAATTATCCAAAATTCATCCAAATTTAAAAGACAAATGTTGGAAATGCAAAGAACAATAGTAAGCACAAGGGGGGGTAGGCTATGGATAAACAGCCAAAAACACAGGCAGCTAGTCAAAAGTGCAAATCACCCAATAGACAAAAGATGTATCCAACAAGGCTGAGTGTATCTCAAAATATATATACTCTATATTAGACTATTAGCGGCACAAGTGATCAATAATAGTATTCAAGTCAATATGATTAGTAAGTATATACATCAAACAGTACAATTAATATATGAAAAACAATGAATGAATTCATACATCCAAAAGTATCTCCCCTTTAAGGGGAAAAGGCAATGGTGAATCGCAATCAGTATAAGCCTAAAATAACATGAATCAAATGCTGATGAAGTTAATCTTATAATGCTCCCCAAATATAGAGTTGAGACAAAGGAACACAAATTATTATACTGTATGTTGTTCCAAAAAATAGGGTTTGATGTAAAGTACAAAACGCAGCAGAGAAGCAGTTAAAAAGGGTTCACAGCAAATGTGGCATATGAGGACTCACACTGGAAATAATGCATCTGAGCAAACAAGCCATGTTATTAAAGCATTTCTACTTTATTGTAGAAAGCAACAGAAAGGCAGTAATACACATGCAACAGCATGCTTAACAAATTAGAACAGAAGAAAACATACCATGAGGCACACAAAATGGAGGTATACAGCAGAAGACTAACAGCAACTCTAAACTCCTCCCTTCTTCATCGCTGTGATTGGAAGAGAGAGTGAGCCAATAGGCAGAGCCTAGCAACAGTTTTTCTAACCTTCTGGCTATATTATTATTCTACCGCTAGATGGCGCTCATGAGAGAGGAAATCTGCTTACTTCTATCCACTCTCAGGAGACAGACACATCACATCCATCTAGACTTCAGTATAAACATATTGAACTACATCATTTTGCCATTAATTTCAACACCCCTTCACAAAATTATGTATGTTCACATTTCTAAATTTAACCCTTTACAAAACTCATAATGTTTTTCAGAACTCAGTGGCTTCGTCAGAACATCAGCAAAATTTTCGACAGAAGGAACATAATTAAGAACAATCCTTTTATCTTTAAGAAATTGCTGAACATTTGAATACCTAGCATTGATGTACCTAGATTTCGACTTTAAACCTTGACTTTCTCCCAATGCGATGCAAGTTTGTGAGTCAATAAAAACTTGCATTGGAGATTTCACATCAATGTTAAGGTCTTTTATTAAGGATCCTAACCATTCTACACATGTCAAAGCGTCCGACAAAGCAGCAAATTCTGCTTCTCCAGTACTCAGTGCAACAATTTTCTGTTTTCGACTTTTCCAGCAAACTGGTGTGTTTGCATATTTAATAACAAAACCAGTGACAGATTTGCTTTCCTTTAAATTTGCAAAAAAACTGTCACAGTGTATTGTCAAAGATTCTTTGTCATCAGGACAAATTTTAAAAACCTTTTCAGCAGTTTGCTTTAGGTATCTCAGAACCCTTTTAATTCCAGCCCAATCAGTTTGTGTAGGGCTTTGTACTCTTTGACTCAGTAATCCTACTGAAAAAGATATGTCAGGACGCGTGTTTGTTGCAATGTACTGTAGTGAACCAATTACAGAACGATAAATGTAATTGTTGTCAAAAGCCTGTCCATCTACATGTTTCAAAAACTGTTGTGCCATTGGTGTGTCACAAGAATTTGCATTGTCCATCCTGGTTTGTTTCAACAAATCATAAATTTTGTCGCTTTGATCTAACTCAAAGCCATTCTCTGTTCTGACAATATTTATACCTAAATACCTGTGTACATCACACAGATTTTTAATCTTCAATACTTTGTTCAATCTTTGGAACACATCCTCAATTTGTTTATCTGATCCGAAACACAGCACATAATCAACGTAAATAACAACAAACATTTGTGCATGTCCACTACCTTTAGAATACAAACATGGATCAAATTTGTTGGATCAAATTTATTGGTAAATTTTGTTAACTCTTTGTCCAAATAAATGTTCCAGTTGCGTGCACTCTGTTTGAGGCCATAGAGAGATTTTCTTAGAAGATAAGACCCTGCAGGAAGGTCAGTTTCAAAACCTGGAATAGCTGCCATGTACAATTTCTCCTCAAGATCGGCATGCAAGTAAGCAGTAATAACGTCAAAGTGTTTGACTTTTAAATTTCTCTTACTTGCAATCGCAAAGCTATTTTAATGCTTCCCCAGAAACTGTAGGGCTAAAGATTTCATTAAAATTTTCAAGGTATGTCTGCTCAAAACCCCTAGCTACCAATCTTGCCTTGTACAAGAAGCTACCATCTTTGTTCTGTTTCCTTCTGTACACCCAGTGACAGGTAAGAACTTTTGAATTATCGGGAGTTTCAGACTTAACCATAACTTGCAAATCTTTCAAGGAATTAAATTCCGTTTGCATTGCTTGTTTCCAGAGCTTCTTTTCAGTTTCCCCTCTTTTTAACATCTCTTTGTAATTTTGAGGTTCACACCAATCTTTCACCTCTGTTTTTACAAGATCACATAGATACTGTTTTGGAGGAATTCCTTTGGTCTTTCTGGAACTACGTCTAGGAAGAACCCTTTCCCTCCATCAGTGTCATCAGGGGCTACCTCTGTTTCAGAACCTGAATTAGAACTTGCGGTTCTTCTAGGAGAAGTTTCACTTTTAACTTTTCTCCACTGAGGATCTTTGCTATCTAAACTTGATCCACTAGTTTGTTTTTGACTTACAGCAGTATGCTGTGAATCTGGTTGCCAAACAGGTTGTATAGTTTGTGGTGCAACCTGAGCAGATGTGAAAGGCACAAACACCTCTTGGTTTGCATGTATTCTTTCCCACCCACTGTGTTGCTGAAACTTCGCATTCTTTGAAACTAGCACTTTGTTGCCATTAAACCAGAAACGCCAACCTTTTGACTCAGGAGATGGGCCTAAGTATTTCAACCAAATTTTGTCCTTTTTGTATCTCTGTTGGGAAGGGATTAGGACAAGGGTGTCACTCCCAAAAACTCTGATTGAATTCAATTCAGGAGTTCTCTCAAAAAAGAGCACATAAGGAATGTTGTTTACACTCCTGCAGAATGAACGATTCAAAATATGAACAGCATTTGCAACTGCTTCACCCCAGAATCTGTCACTCAATTCTGCATCTCTCATCATCTTTCTGGCGACAACCTTTAAGACGCCAATCCATCGTTCTGCTACACCGTTTTCATTTGGTGAGTAGGGATTTGTTAACCTGTGCACAACACCAAACTTCTCAAACAAATTCCGCATTTGTTTTGATAAGAATTCAGCTCCTCTGTCTGTCTGAATCAGTTGAACTGGTGTGTCTGGAAACTTTGTTTTCCTCAGTTTCAACCATGCTGCAATTCTCTGAAAAGCTTCACTTTTGTTTTTCATAAAATAAGTGAACTTTAACCTTGAAAAGTCATCCACCAGGATCAGAAAAAAATTGGAACCTCCAATCGACACAGGATGGGGTCCTGAGATGTCAATATGTACAAGCTCCAAAATCTTCTTTAAAACCCTAGCACTGGATTTCGCAATTGGAGCACGTTTCAAATTTTCAGCAGCACAAATTGAACAGTCAAGAAACTTATCACACCGTTTGATAGACATTCCACTTAATTCAGCTGTCTTACGCAAATAATTCCATGACAAATGCCCCATTCTCCTGTGGAACTCATGAAGACAATTCTCATGCAAAGGGGCAGGATTTTCAGGAATTTGTGATGCGCAAGCAGTCACTTCATTTTTAGCACATTTCAGGATAAAGAAACCATTTACCTGAATCAATGAAAATGAATTTCCCTGTGGATTCACTAACAAACTTTTGTCTTTCTCTAAAGACACTTTAAAATCTGCTTCCAACAGTTTGTAAACACTCAAAATGTTATATGCAACTTCTTTTACAAAATAAACATTTTTTAAAGTACATCCTAGTTTGTCAAGGTACAATTCACCACTACAAACCACTTCAACTTTTGAATCATCAGCAAGAGAAATGAAATTAATGTCAGGGTCTTTTACATTCTTCAAAAGTTCCTTGAACTTCACCAGGTGTTGTGTGCAGCCGGAATCAATGATGAAACAGTTCTATGGATGACCATCAGTAGCCACAAGAAAAGAATGATGAAAATCCTTGGACGTAGTATCAGGCCTCGACATCTGCCCCTTCTTCTCGGGATTTTGTCTGCAATTGCGGGCATAATGCCCTCTTTTCTTGCATCTAAAGCGAACTACCTGTGACTTAGACTTTTCAACACAAGCAGTGTCAGTCCCAGTCCCAAAATCTTTCTCCGGCCCTCTAAAAGCCTTTTGCGGAGGAGCAGGGGCCCTCAATTTGTGTTGGGATTCAAATTCTGCAAGCTTCCCCGAGATGAAAGGAATGTTCAAATCTTCTTGCAGAAGACCATGAAGCGAGTCTACAAACCCATAGTAACTGCTGGATAAAGATCCCATCAAAATTAAAGCCTGTTGCTCAGCAGGAAAAACAATGTCTCTTGCTCTCAGCTCTGAAAAAAGGTTCACAAGCTTTGTGATATGGGTTTGCACAGAAGATCCCTCCTGAATCTTCAAATTAAAAAGCTGCCTCATCAAAATGATCTTTGTGCCAGATGGCTGTCGCTCAAACATATTTCTGTACACTTTCCATGCATCTTCGGCGTGGACAATTCCATGAAGGTGAGGCAACAATTCATCAGAAACACCAAGTTGAATAACTGCAAGGGCTTTTGCATCCTGAGCAACTTGAGCTGCAGAAGCTTCCAAAGGAAAAGACAATACAATGTCCCACAAATCCAGCGAAACTAAATACGCCTTCGCCCTTATTTGCCAGGTAGACCAGTTAACTTCAGTTAAATGTTGAAAAGGCAGAGATCTGACTTGTATCGCAGGCAGAGCCATTTTGTAATAACTTCACTGCCTTCACTCTCAAAACCGGGAAGAAGCTGCAGCTTTTAAAATCTTCCTTTTGCTGTAATTAACTCACGTTCTCCAGTCGCTTTCAGCTTGCTCCGTAGAAAAAGAAAACTGTGATGCACTCACGCAGACATGAGCAATCCTCTGAAGTCCCCTTCAGTGCATAGATTCATTTAGGAATGCATGAAAACCGCATGCTATCCTATGCCAAGAAAGACTTCACTGCTCACTTTACGTTCTAATAGTTAACAGTCCTCCGACCTTTCCAGGAAAATAATCCAGGAGAGCTCACCAGCAAATGGAAATCCCCAGGGATGCAACAAACCTGTTGCTCCAAAAAGGTCCACTGCAAAAAGAGAGATCACTCCAACTGCTAGATTCGGCCAAAAGGACAAAAGTTAATGCAAATTTTGGCTGAGGCTCAGAACTTTCCAAAAAAATGTCACTCATATTATCTAGCCACATGACTGCAAAATTCATCAATGCTGGGCCCATAACCTGTTGTTCCAAAAAATAGGGTTTGATGTAAAGTACAAAACGCAGCAGAGAAGCAGTTAAAAAGGGTTCACAGCAAATGTGGCATATGAGGACTCACACTGGAAATAATGCATCTGAGCAAACAAGCCATGTTATTAAAGCATTTCTACTTTATTGTAGAAAGCAACAGAAAGGCAGTAATACACATGCAACAGCATGCTTAACAAATTAGAACAGGAGAAAACATACCATGAGGCACACAAAATGGAGGTATACAGCAGAAGACTAACAGCAACTCTAAACTCCTCCCTTCTTCATCGCTGTGATTGGAAGAGAGAGTGAGCCAATAGGCAGATCCTAGCAACAGTTTTTCTAACCTTCTGGCTATATTATTATTTTACTGCTAGATGGTGCTCACGAGAGAGGAAATCTGCTTACTTCTATCCACTCTCATGAGACAGACACATCACATCCATCTAGACTTCAGTATAAACATATTGAACTACATCATTTTGCCATTAATTTCAACACTGTAGAAACCCCACACACATGTAACTCACAGGGGCATTTGCTCCTCACCGCAGGCTTCCTTCTTTACAACCGTAGAGGATATAATTTGCATCAGAAACCTTCCACCATTGTGACACATAGTCGTCACGGTTTGCATTTGCCTGCAATTTTACCTCCTGCTATCATGCCCAGGAACATTTGCTTTCCCCCATCGGGACAACTCCTCAACATTGTGAGGGCACATATACTCTATGTTATTCATCACTGTGAGTTACATGTGTGGGGTTTCTACAGTATAATAATTTGTGTTCCTTCGTCTCAAATCAGGTTATTCGTAATATAATTTATTGCTGGACTGTTTGCTCACTGTTGGAACTTTTTTCCATATTTTATATGCTTTTAGGACACCATCCTTATTCATTTGATGATTGTGGGTTTTGAAAAAGCGTTTTTATAACGCGAAACGGAGCAGGATCCTTTTGAAAGTACTTCCGTCAACCCGTCTCCGCATGAAGGATCTATACTGGCATACCATACTTGGATACTCTACAATTTCTCCTGTGTTCCCTGTTACCTTGGACTATTTAGCACACGTTGTGCATGGAATTTGAATTGACTGATACGGACTTTTGAATTTATCCATTGGGCTGTACACGAACTTCTTGGGATTTTCTAACACATCGGTGTTAAGTATGATCCGGATTTTCTTACATTCCATTTGTATTATTCAGAGTGTACACAGTGAGTCTAACTGTCATGTTCAATTTTTGATAGTCTTAAAACTTTATAACACTGCTACATTGTACCTTGTTCCTTGTGTTTTGTTTGGTTATTGACATAACTTTACAATGCAAAGTTTTTCTAGCTTCTCTTCCGGTGGAAGGATGCTGCACATTCTTCTTTCATTATTTCTTTGATTTATTTTACAGCTAGCACCTGTCTCAATTATACTGACAGTTTGGTGCTTTGATTTATTAGCTCTCAAGTGACTAACCACAGTAGAGAGGGAATAAAAAATGGACCAATGTAATTAATTGAGGCACTGGTCAAAAAAATTATCAACTTTATAGAATCATAGAGACACCTCGTGGGCTATCCAGTCTAACCCCCTGCCAAGAAGCAGTGAAATCGCATTCAAAGCACCTTACTTGATAATCGTTGTCATCCTTGATCTGACCATGCATTTTGCCACACATGTTGGACTAATAGACTTCTCCTACCTAATAGCAATGGCATCTTTAAAATGTAACCGTGAATATCTTACCAGCTGACAAAGCAATGAAAACCATTTGTTTGCTATATGCAACTAACTAGCAGAGCATTGCTAGGTCAGAATCCTTGCAGTGTTTTATATATGAACTCTTCCAACTCTGGAGTGTTATGAAAGGATTATCTTTTTTCATCGTGTGGGTTCCCAAATGGCAAATCTTAGCTAACATATTATTTTTATTTAAATTCTCGGTTTTTTAGACCGTGAAACAGCGAGTCTGTTAAATGTGAACCGCGAAGTAGAGAGGGAACACTGTATGTCTCTCTAGTACTGTTGCTCTTTTCTTTTCCGAGTTAGGCCTGTGAGCAAAGTAAATTACAATCAGCCTTCCACATCTGCAGGTGGAGATTTTTTACTTGCAAACTGGTGTAGCAACCCAGTTCCCTTTCGTGCCTGGGGGGCAGGGGGCAGCACCGGGGGTCCCACTTGCATTAGGGCCAGCTGCAGTTGATGAGGACATGGAGGAAGGGGCTGATGAGTTAGCTGGGCCTTCCTCTCCCACTGAGAGCTTGGCCTGGGATGATGAATGGCCTGATGGCTATGCTAGCTGGGAAGTTCAGGCTGACCCTGAGAGTGATGATTCTGATCATTATGAGAAACCAGGTGGTTACGGGTCGCAGGAAAGGATCAGGGAAACAGTGGAGGATGAGCCCATGGAAGCTGAAAGGGAGTTCGGCTCTCATGAAGATAGCGACGCAGGTGCTGGGAGGCAAGGACGGAGCTTTGATAGGAGACGGAGCATTGAGTCCAGCAGGAGGGATTGGCACCGCAGCCTAGAGCGCCAGAGAGGCGCTAGATCCTGTAGCACAGATTGGCGCAGAAGCCTAGAGCATCGGGGGCCTCGCCAAGGGGATTAAGTATAGGATCCGTGGGAAAGGATCCTCAGTAGCTCGGCCACTTCTATTCTAAGAGGAGTGAAGCGAGCGGAGTTCCACGGAGCCAAGTTACCGGCTCAAGCCTTGCCAAGAAGTTTCTTGGGTTTGTTCATGAACTTTGCCTTGTTCTTTGCCACGGACCAAGTCCTTGATCCGCATAGTTTTGCGGAGCCTTTGCCAGGTTTGCCTTTGGATTTTACTTACGGACTCTTTACCTTTTGGATTGAACTTTTTGATACTTTTTATGGACAATTTACCTTTTCACCTATATCTTATTATTCAATAAATAGTTAGCTGATTACCGTCTCTGTGTGTGTGATTAAGGGGCTGGGCCAAGACCCTGCATCGTGACAACTGGATTAATATGTTCTCTCTATGAAGCCTTGGGTCCTCCAGGGAAAGGCTGACCAGATAGGTGCCTTGGACAATATATATTGCTATTGCTATTCTTCTGGGGATCCTGCATCTTTAATCCCTGAAAACAGGAGGCTCTACTGTATACATCTAGTTTCAAAATATTTTCAGTAAAACAAAGGAAGTTCTAGGTTGAGTTTGTTGAATGGGTATGGGGCAAAATGTTGAATTTTTTTCAATCCTTAAATTGCCATTATTAGAGAACGTTTATATTTATAGTTGGCACTATACATTCATCAGAGTTTGGTGTGCAGCCCACCCACCCCCCTCAACACACACACACAAGCAAAACTATACATTAAATGCTTATTTGTTAATTTGATAAAATCTGGGTTTTTTTAGCACATCAGCTTCTTCTGGATGTTGATCACAAAATTGCCCAGAGCAGCGTTTCTCAACCTGAGGGTCGGGACCCCTGGGGGGTCACAAGGGGGGTATCAGAGGGGTCGCCAAAGACCATCAGAAAACACAGTATTTTCTGTTGGTGATGGGTGTTCTATGTAGGAAGTTTAGCCGAATTCTATCATTGGTGGGGTTCAGAATGCTCTTTGATTATAGGTGAACTATAAATCCTAGCAACTACAACTCCCAAATGTCAAGGTCTGTTTTCTCCAAACTCCAGCAGTGTTCACATTTCGACACATTGTGTATTCCTGCCAAGTTTGGTCCAGAGCTATCATTCTTTGAGTCCACAGTGCTTTCTGGATGTAGGTGAACTACAACTCCAAAACTCAAGGTCAATGCCTACCAATCCTTTCCAGGATTTTCTGTTGGTCATGGGAGTTCTGTGTGCCAAACTTGCTTCAATTCCATCGTTTGTGGAGTTCAGAATGCTGTTTGATTATACAATTTGGGAGTTGTAGTTGCTGGGATTTATAGGTGAACTATAAATCCCAGAAACTACAACTCCCAAATGACAAAAATCAATTCCCCCCACCCAAACCCACCAGAACTCAAATGAAAATACATCCTGCATATCAGATATTTACATTATGATTCATAACAGTAGCAATATTACAGTTATGTAATAGCAACGAAAATAATTTTATGGTTGGGGTCACCACAACATGAGGAACTGTATTAAGAGTCCTAGAAAGAACATTGTAATCAAATTTGTGAATAACACTATGTAACACGATTTTTGTTCTTGGGTTATAAATGTCATTTCCTAATTGGTTATATCATTAAAAAACATGGGGAAAGTTTATTGAACTGCAAAAACTTTATTTGTGCTCTGCATATTGAGAGGTTAAAATGGCATATTTTCATTAAGGAAAATTACAAACGAAGTGCCTAGAGCCCTCAACTGAAGGAAACAATAGTTCTGTCACAAAAACAAAGTTTCTGGAATATAATAACTACTTTCAAAGTAAGTACCACACAACTGAACAGGAAAAAACACTTTCAAACCAGGAACATTTTTTTAATAAAAAAAATTAAAAAATATATTGTTACATTGTGTGATCAAATCCACATATGTGACTTTCATTCCTTTGGTAACTTTGCTTGTTTCTTTTCTTTGGCAAATCAACTTGCACCAGCCCTAGAACTGTCTGTATTCTTCTCTAAGGAGTTTTCTGAGCATTGGGAAACTCCTTTCTTGGTCAAGCAATGAACAGTAAAGGAATATTTCTTTCCACCACAAGTGTCATCACCAGAATGCCAAGCCCAAAGAAAGACAGATGTGTGCAACAATATTGGCACTCAGTAAGAAGGTTCATTTCATCCCCTTATGCACAGCGGGGGTTCTTTAATGGGCAGTAAACCAGGGTGGCCTTGTGTTGTGGAATGTGCCTGCCTGAGCAGGCAGGAATACACATGTTATTGTAAGGGCAATACAACTGATAGGCAAAGAGACTATTTACAACACACAGCAGCCTATCAGCCAGCAGCACCAGAGATAACCAGTAAATCGTTAAGATCCAAGTTTCCAAATGCAATCAGCACCCCGGTAAATTTATAGCTCGCCTTAGCTTTGGCGATGCTGGCTTTGGAGCTTTACATGCCACAGATAAAGTATTGCAGACATTCTTCTGTAGAAATTCCAATCAGATTTGGTTCTGCCTTCTTCCAGACATATGGCAAATAGGGAAACAAAATACAGTAGTCTTCAAAACATTGATATCTTTTAAAGTAATATTTTTAAGAATTAGTTACCTTTTTATTGCAAAAGAAAAACATTGTGATGGAAAGAATGGGCATGTTTTTCTTTTGCAGCAAAAAGGCAATTGATTTCTAAAGACTGAACTGATGTGGCCCTCATTGAAAATGAGTTTGGCACCCCTGTGCTACAGTATCCCTTTACAGATAAATGGGTTGTGCTGGTGTCAGGTCCATATTTTCTTGAACTATATGTACACCAGGGCCCCCTGGGGGCACAATGGGTTAAACTGCTGAGCTGCTGAACTTGCTGACCAAAAGATTGGTGGTTCGAATCCGGGGAGCAGGGCGAGCTCCCACTGTTAACCCCGGCTTCTGCCACCCTAGCAGTTCGAAAATATGCAAGTGTGAGTAGATTAATAGGTACTGCTTCTGCAGGAAGGTTCTCCATGTAGTCATGCTGGCCATATGACCTTGGAGGTGTCTATGGACAATGTTGGTTCTTCAGCTTAGAAATTGCGATGAGCACCACCCCTCAGTGTCGGATATACCTTATCTAGGTAAGATATATAACCTTTCTCTAAGATCAGGCACTGTACCCGAGGACTGGAGGGAGGCAAATGTAACACCGATCTTCAAGAAAGGATCCAGAGGTGATCCAGGAAATTATAGACCAGTCAGTTCCAGGCAATGTGATGGAAACCATTATTAAAGAAAATATTACTAGGCACATAGAAGAACAGGCATTGCTGAAAGAAAATCAGCATGGTTTCTGCAAAGGCAAATCATGTCTTACTAACTTGTTAGAATTCTTTGAGGGTGTAAATAAACATATAGATAAAGGGGACCCAATTGATATTGTTTACCTTGACTTTCAAAAGGCTTTTGACAAAGTCCCTCACCAAAGGCTCCTAAATAAGCTCTTCAGCCATGGAATCAGAGGACAGGTCTTGTCCTGGATTGGAACCTGGCTAAACTGTAGGAAACAAAGGGTGGTAATAAATGGACATTTCTCTGGGTGGAAAGAGGTGAGAAGTGGCGTACCCCAAGGTTCAGTTTTGGGTCCGTTACTTTTTAATTTATTCATAAATGATCTGGATGTAGGAGTGAATTCTGAGGTAGCAAAGTTTGCAGACGACACTAAATTGTTCAGGGTAGTTAAAAATGAAACTGATTGTAAAGAGCTCCAGAAAGATCTCTCGAAATTGAGTGAATGGGCAACAAAGTGGCAAATGCATTTTAACCTAAACAAGTGTAAAGTCATGCACATCGGGGCAAAGAACCCCAACTACACCTACCAATTGATAGGGTCAAAGCTTTCCGAGACAAACCGGGAAAGGGATCTTGGGGTTTTGGTGGACAGCTCAATGAAGATGTCAACCCAGTGCGCAGCAGCAGTGAAAAAAGCAAATTCTATGCTAGGCATGATCAGAAAGGGAATCGAAAATAGGTCAGCAAATGTTGTATTACCTCTCTACAAATCTATGGTAAGGCCACATTTGTACTGTGTACAATTCTGGTCTCCGCACCTTAAGAAGGATATAACGGAACTGGAAAAGGTACAGAAAAGGGCAACAAGAATGATCCAAGGGATGGAGCGGCTCCCTTATGAAATCAGGTTGCAACGCCTTGGTCTTTTCAGCCTTGAAAGACGGCGTTTAAGAGGTGACTTGATCGAAGTGTATAAAATCATGCATGGGATAGAAAAGGTGAATAAAGAAAAAATATTTTCTTTGTCACAAAACACTAGGACTAGAGGGCACTCCCTGAAGCTCCAAGGTAGGAAAATTAGGACTAATAAAGGGAAATATTTCTTCACCCAGAGGGTCATTGGGTTATGGAATTTACTTCCAGAAGAGGTTGTGACAGCTGTCAGCCTGAACAACTTCAAGGCAGGATTAGACAGATTCATGGATACCAAGTGTATCGGTAGTTACTGAAAAGGACATTCAAGTGCCACCTCAAAGTTGGTTGAGGTAGGCAGGATTTCCCTGGGTACTGGTTGTGGGGGGTCGGGAGCAGGTTAGGGTTTTGCCCTCCCTTCTGCTCGAGATCCCCATGTACAACTGGTGGGCCACTGTGTGATACAGAATGCTGGACTAGATGGGCTGAGGTCTGATTCAGCATGGCTCTTCTTATGTTCTTATGTTCTTATGACGTAATCTCAGGGGAAATCTTTACCTTTTATATGTATGTAGATCATTTCCTGTTGTTATGCTCATGTTTAACCCTGTTTCTTTTTACAGTTTTCCTTAATCTCATTTAAAGTTTCATCTGAATATTTCTGCTCAGGATTTTAATTTAGGGTCGCCTGAAGACATCCACATCCTAAAAAGAACTGCTCAGTTTTGGCATTGACAGTGGACTCTCCTTTGTTGATGGTTATTTAATCAGAAATTGGATGACATCCTACCACTCTTGTGACGGTGGCGGGACCATGAGGAGGGCCTCCCCGGCAGATCTTAATGCTTGCGCAGGATCATTTGGGGGGGGGGGGTGTCATGAAGAAAGACAGGGCCTGAGCCATTTAGGGTTTTGTAGGTATTGACCTGCACTTTGTGTTGGGACCAGAAACTTATTGGTAACCAGTGGAGCTGTTTTAATAGGGGTGTCATCCACTCCCTATAATTAGCTCCACTTAGCAACCTAGCTGCCAAGTTTTGCACCAATTGCAGTGTCCGGGCTGTCTTCAAAGGCAGCCTCATGTAGAGTACATTGCAGTAATCCAACCTGGATGTAACTAAGGTGTGGACCACCATGACCAAGTCAGGCTTCTTGAGGTACAGTCGCAGCTGGCGCAAAGGCCCACCCGGCTACCACCAACACCTGAGCTTCAAGCTTTGACACTGAATCCAGGTGGACGTGCAGAGTGCGGACCTATGTTCTCAGGGGAAGTATAATCCTGTTGAGCCCAGGTTGCCAACCTATGCCATGATCAGCTTTGTGACTGACCAGGAGGACCTCTGTCTTGTCTGGATTAAGTTTGAGTTTATTATCCTTCATCCAGTCCATATTTAAGTTTAAACTTGTACCAGTCAATTTCATTTCATAATTATTCCACATTTGCACATAACCATTGTTTTAAAGAATGAGTGTTAGTTTCCTAACTTAAGAACTTGGCACAGCATCATATAAAAACATAAATTAACTAATTATGGGTTGCATATTCTTTTCTTTTTCAACAACCTCTGCATGGCAAGGCTAGGGAGCAGCCCTAAGAGAGCCAGATTTTCCAAAGTGACAAAGGGAAATGCACGAGACATGGAGATGTTACTATGAGAAAACTGTATTTACAGTAAACTGGCAAGTACAGGAGACTTCAAGGGATAAAAACATCAAGTGGAAAAATGCATGTGCAGAAGTAAAACATTAACCAGGGTGGCGTGTGTGGCTCTCACAATAGGTGCATCTTGCGCAGGCTGCGCCTTTTTTCCAGAATCTATCTGTGGTTAGAAATAGGTCCTTTCTTCATTCGACCTTCTCTCTCCCCTTCTTCTTCCTCCCTCTTGGTGAGAATTTTGGAATAGGCTCAGTTCTCTTTGGATTGTGAACTCATTTCATTTGCATCGGTCTTCATCTTGGCAAATACTTCTCTTACCCTCCCTGTCATGTGTGAACTTGCACTGGGAGTGAATCATACAATGTCATTTAGGAGTGAAATTCATCTCATGCTAATTGCTGTGCAATCCTCACTTAAATACATGGCCAATTACACCCTTGAAATGGCAGAGTCAATAGGCTTAAATTTAAAAGTCAATATTATTCCGGTATCCTAATTTTACCCTGAGGCTTTACCTATATAACTCTTACTTTCATACTGTAAGTGTTGTTGTTGCATGCATCCAAATGGTCTCCAACTTATGGTGACCCTATCGTGGAGGTTGTTTCTTTTGTTTGTTTGTTTTGACAAGGTTTGCCCTTGCCTTCCTCAGAGGCTGAGAGATTGTGATTTCCTCAAGACCACCCAGTGGGATTCCATGTCTGAGTGAGGATTCAAACCCAGCTATTCAGAATCGCAACACGCAAACTACTTCATGCTGTCTCTTATTGTAATATTATCCCTGACGGTTATTTCCAACTTGTACAGACCCAATTCCATGGCTCCGCTCTAGAATGCAGGCAGCAGTGTGTTGGAATTGTAAGTCCTGGTATGAAATGCAGATATGACTTCTGTGGGACCTGAAAGTGGTACAAATCAGAATTACACACTGATGAATCATCTGTTTACTCACTTCCATCACAAAGGTATACATGTCCATTCAGAAATAAGATTCAATGAGTTTTTTCCTCAGGTAAATGAGTGCAGAAGTGCATCTGTAATGGAAACTTTCTATAATCAGTAGCTCTGTTTATAATCAGAGGCATGGCAGAACTAGTAATTCCTATGGGAACATATGACATCATGGTTAACTGGAAGTGAATACACATGAGATTGCAATTAGAGGACAATTACTCTTTTAATTAATTCTTACGGAAAAATATATTCAAGTAATGTGGGAAAACACCACAGTGTATGGCCCTGTCTATGGAAATTTGGTTTTTATGAGATGTATGGCATAGTCTTTAGTGCAAGGGTAAAAATCTTGCAGCTCTCTAGTTGCAGATGAATTGCATACCCCAGCATTCCTCCCAAGGAATCCAACAACCTCTAGAAGGCCATATGTTTACAGTATATTTAACCCTTGCAACAGGGCTCCTGGTATGGTCTAAAGACCAACAACATAGGCCCAGCAGATGCAGGTCTGTGCATTACCCTAAATGCGACCAAAATGTAATATCTGGAACTCCAGGGGCTGCATGTAACCTCCTCTGTCCTCGGCGGGCAATAACACCCCCCCCCCAATCTTCACAATACTCCTTTCCACATTCCCACCTAGTTTCCTTGTCCAAAACAGACAGTCAAGACCTGTTGGGGTGCAATTGACAATTCACACACACACACACACACACACACACACACACACCCAAGGGTCTGAAATATTTTAGACCTATGAGACCTTTTGGAATGTAATATTTTTGTTTCATATGTTTTTTATTTTAATCTAATTTTATTTTTTTTAATTGTATGTGTTTTAAGGCATTGAATAATTGCCTCTGTGTAAGCCACCTTGAGTCCCTTTCAGGGTAGAGAAAGGCAGGGTATAAATAGAGTAAATAAATAAATTTTGCCAAACTAAAAGTGATGTATAATGTATAATGGGAGTATAAAAGGCTAAGGGTTCAAAAAACGGATGCAGTAGGCAAGTGTACAGACTTGATCACACAGTCTTTGGTGTCCATTTCCATATGCTTAGAAAATGAAGCACCACAGGAGTCCCACAGAGGCCATCACATGATGCGAGGGCACTTCAGGTGGAACTCCATGGCACTCCATGCTTTTGCATTGATGTGGCATTAGGGGGTGTGTGGTGATGGTTGGAACGTGGAGGGATGGGTGTGTTGTTTTTGTGATGTATGCTGGGGAAAACATTTAATTTTGTTGTACAATGGCAATAAAGTCATTCTATTATCTTCTAAGTGCATGGAAATAGAGCCCAAATATGGTCTTCAGGAGTCAGGTGTTGCCCAACTCCAAGCAGCAAAATGTGGGGGAAAGTGGGGAGAAGACAGAGAAAGGCACGGTAAGCAAGTGGGATGGCAGGCCACCCCTGAAGACAGGGAAAGGCGGGAGTGACCAGTGTAAGAGAGTTTCCTCCACCTTCCCCTGCACCTCTCCCCTGGTGTAATGAAGTTCCATGTCTTATAGAGCAGATTGGACACTTTGGCAAAAAGAATATATGGATTGAATATAAGGAGTCAGTAGGCATCATGGGAGGCACACCCACCTCACCATATTACCCTTTTTTACATGGGAAGATCAGGTGCAAAAAGCCACCACATTTAAGTTGAAATAAATTCGATGGAACTCTGCTTATGGTGATTTAAAAAACTAAAGAAAACTCTGTCAATCAGGAGCTAGTTTATCTAAGTTTGCCTAATACTATAACAACCAGGACTCATCGGCATTCTTTCTACTGATCAGAGGTTGTTGAGGTACTGTTAAAAATTATTGTGTTACAGGCATCATTGCAAACTTGGTGATAAGATGGTTACTGTTCAGCAACTTAGGGCTCTGGCAGAAAATCCCACATTATATGAGTGTGGATTCAGATAACTCAGTTCAAAGCAGATATTGTGGAATTTTCTGCCTTGATATTCTGGGATATAGGGCTGTGTGGAAGGGCTCAGAGTTAAAAACTGAAACAAAAGATGGGAAGCAAAGATGCTTTGAGTTTGTATCACTGCATGGTAGGGGATTGGACTGGGCAGTCCTTGTATTATTTGTTTATTTATTTCCAACATTTCTACCCCGCTCTTCTCAACCCCCAAGGGGGGACTCAGAGCGGCCTAACAAAAGGCACAGTTCAATGCCAATGCAATAAAATACAATATAAAACCAAAAACATACAGCATTAAAATACATTAAAATACAATTAACATTACTCTCTTCCAGCTCTATGATTTTATGATTCTAAGAAGTGTTGGACAAATTCCCAGTGGATGACCTAAGCAGAATTTAATAATAAAATTTAAGGGAACCATATCTCTTGATAACCAACTTGATATTGAAGGCGGAGATCCCATCTACACTGCCATATAATGCAGATTGGACTGCTTTGAACTAGATTATACACTGGTATATAATCTATTTTTGTCCCGGCATTGAATGTTTGCCGTTTGTATGTTGTGCTCCACCCTGAATCCCCTTTGGGGTAAGAATCGCAGAATATAATTGTTTAAAATAAATAAACAAACAAATAAAATCCAATTCTATGCAACTAATCCACATTCTGAAACTACATTATATAGCAGTGTAGATGTGCTTTAGTGTCTGCATGATCACATGTTTAGGACTTGAGATCCTCACATGAGAGAGGCAAACTGATATTGAAGCAGGAGTGTTTACCAGTTTATTTATTAGAGAGCATTTAAGTTGTCATGTGAGATACCATTAATGGAAGCCAAATTAGATAGTTTCCCATAGTAGGCAAGGGGGATGGAACATCAAAGAATGTGACAGAAACTGTCTGATGTTGAAATGATTATCTAGATGGGCAAGGGCTTGGAATTCATTTTTCAGAAATGATTGCTCCTAAATATCCTAGATACTGTTGATTTTCCATACTGCCTGGGGGATTTTGGAATTTGCAGTTCAAACAAGCAACTTTCTGAAGCTTTGGCTCTCCTTCTAGATAGATAGTTACTGCATGGAGATGATCTAGCTCTCAACATCTTGTGACAAGCAGAAAATTAGATAGCCTATAAGATTCTTTCCAATTTTTGGATCCTATGAAGGTAAAAGCTTACTGTGAAAAAAGTCAACACAAAGAATGTCATCTCCAATATAGTAGCTGAGATAAACTGCCAAATCTGTGTTTTTATTTCTTTTTTAAAGCTCATCTATAAACCACACGAGTAAATCAAATTTGAAACCATGTGAGTAAATCTCCAGCAGATTTATATGCATGCTTCTTGAACTGAGTAAGAAAGAGCTATTGATACACATGGTCAGTTGTGGATGTTTTTTTCACACATTATCAACGAATTCTAAAGGTAACTTTCCACTGGCCGTTAGCCAGTACAGATTTCATTTCATCCATTTGAAAGAGTTTTCATCATGCTTTTTTTGCACCCCTGTCCCCAGCTTATCTCTCTTGTTATCACCCTGACATTTGTTTTGGCTTTCAGTTTAATTACCTCTTGAATTGAACAAAGGTTCAAATCAGGTTGAGATAATAGGAAGTCAATAGAATTGATGTGTAGGAAATCATGACACCAGAGGTGTTGGTCCGTGCACGTTGACCCTCTGGGAGAAGAAAAAAAGACCGATAAGGGAGAAAGCGATTAATTTATCAACTGGGAAGGAGAAGGATGTGTACAAAGATGTCTGATGTTTGCATCTGCATCCCACCTGGATGGCCATAAACACAATACGGTCCCACTTAGTCAAATTCCTGTGCACTGGAGCAAAACCAGGTAGGAATGCAGGGAAGCATCTGGAAATGTATCTCTGAACCAGAAATAAACACGGGGAAATTAATCAAGTTACAAGGCACACCAAGTCTGAAGCACCATTCATACTGATAAGAGGATAAATCATGTTTGTTGCAGGAGGGCTTACAGACCACCAACACAATCAGACCTCTGTTAAGAAAGGAATGCTGGCTGCCCATCTAATAAAGTTTATGTACCAGGAGGCCTTGGCAATTCAAACAGCTAAACAAAATACTTAAAAGGCAAATGAGATACACAAAAACGCAGAAATGGGCTAAAAAATCACTCTGCTTTCCTACCGTGTTTTTCCAACAGTGTCCTTGTGGGCTATACTGGAAGAATGACAAACTGGCCAACTCTGTAAAGTTCACTGTGTCCATGATTTGGTCGTATATAGAAATAGATTTACACACACACACACACATACACACACACATATTACTGTAGTAATATTATTAGTTAGCACAGTTTAGGCACAGTCTTCCCTGATAATTGTATTAGTCCAGTTTGGGAATTAATGACGCCCTTTAGAGCACAAGGGCTTGAGACTGCCAGCCAGGCTCAGGCTCCAGAAGATCAACCTTCCCACTTTAACTTCCTCTTTATGACATCCACATTTTAGTGTCAACATTGTCCTCATTCTATGCTACAACATTTTCAAAAGCAGCCTTCTGTAGACCACATTACAGTAATCCTTGCCACCTCTTTTTTCAGAAAAGCTCAAAAGCAGGACCTGATTCAGAGGATAACTTGTTCCCTGCCAGCACAGCTAAACAAATGGTGCACAACGACTCTTTTCTTGGCAGGTTGCTCCGACTTCTGCCTGACAGTTTATCACTCCTTGACATTTTGCAAGGATTAGGAAGGTACTGGAGTTTGTGCTGGCATTTTCTTCCTCTTTACAGATGTTGCTTTGTTCCTCAAATTGTTGCTTAAATTAAGATTCCTCTTTATACGGTGGCTGCTCATTAGACTGTTAATGACCTTGGAAGGCCAAAAAAGTCTTTCTACCAATATTCAGATATGTGGGGGATGCAAAGCAGAACTAAAATAAAAAGACAATAATGGCTTGCAATGGAATTCAAGCTGTGGGCTTTAAGTTCAAGAAGGTAATAAGGAAACTTAATGTGAATGTTTCCAATGACGTGTATATGTTGAAAAATTCATCTTGGGGTTTACCCTCTTTTGTAATGTCAGCAGATTAGATCTCTTGAGGTTCTTTTAAAGAATGAGCCAGTTAAGAAAGGGTATGACTGAGATGGATGAAAATAATTTTAGTATGTAGACATTATGGATGACCAGCTCAAGTATGCTGCCCTTTTGCATGCTGTTTGGATTAGAGGTCACTCAGCACAATAACCTGACGAAGGCTCTAGGCTGATATCAGGAATTCCTTGACACTGGAAGTAATGAGTGAGGTAGGAATAGACGCTAAGCAAATTCTTGAGAACAAGGTATTTGCAAATGTGGAGAGGGCCTTCATTCTTTCTCACCAAGATCTAAGCAGAGTTTGAGGGAAGCCAGGAAAGACGACACACCAAACGTCTAGCCCCTTCACTGATGATGATAATAGGCAAAATAAATTGTGTTGAAACAGGCTATTAGTCCAAAAGCTAACATAGGCCAGATCTACACTGCCATTAAACAACCGTTCCGTAATAAAATAACAAATACTCTCCTGGCACCTCTGCCTTTTTAATTACTACATAACGTTACTGTGTATTTCACTGGTTTTTCTGTTGATTTGTTGTAAAACAGGATATTTTGGTGCTTAATTTGTAAAATCATAACGTATTTTGACGTTGAATAGGCTTTTCCTTAATTTTGGCTTATCCAATGGTCTGCCAGCTCGTTTATGTTCAATAAGCAAGTCTCTACTGTAGTTTAAAATATTTTTCAGTTTTTTTGGGTTTGTTGACATGTTATATCTGCCTATGTTGTATACAGCAGATAAAACACAATGTGATAAGAGCATGTCTATAATGGCCAGGAACCCTGAATCAGACCAGAGGTTTCTCCTGAACATCCAAGAAATGCTCAGGGATTTTCAGCCCATAAAGCAAGAAAGGATCAGTTAACATTGTATTAGCAGAAGTTAGGGAATGCTCCAGCATTTCGCCAAAACTCCTGAACAGCTCTGCACTTCAGGGTTAATGATGACAGCTGGACTGGTTCTCTTTTGAACTAATTCAGCTGTCCACATGAGCAGGCACCATCTGTCCTGCTAGTCCTTAAGGATTCCCTGGGCAGGATTTAGGTTTTGCCCTGATTTAGGCTAACCTGGGGTCCAGTTAAAGTGGCCTTGCCCTGGGTTAAGTTGGATCAGCCTCCTGTGGCATTTGGCTACCATTGAGCTGATTCATTTCCACACTGAACTAAGTAGTGAGTGTGAAAATGCCCTAGAGAAAAAATAACAGCAAGAAAAAATGCATTTAATTGGTGCTAGTTACATTAAGAAGCATTTGGTAGAAACACAGTAAGCAAATTTAATCAGCAAATTTCACATACAAATGTGAAAGGCTGCCTACACCTGTGTGAACTTGCGTGGGTTCTAAGACTGGCTGTTGAATATTGGCTCTTTTGCCTGCCAGTAAGACCCATTAGGCTGGCAAACACAAGACAGAGTTGTTGGTTTTTTTGTTGGTTTTTTTTTTGTAGCAATCTCACCCTAATTTAGCATGCCACTTGGCTCCTCCTTGCCTGTTTAAAATGAGTCTTAAGAGTTGGATTATCTCATGTGCTTTAATGAATGATGTTGATCTTTATTTTGTTAACAGCTTTTATTGTAGCTGTTCTTTAAAGAAACATTTCAGGCTGCCATTGTGCAAATTTTATTCTAAATTTTATCACTTTATCTTGTAAACCATTTTGAGAAGTGTTTCCTTTGAAAAGTGGTGTTAACATTCAAGAACACAATTCAATGTGCAGTAGTTTCCTTACTTCCCCAAAGCTTTTGGACCACATCATGCTTCTGTTGGGGAATTTCACTTGTCTTTATGGTAGCGGAGGACAGTTCCATTACATCAAACCTCAGTGTATTTCAGGTCCCTTCCAGACAGGGCTAAATCCCCAAAGGAATAGGATTTTAAAATCCCAGTTGATTTAGGCCACACAGTGGGGCCAAACCCTGTGATTTTATGACGGGAGGTGGTAGCCACCAGCCCCCTGCCCTCCCTCACCCCCTTTTCGATTTTTAAAGTATTTGAAGTAGAGAGTTACCATTCCTGGATGCTGGAGAGCACTCCACTGCCTCTGAGCTTTTGGAGAGCGGAGGAATTCCCACCAAAAAGCTGAATT
This sequence comes from Anolis apletophallus, assembly GCA_030556195.1. Lineage (NCBI taxonomy): Eukaryota > Metazoa > Chordata > Lepidosauria > Squamata > Anolidae > Anolis > Anolis apletophallus. The sequence goes on along the minus strand of JARBWK010000003.1, from coordinate 175,625,483 downwards.
GTGCCATTTCCAGCTGCAACTGAGTGCTTTCAAGCCTCCAGGAATGGTAACTCTCTGCTTTTGATTTTTTTAAAATAGAAAGACAGGCGAGGGAAGGCTGTGTGGCAGTGCCATGCCAGTTCTTTGAGCTCTTAGAAGTACAAAAAACGGAAATGGCAGTAGAGATTGGCCACCGTGATCGCAGATGGCAATCCCAAGACCCAATACTCATAGGGCCCACACCTGCAAAAATCCAGACCTTATTGACAGGTTCAGATCTTTTCAAGTGTTTTTTTAACCTAGGTTTTAATCTGGGTTAACCTGGATTAGCCTGAAATGTCATTTTGACATTTCATTTTTGGCCCTGTGTGAAAGGGCCCTCAGCGAATACTTTTCCAAAGCATATTCAATCCATTTTCTGCCTTTATGTCAATAGTAGACATAACCTGGGCAACCAAATCTAGCAGCACCTTCTGATTTCCTTTGTAGCTGTGAATATTGGGTTGGGAGCCTTGTCAAAACAACTTTTTGAATAGTCTTAACTTTTTTCTTAATTGAGAAATTAGGACGGGTGTGTGTAACAAAAAGTGGACGACCTGGAAGGTGCTGAACAGGGTGCGCTATGGCACCACAAGATGCAGAGCTAACCTTAAGAAATGGGGCTACAAAATAGGGTCCACAACATGCGAGTGCGGAGAATAATAAAATAAGAAAACTTTATTTATACCCCACCACCATCTCCCCAAGCAGAGCAAACCACAGACCATCTACTACAATGCAACCTGAGCCCTGCCACATGGACATGCCACATGGAGGACCTTCTCACAGTGACACCAGAGGCACTCCAAGTGACCAGCTTCTGGTCAAAGGACATTGAGCATAATGCCAAGTTCTTAAAAAAAACCTTTTTGAGTTTCTAAATGCATTTTAACTCACAATAAACAAACAAATGAATGAATGAATGTGTTAGTCATGATATTTAAAGAGCAGCCATTTGACGTGAATATGTTTTCCTGATATTTGGGCTATGCAAAAATTATCTTAGGACTGTATTCCTAAGGGGGTATAGCATTGCTTCAGATGTGTATAACATAGCAGGTGGATGAGGACAGAGATACATTGCTGATGGACATTTATAGATTACTATGTTCATGTGCTCTTTCTCTATATGCATAAACTTTGTCTAAGCAGGAGTTCTTTCAGCTTAATTTGACAGGATATGTGTGTATTTACCTTTACAGTACCAGACTGGTTCTCTTGACAATGTTACAGAAAATGATTTCTGGTCAATTCATAAATATTTTTCAATGCCTCTTCTCTCCTTACCAGCCTCATTGACTTCTCAGCCCTTTGCAATGGTCTGTGAGGTACATCAAAAGGACAAAACAACATATTTAGATTGTAGCCAATTGTGCCATTCCATTAGCAATTTTTTTATGACTTGTAGAAATTCTGTTGTTCTCTTTGTGCAACTGTGAAATGCAATATGTTGATTCCACAGCCACACAAACCATTCCACAAGGTGTTGCACAACTTGTTCCTCAAAATCCGTACAACTCCTTGCAACCTCCTCTTCTGATAGTGGCGTGACAACTGCTAGTGCAACAAGGTCAAAAATTACAGTGTTCCTGTAATCCCAACACAGAATATAATAGCCCTCTGAATTTCCATTGAAAAGAATGTGGAAACTTGAGAATTAAATGTCAGGCATCACTTGATACTTATTGGAATCAGACCAACGCTTTGCGAGTTTAGCCGTATGTTTATACAGAATATAATCATAATACAACAATGTTTTTTTCTCAAGGCTAATGCGCATCATTTTGGCTAAAAGACACAGCTAAAATTAGGGTGTGCATTATATCTACTATCTAGTATTATTGCAATCTAAGTGCAAGCCAACGGAAAAGGAGGATTTCCTTCAGAAGCGTCATGAGGCTTGCAAACAGGGAGCAATCTTGGGGAAAAGACGAGGAAAAGACACAAGAGAAGGCAGATACTTGCTTTTAAAATATTGTCTGCCTCCATTTCCCAAGGTTAGACTGCTACTCAAGCCAAATTGAGGACTTGGGAGGCTTGGAAGAAGCCCAGCCAGAAGGGGAGGGATGGGAGGGGCAACAGCTGTTGCCAGCCCAGTCCTACAAAGGGATTTTCCCCAACTCCTTAGCCTGAAATATAACCTACCCCAACTGGTATTCATTGAGGGTCTCCCTTTCAAATATGAATTAGCAGTGACCCTGCTTAGTTTCCAAAATCAGATAGGACTTATTGCCTCCCACTTTAACACCTGCAGAGTTCTTGAGCTTGTAGTTCTGTGAGTCCCAGAACTTCTCTTGTTGAGAATGGGAAAAGCCCCTCCCTAAGCTACAAGCCCCAGAATCCTGCAAGAGGCAGCTGCAGGATTGAAAATGGGTGCAGACTTTAAATCCTTGAGTTATTGCATTTGTAATATTTAGTCCCCATAATGCATTCCAGTAAGTCAGAGGGGTTTAAGTGAGATTTGCTTGTAGTTCCCTTTTGCAGCTCTAAGTATATTTAGGGGCTAAAGTCTAGGACCACAGCATAGCCCTCCTAGGATGCATCTACACTGCAGAATGAATGCAGTTTGACACCACTTTTAATTGCCATGACTTAGTACTAAGCAATCTTGGAAGTTGTAGTTTGGAAAGTCACCAACACTCTTTGGCAGAGAAGCACGAAGAACTTGTAAACTTTTCCCCATGTGTTGTTGTAGGATATGGCCATGTTATAAAACCTCTGAGGATGCTTGCCATAGATGAAGGTGAAACGTCAGGAGAGAATGCTTCTAGAACATGGCCATATTGCCCGAAACACCTACAAACATTAAGGCACACTGCAAAATGAATATTTATCTGAAATTTATTATTTATTTATTTATTTATTTATAAATTTGATTTGGTAGACCGCTCTCTCTGGAGCCCAGAGCGGTTTACAGCATAAAATCAATAAAACATCAATAAACAGATAAAAGACGTTAACCCAAAAGCCCCCCTCCCCACAAATGATCCCGGCAAGCAATAATACGCAGAGGCAATACATGGCAGGACGGTATGTTGGCAGCTGGCAACTAAGGAGGCATCAGTTGGGACCAAATGCCTGCCTATATAGCCAAGTCTTCACAGACTTGCGGAAGGCCAACAAACCCCGTAGTGCTCGTATCTCCTCCGGCAGAGAATTCCAGAGGGTCGGAGCGGCCACTGTAAATGCTCTCTGCCGGGTGCTCGACAGCCTACAGATCTTAATACTAGGGACCTCTAGTAGATTAAGCCCCTCTGAGCGCAGTGATCTTCTGGGTTTGTATGGGGTAAGACGCTCCCTCAAGTACACTGGCCCCAAACCATATAAGGCCTTGAAAGTTAGAACTAACACCTTGAAGGAGACCCGAATTCGATGGGAAGCCAGTGCAGTGCACGCAGGAGTGGGGTCACATGTGCAGATCTTGGGGCTCCCGACAGCAGGCGCTGCTGCATTCTGCACCAGCTTAAGTTTCGGATCGCCGACAAGGGTAGGCCAATGTACAGCGCATTACAGTAATCAAGCCTCGAGATGACCGTGGCTTGGATCACCGTGGCCAGGTCGCAGCGGGAGAGGTAAGGAGCCAGATGTTTCGCCTGCCGCAGATGGTAGAACGCTGTCTTGCAAGCGCAGGCAATCTGCGCTTCCATCGACAGTTGGGTGTCTAGCTGGACCCCAAGGCTCTTAACTAGGGGCTGTGGGCGAAGTGCCACACCATCTAACGTCGGCAACTGGGTCTCTACCCCCTCCGGGCGGCCCAGCCACAAGATCTCCGTCTTCGTCGGGTTCACCTTCAACTTACTGGCTCGCAGCCATCCAGTTACGGCTTCTAGGCAGAGATGGAAATTATCGGGTACAGATTCCACCCTGGGGTCCATCCTCAGAATGAGCTGGGTGTCATCAGCGTACTGGTGACATTCCAGCCCAAAACTCTGTACCAGTTGGGCGAGTGGTCGCATGTAGATGTTAAATAGCAGCGGGAGAGAATGGCCCCCTGAGGGACCCCACAATGTAAGGGGGAGCCCTCGGAGGCCACCCCTCCCCACTTCACTCGCTGCAGGCGGTTTTGGAGGAAGGAGGACAGCCAGTTGAGGGCTGTCCCCCTCACCCCGCCACCGCCAGGCGGTGTGTCAAAAGTTGGTAATCGACAGTATCAAACGCTGCCGTGAGGTCCAATAACACGAGCAGCGCCGATCCGCCTCGATCCAAGTGGCAACGGAGTAGGTCTGTGATGGAGACCAGGACGGTCTCTGTCCCATGGCCTGAACGGAAGCCGGACTGGAAGGGGTCAAGCCAGGTTGCATCATCCAGGAATGTCTGCAGCTGGTCCATTGCTGCCCATTTAAAAGTGGATAGAAGTGGATAACCCTGTAAACTATATTCTAAATTCAAATCTGTTATTTGAAAAGGTTGTAGATGTTTCGTGTTACCATGGCAGGGAAAGACAACAAGGGTTTGGAGGGTGAGACGACTGGTGAGCTTTTGCCGCCAATTTCAGCCAATTTGTCATGTCTATTCACATATCTGCATCTGATCCATTGGGGTGAGTATTGTTGCATATGTACACCTCTTTCAAAATTGTCTCCAAGTGACCACTTGTGAGTCAGACCTATCATTTGTTTTATTTTTGAGGTTTGCTGGCCCTACAATGAACCAATATTCACCAGCTCAGAAAATAGTCAATGTGAATGAGGTAGCAGGCGGAGAGAGGAATGGAATTCCATAATACTTACCATATATACTCAAGTATAAGCCAAGTTTTTCAGCCCCCTTTTTTTGGCTGAAAAAGCCCCCCTTGGCTTATACTCAAGTCAAAATTCTTTATTATTTTACATTATTATTATTACATTTATTATTTTCTCTATTATTTTATTACATTTATTATTTTACTCTATTTATTATTGTTATTATTATATTTATTATTTTACTCTATTATTATGTTTATTACATTTATTATATTACTATATTATTATTGGAAGGATACATAAGCACATTTACACTGAAGAAGGTTAGAATAATGTTTTTAATCAGAGTTGGACAGTCTTATCTTAAATTACAATCTTATGTAAACATTGAAAAACATTTAATCTACTGATGCCTCAATTGATGTAATTTTGTTGGTATCTATTTTCCTTTTGAAATTTACCAGTAGCTACTGCATTTCTCACCCTCAGCTTATACACGAGTCAATGCATTTTCTCAGTTGTTTGTAGTAAAATTAGGTGTGTTGGCTTATATCCGGGTCGGCTTATACTCAAGTATATACAGCACTTACTGAGGCGATCCTTCGTTGTCCATAATGTGGCCAATTTAAAAATAATTCTGTTTTTGCATAAGCAAAGATCTTGTAATATCTTGTGAGAAAGATAGAAGGTAAAGGGCAAAACTGTCAGATCTGGATATTGTTGTAGGCTCAGTGTTTCAAATTATGCTTATCTTTTCAGTCAGAACCACAAATTTCAGAACCACAAATTTCAGAACCAGAAAAGCATGGGCACAAGGAGAAAGCAATTCTATGACACACCATTTTAAGGCAAGGTAGACATTTCAAAGAGGGTGAAAGGAAATCCATTTGTTGGACACGAGCCTCACATTGGCAACCCATGTGCCCACATACTGCTCTAAGCATCTAAATTTAGAGAAGCTTTCTCATTCTTGAGGGGGCAGAGGAGAAAACATGAAGGACGGAAAAGGAGTAATGATGTAACACGTGAAAGATAAAACAAGCTAATTATGACCTATTGGCTCCAATGGCTGAATGACACTGTGCCTTGTTATCTCTTTTGGTGACCTTCACGCAGTTACTCCAGCCATTATCCTGATAGAAATAATGAGCTCTCCCATATTGGTTCAAAGATGCATTAATCTTTATTTTATAACTCTGTGGTTTTGCTGAGTTTTGCCAAACTATTTATGTCTCTTTGTCCACTTGTTCCATTCTTGAGGAGTGGCATTTCTACGAAACTCTTTTTTTTTTTACAATATTGTATTGTTAGAACATTACAGCATCTTGTTTACACTTTATTTCCATTGGTGCTCATATTTTACACACTTCATTTCCATGTAACATTGTTTTTATCTGCACCTTCTCTTTGTATACATCCTTCTCTTTTAAAAAAGAGAAAGAAAAATAGGGGGAAAGGGGAAGAGGAAGGTAGGTGGCCTCTGGTCTATCCCGATCTAGTCACAAAGGAAGCAAATATCATATGCTTCGCTCTCTAGACCTCTCTTTACTAACTCTTTTCTCATATTACAACATCAACAAAAAAACCTTAATTTATCCTTCAAAACTCAGAATTGGCAAGCTCTTCTCTTTTTCATGCAAAAAGTGAATAAAAGGTTTCCAGTCTTTTTTTTAAAAAAAGTGTTCAATGTCCCTTCTTTTAGTAGACATGTTAGTTTGCCCATTTCAGCCAAGTCCATCATTTTTATTATCCATTCCTCCATTGTTGATATTGTTGTACTCTTCCATTTCTGCATGTAGAGTAGTCTGGCTGCTGTGGTTATATATTGCCATATTCTATCCTGGTTATTTTTATCAGTCAGACCAAGTAGAAAAGTCTTCAGTTTTAGCTGGATAAAGGTAAAGGTTTTCCCTGACATTAAGTCTAGTCATGTCCAACCCTGGGGAGTGGTGCTTATCTCCATTTCAAAGCCAAAGAGCTGGCGTTGCCCGTAGACAGAAATAACAAAATGGCAAACATTCAATGCTGAAAACCAAATAGACAATCAAAGCAAAAACATCAAATTTATTTATTTATTTACATCATTTATAAAATAGTGTAAACTCAATATAACGTATAAACAATCAAAAACAAGGGTTCAACGAAATAAACATAAAACACAAAGAGTCATACCAATTAATTTACAATACATTAAAAGCAAAATATAATATAACATGTCAGTGAGCTGAAGTAAATATCTGTTGTCAGGACAAGAGTGTGTATCAGCTACGTTAATCCTTTTCCTCTCCGTAAACTAAATTACACAAATGAGTCTTTAGAAGCTTTTTAAAGGAGAGGAGCAATTTCTCCTCTCCTTTTGGAGGGAGTTCCAGAGGTGGGGAGTGGCCACGGAGAAGGTCACCACTCTTGTTCCCACCCACCATGCTTGAGATGGTGGTGGGACTGAGAGTAGGGCCTCCTCCACGGACCAAAGTGCTTGTGCTGGTTTATACAAGGAGATGCGGTTTTTCAAACAGTCTGGGCCTGAACCATTAAAAAAATATGGAGCAGCAGAATTGAGGAAAGGCAAAGCTACAATGCAAAGCAGAAGCCTGGGGACCAAAGATCAGCACACTTGCAGAAAAGCAGAGAGGTGTGATAGTGAGGCTAATCATCCTGGTATGTTGCTCCCATTGGCGCCATGGGATAGTTTGTTTTTTCAGCAAAGTCTTCTGAGAATTTCAGGGAGGCTTATATTAGTTAGCAGGTGTTGCAGGTTGAGTGTTGGACTACAACTCTGGAAATCACCAGCGAAGGACACTCACAGTGTGAGCCTGGGCAAGTAACACCTTTTCATCTTCAGATCAAGGTAAAGGCAAACTCCCGCTGAATAAATCTTGCCAAGAAAACACTAGGATAGCTCGCCATTGCTTGGGACTGGCCATTATTTAGAAATAACTTCAAAGTACACAACAATACTACTGAAATCTCCCAAATCCTAGTGCAATGTTTGCATCACACTACATTGATGCATTCCAGTGATGCACACTACATAACTACAGTTATGTGAAGTATAATCTGAAATAGGCTATGTGAAAAAGGAGGATTCCTTCTCCACTTGCTACAGAAGTTCCATTGTATAGTTTAGTAATGGCAGAGAAGGGGAGAAATTTTGGACATAAGAGTCTCCTCCTTGTAACATTTGCAGATGACTATTTGAACTATTTTTTTTAAAAAAACCAAACAAATATAGTTATCCAATATACTGTATGCTAAGAACATTGTAGGTTTTTAAAAATCTCTACATGGTAGCTATAATGGTCTTATCACAAATTGGTCAGCAACCTTTTACAAGCTGTCAAATGTGTACTTTGGCAGGAATAATATGCCTATTTTAAGAATATTCCTAAAAGAAACCGAAGAGACTTGAGCCCAAGGATGTATTACATCAGTTATCATAAAATATGCATGTGCTAATTTACTTCTGAATGTGCACATTTAGAAGTAATTATTGGGATTTATTTAAATTTGGCAAAAGGCAAAGCCAACCAATTAATTTCTTATCCATATTATTTCAAATAAAATAAATACCTTGGCTCATGTGCACCTATTCCAGATTATCTCAATTTAGGAGTTCCTCTTTAATTACAGTTAATTAGCAGTGGAAATATGCAAGAGCTGGTAGGTTTTTTAAATGACAATTTTTGCACCAAAGCGAAATTTGACAGAGTGCTAATTCAAACGTAAATCATGGGAGTATCAGAATGTTGACCCCAATTAATTTCCCAATTCCCACCTCAGTCCTGCTCCAAAATGTGACCCATTTGTCAACAGATAATTATTGCATTCATCGATCATCTTCCTTACTTCCATGACTGCATGCAAAATTTTAAAAAGCAGTCCATCAATGGGATGGGGGCGATCAAAACACTGGATGTTTAGCAGGAAGCAGGAGAGCGGCAGGTAGAGCAGAGAAGCTTTTGTATGGAAGGGCGACAAGGAGCACCAAGGGAAGGGCAAAGTCTTTCCTCCAAAACTCTGGTCTCTCCCCATCCCACCCTCCCATGGCAATTAAGCTTAGAAATTGAAGGTTTCTTCTCCCCCGCTTTTCGTTCATTTCCTATTCCCAAAGGGACTGGGAAGATACACTGTAGCATATGGGGAGGGAAGATCAACCTTTCCTTTCTGGCTGAAATTCCCCTTAAAAGATATGCCATATGTGGTAGTTAAACTGGGGGAGACCCAGCTATTGGTACTAATGAACTTCCAAGGCTTTGGGGGAAGTTGCAGAAGGCCATCCCCTTTTTGTAGATCTATTTTGTAGATCTATTTAAATGTTTAAATGCAAATGCTGAATTTGCTCCTATAGGAGACAAAGCCTTTTTTTCATTTACAAAGGCCTCTGGTTCTTAATGTGTATGGATGAATAATTATTCTATTATATCTATATAAATAAAAATGTAATGTTTGTTTGTGGGATTAACATAACTCAAAAACCACAAGACAGATTGACCACAAATTTGGACACAATACACCTATCAGGCCAACGAGTGACCATCACTCATAAAAACACTGAAAAACACAGCAGGAGAGACTTAAAAAGCAAAAAACAAAAAACATTACAATGCATGTGCAAAACCACATATATGCACACACATATATATACACATATGCACAAATATATACACATATATACACATATGCACAAATATATACACATATATACACATATATAAACACACAAAACACATATAGACAGACTGGGCCACAGCAACGCGTGGCAGGGGATGGCTAGTATAAAATATGTTTTAATGTTGTGCTTTTAGTTTAATATTTTTGCATTTTTTATTAATAAGCTTTTTAAAAAGCTTGGTTTAGAACAAATTAAAGCAGCTGCAAAGAGCTTATTATTACAGATTTTTTAAAAAAATCCAATAATGCTTTAAAAGCATCAGATGCTGTCTGTTCTTGAAAGTTCAGCAGGGTCGCATTTGATTAGTACTTGGATGGGATACTCCTAGTGAATGCCAGGTTTCACAGGCTGCATTTCAAACCCACCTCTGAATATTCCTTGTCTAAGAAAACCTTATGAAATGTATGGGGTTGCTGTGAGCTGACACACAAGCCTCTTGGATTTTTGTACTGGGAAAAATGCCAGATTTAAAATAAGTAAAAACATATAATTGTAATCTGGCTCAAGATACAGTTTTTATTCTTGAGGAATGTGTCACCTGGAACACAGGAAGAAGTCGTGACTCTTGAAATGATGTTCCTGGGTTTTCATTAGAAGCTTCCCTTATTCCAGCCATGAAAACTACTCTTTTTCATTCTTTTCTCATATCTTTCTTTGTGGTTTTGAATACTTGTCATTATTGCATTATTGACTTATTTCACACAGAAGTGGAATCTAGCACATATTCTGTGATACCTCTTATTGGTCTGCCACCTTCCCTGTGATTAATCACCCTGATTGAGTTGTGACCTTGATATTTACATTGTGTGCTCAGTCTGGGCACTTCTGTGGTGGCATCCTCTGGTCTCCAATCACTGGATTTCCCTCCTCCCCAAGCATTTCCGAATTGCTTTGTGAAGTGCCTTTAAAAAGCAGAAACAAAACAATGTGGTGAGAAGCTTTTTGAAGGTTCTAGCAGGGGAGCAAAGTTATCGTATATCCAGGACTGAAGACTGGAGACGTCAATTGTCCTCTTCCACTGTGCGGGCAGCTTCGGGAGGGACATACATGGAGCTGTGAGGGAGGAAGGGGACACCCACCTAGCCAGCCAGATCAGCCAAATCAACCCTGGCGATCAATGGGATGACAGATGTCACAGCCAGATCACCCTCACATCCAGTAGGGAGAAACAACACAGGGTGCGACTGGGGTCACACCACCCTCCTGAAGTGCTGCTAAGGTATTGCCTCAGACTAGGACTCTGGACGCTGAGTTGGATTTGGACTTAGCTGTATTTAGAATGTTTTAATGGATATTTTATAATTTAATGTTTTATCTAATTTGTGATTACATTGCTTTTGTTTTGTTTTATTGCTGGCATCTAATGGTTGCTGGTTGTAAGCCACCCTGATTTCAGAAGGATAGTGTCAGAGCCTGAGATTTGGTGCCTGGATCCTGGTGGCCAAACTCAAGGCCACTGACATCACTGAGAGATAAGACACCTGCTGGCCCTGGTGTGGGAAGGGAGAACCAGTACTCCAAGCGGGAATATTGCACGGGGTTTTGTTTGGCGGGAAGATGTGCCTTTGAATGTGGGGGAAAGTATATAAGGGAGTGTCCTTATATACTCCTGGCTTATTACATGTTTGATTCCTATAGTAAAATTCCTAGTGATTCCAGATGGCGTACTGTGTCTTCATTTAGGAGTAGCTATAGTGAGCTTACAGACATGATATAAATATTTTAAATAAATAAATAAATACACAGCACCAACAGCTGTGAAATCAGATTGTAGTTTGGTGAAAATCTAGCATTGTTTGACAAAGAAGGCTAAAACCTTGGACAACTGCAACTCCCATTATTCCAGAGTTTTGAGGCATGGTGAAGTGTTGTCAAACAGCAATGATTTTATAATGTATATGCACCCTGTCTAGAATCATAGGATTCTTGGCCACCCCTGCCCTGACATTTAGACTTCAAAAACTCTCCCTGGCCTTCAAGACCTTAATTTGTGTGCATGCATATATTCAAAGTGCAAAAGTGTCCTCCATTCCATTAATTCAATAGGGAGTGAGGGAGAGGACAAAGCAAAATCTTGCCATTCGCTATAGGCTCATACTGCTGCAGGCTGCTCTAGATTGTATCCTAATTATTGTCCACACTCTGATGTTGATTGGCCACAATGCAGCGGGTTAAAGCTCTGAGCTGCTGAACTTGCTGACTGAAAGGTCAGTGGTTCAAATTTGGCGAGGGGGGTGAGCTCTCACTGTTAGTCCCGGCTTCTGCCAACCTATCAAGCAAGAAGGTAACACCACTACATGCAGTCATGCCGGCCACATGACCTTGGGAACATCTACAGACAATGCCGGCTTTTCAGCTTAGAAATGGAGATGAGACCACCACCACCACCAGAGTTGGAGATGACTAGACTTAATGTCAAGGAGAAACCTTTACCTTTACTTTATGGAAAGATACCAGAGTGGTGTAGTGCAATTGAGTGTTGGGCAATGATTCTGGAACCAGAGTTCCTTGCTTAACCATGGAAATTTACTGTGTGACTTTGGGCAAGCCAGACACCAGCCCTCAAAGACCCTATGATACTGGCGCATTAGGATTGTCATAAGTTGGAGATGACTTCAAGATACACAGCAACAATCGCAAAGGGGAAAATGCATAAAGCCTGCTCAGAATTTGCATTATGTTATTCAGCAAATCATAAAGTGTAAAACAGGTGACTAGCCATTTGTACCTTGCTCATCTCTCATCTGTCATCAAATAAATCAGCATGGCTGTAGCAGTGAGAGACAAGCCAAAGCACTAGGCCTGGCAGATGTGGGAATAGCAGCAACTGGAAACTATAAAGAATGCACTTCCCAGAAATCTAAAAAGGAGATGAGCTCCAAGTGAAAGCTGGCGCCACTGAGAATGCTCTGGTTGCTAGTGTCAGCCTATGTGGGTACTGGATACATCTTTTCAACACATTCCTGGACCCTCAAAACACAGCAAATTGAAGGTTGGGCAACATGTCTTTTATTTTCTCTGTTTGGTGGTGCTATTCTACTGAAACTTAGCAATTCGTTTTGTTTACTTTGTGAAGCACATGATTCTGTCCCCACTCCCATCCCTTTCAGATAACAGAATAATCCTAAACTGGGTAAAAGAGAATTGCTTCCACATTAAAAATTTTAAAAAATACCTATTGCTGTGGGATCTATTTCACTTACCCTTTATGTATGAGTCCAAAAGGTTTAGTCAAAAATGTAACCCAAAAAAACTGGATTGACTTATCAGTTACTGTGAGTACCATACCTTAACATTTTAATTGTGTGTGTGTGTATGGCTAACAAATTTCAGATGTTTTTGCTTGTGACAGAGTATATGCAAGAAAGAGAGTTACGAACAACAAAACACACACAAAAGACATTTTGAAAGGTTTCTCTAACACTAAGATATTTCTGTTGTCTCTTTTCACCTTGTGCAAGGCCTCTTGGAGCTCAGTACTGGAGAACCAGACTGTGATGAAAAAGCACACTACCCCACTCTTTCCATTGGCTTTTGCAAGCATTAGTCACAAGGTGCTTGAAAGCAGAAGTTTTTAATTTGAAATAGTGCTCCTGGCAATGTGGCTTTTGAATATGCCTATTTTCCCCTGTTCCTATGAGGAGATGTAGTCATAGGATAAATACTGTCAGTTAACACTGCAGGAGGTAGTTTGAGAGTGATGTTGCTGTCCTCAAAAGCTATATATATTTCTGACCAGGGACAAGCCTGGAGGAAAACAGTTTTGTAGATTTTTGTGCGTGGTTTACTTCAAAATAGGGACAACTAAGAACAACTAGCAGCCATGATTCAATTCCTACTCCTTCCTTGGAGCAATTACTCAACCACTACTAAAATAATTTGGGGGTTGTAGTGTGATGGAGGAATGTGAATAAATATATGTGTGCTTCTCACATGTGTATGAAATAAACAATATATGTGTTCCACTCAGAGCTAAAAAATATGCATTTCAAAGTAAAAAAATATTATGATTTTGTGGTCCAAATGGTAGTTGGGTGCATTATAGTTAGATTTTCTAGAAATTATCTGTTTGCTTTTCTGTTTCTCAAAAGTAACAAAAGCCCACAAAATAGAAACATAACAATAAGTCAACACCCATGCCTACAAAGGAATCAAGCTAACTGACAGCTGTTAACTATTTTTAAACACACAATGCATGGAAGTGGAAGAAGACAACAAAATAGGAAAGGCAAGAGATCTCTTCCAGAAAATTAGAAACATTGGTGGTAAATTTCAGGCAAAATGGGCATGATAAAAAACAAAGATGGCAAGGACATAACAAAAGCTGAAGAGATCAGCTGCAGTCCTAGACCGACCTGCAGCCTCTTACCCAGCCCTCCAACTTTTCCACCTTCTATCAAGACTTAGATCACCCCGATCCTCTGGATACCCTGAAGGCCAGTCGTTGTCATCTGAGAACCCCATGAAAGTGTCACTGCTTGTAGGCTCATTACAGATATCCTGAATTTCCCGCACTTGAGTCCAAACCATGTCAATATCACTTTCCTCTGACGTGCTTCCCATATTTTGGCTTCCCTTTTCCCCAGAGAAGCCTTCAAAGGACTCATCCTCTGTGGGCTCCTTGAGTATTTGCCTGATTCGTTTGCATTGCAAAAGATCTTCCTCACTGCACTCGCGAGGGGAAGCCTTTCCCCCCTTCTTTGAGCTACAGAATTAGCATCAGCTGCCCCTGCCTCTTCCAAGCCAGAGTTAGACGCTGGAGAAACAGCCCCATCTTGTTCTCTACTACCAGTAGTAGCTGAAACTCCAGACCCAAACCTAACAAGCATAGAGTACATATATTTTTATGTATTTATTTTTGGAAAATGGCATTAATAACCTTTTGGAAAAATGCCTTTTAGAGATCATAACATTTTTTAGAAAAGCATTCCCTGTCAGGGAAGAGTCAAAATCTTCTTTAGAGCAGAATCTTCTCTTGTGGCATACAACCAGAAATAATTATGCAAGACAATTGTTTTGGTTATTAGAATAACCCGTTATCTCTGGTCTGTTAGGAAAAACAGAGATTTGCCAGTGCATAAAAACAGCAGAGCTTCAGAAGTGTTTTTCAGTGCCTGAAAATATACTATCCCATAAAACAACTTGTTTTATATTATGCACTCAGGAGACAAAAACAAATTAGACTTTGATTTTAAAAAATAACATATTTGGTTTACTCACAATCTTCATGTGTTCAGCATACACAGGTACAAAAACCTCTTAGTCCAGTTTCAGATATGTTTGAGATAATTCTTTGTGTCATCCAGTCAATACATCTCTTACAGCAAAACAGCAAACAAGTATGTGATCTGAGGTCTGAAGTAGTCTGTTGTCTGTAGTCTGTCTGCAGTCTGCTATCTGTCTGTGATCATGTGGTCTGCAGCCTCTTTTATAATTTGTCAGGGACCATAGAGTAAAGGAAGCTGCATACTAAAACATGCATTGAGGAAAACAGTAAGCAACAGGATCATAGATAAACATTACTAGAGAAGGCTTGAAGAAAGTTGTCATTTCCAATATTTATTACTTCCTTTCAAAAGTTTTATTTACTTTTACATTTTTACATGATCTAATCTATGTGTATCATCTGCAATTTTCTGCTGTAGGCTACCATTTATTTTTTTTAAAAAAATCTCATTTCGTTATGGATGGCAAACTATCAAATAATCAAATCGGTGTTAAAGTCAAGATTTGACTGTACTTATTTGTAATTGACTTCTCCCTGCCTCTAAGAAGCCAGACAGCCTGCCTACTTGATGTATGGAAAATGTCTGGGGCCTGATATACCTCCTTGGGGCAAAAAGTAACCTCCCACATCTATTGCTTAGTACTGTGTACAACAAGTTCTAAGTAGGAGTGTCCACTACAAGGGAAGAACACAGGTTGCACCCACTGCTAAAAAGCTAGCCTGACCGTGCTCATAAAGGATGCACATTTCTGATTGCTAATTTCCATTGTCTGCCAGACAGAAACAACATGTGGGCTTTCCTCCTGGGGATATGTTCTCTGACATTCTGTCATTAGGGAATGATCGATGTGCTAGAGGAAAGAGCTCAATGGTTTGTTTTCCCTATAAGCACAAGGCAAGCTTCTATTATGTCACTGCACAGCAGTCACTAAAGCCAGTTGGATGGTTTTTATTCATTCAAATTTGAAAAATAGTAATAGAGAAACTTAAAGTCAGAAGAAAAAACAGTTATTGTCACCATCTTCCCCAATGTTCACAGTAATGTGACTTAAGATTGATCAGAAAAATATTTCCAATTCAATTTTTAAATAGTTAAAATGGCAAGTGTACATTAAGCTAGAGCACTCCTGGGTAATTTTGTGTATTTATTTGCTTAGAAGATCTATTTTGTGCTCTTCTCTTACAGACTCTTAAATCACTAACAGCATTTTAGGTATTAAATCCAAATGAATAATTAGCTTTTCTTAGTACACTGTGAACAAGATCAGTCTTACAATCTATATATATACTAGCTGTACCCGTGCACGCGTTGCTGTGCCATGACTCTCTCTCTCTGTATCTCTCTCTCTATTTCTCTCTCTCTATTTCTCTATCTCTCTCTCTCTCTCTCTCACTCTCACTCTGTCTCTCTGTATCTCTCTCTCTATTTCTCTCTCTCTTTCTCTCTCACTCTCTCACTCACTCTCTCACTATCTCACTCACTCTCTCTCTCTTACTCTCTCTCTCTCACACACACTCTCTCTCACACACACTCTCTCTCACTCACTCACTCTCTCTCACTCTCTCTCTCTCACCCTCTCTCTCTCTCACTCTCTCTCACTCTCTCACTCTCTCACTATCTCACTCACTCTCTCTCACTCACTCACTCTCTCTCACTCTCTCTCTCACTCTCTCTCACTCACTCTCTCACTCTCTCACTCACTCTCTCTCACTCTCTCTCTCTCACACACACACACACACACTCTCACTCTCTCTCTCTCTCTCTCTCTCACTCACTCTCACTCTCTCACTATCTCACTCACTCTCTCTCTCTCTCTCTCTCTCTCACACACACACACTCTCTCTTTCACTCTCTCTCTCTCTCTCTCTCTCTCTCTCCAGGCGCTGCTTACCTCCTCAAGCCCGTCCTCCTCCTGCAGACTCCCCTTCTTCCTTCCCTAGGACCCAAAGCCCTCGGCTGGCCTGGGATACGCCTGGAAAAAAGTGGCTGCCTATTTACTTTTACCTGGCGCTTCCCGGGGCAGCCGAGTGCCTTTTCGGTCCTAGGGAAGGAAGAAGGGAGTCCGCAGGAGGAGAAGGGGCCGAGAAGGTAAGCTGAGGGGAGGGGGTGGCGGGGGAGGTGGGAGGGGCTGGGGAGGGGGGAGGCGTGTCCCGCCCCTGGCCCGCCCCCTCGCCACCCGTTTGAACCGGGCGCCGAGGGGTGGCGGGGGAGGTGGGAGGGGCTGGGGAGGGGTGGGAGGGGTGGCGGTCCCCGCCCCTGGCCACGCCCCGCCCCTGGCCACGCCCCCGCCTCCCCGTTAAACCGGGCGAGGAGGGGGTGGCGGGGGAGGTGGGAGGGCTGGGAAGGGGTGGGCGGGTCCCCGCCCTGGCCACGCCCTCGCCGCTCCGTTAAACCGGGCGGGAGGGGGGTGGCGGGGAGGTGGGAGGGGCTGGGGAGGGGTGGGGAGGGGTGGGCGGGTCCCGCCCTGGCCACGCCCGCCCTGGCCACGCCCCCTCGCCGCTCCGTTAAACCGGGCGAGGAGGGGGTGGCGGGGGAGGGAGGGAGGGGCTGGGAAGGGGTGGGGAGGGGTGGGCGGGTCCCGCCCCTGGCCACGCCCCGCCCCTGGCCACGCCCCTCGCCGCTCCGTTAAACCGGGCGAGGAGGGGGTGGCGGGGGAGGTGGAGGGGCTGGGGAGGGGGTGGCGGGTCCCCGCCCCTGGCCACGCCCCTCGCCGCTCCGTTAAACCGGGCGAGGAGGGGGTGGCGGGGGAGGTGGGAGGGGCTGGGAAGGGGGTGGGGAGGGGGGTGGGCGGTCCCCGCCCCTGGCCATGCCCCGCCCCTGGCCACGCCCCCGCCGCTCCGTTAAACCGGGCGGGAGGGGTGGCGGGGGAGGTGGGAGGGGCTGGGGAGGGGTGGGGAGGGTGGGCGGGTCCCCGCCCTGGCCACCCCCCGCCCCTGGCCACGCCCCTCGCCGCTCCGTTAAACCGGGCGAGGAGGGGGTGGCGGGGGAGGTGGGAGGGGCTGGGGAGGGGGTGGGGAGGGGGTGGGCGGGTCCCGCCCCTGGCCACGCCCCTCGCCGCTCCGTTAAACCGGGCCGGGAGGGGGGTGGCGGGGGGAGGTCGGAGGGGCTGGGGAACCTCCTTCCAGGTTCCCCCCCCCGCCGCTCAGCCTGCTCAAAGGAGGAGGCGGAGGAGGCGCGCTGGCTGCCATGTGCGAACGTTCTAAACGTTCGCTGGCAGCGAAGTGGCCGGGTTGGGAGTTCCGTTGGCAATTTTTTGGGGATCGTTTTTGGGTGCTGGGAGGTATGTAGGTCCGTTTTTTGCTGTTGTCTGTAGCGAGTGTAATGGTCCAGTAGGCTGCCAAGTTTGGTGCTTCTAAGAGCCATAGTTTCTTTGTCTATATCAATCTTTGCACGACCTTGTCTCCTTTATATATATAGATAAATTTGCACAGTCCGTTTAATGTCATATATAGACAAAGAAACTATGGCTCGCAGAAACACCAAACTTGACAACCGACTGGACCATTACACTGGCTACAGACAACGCCAAAAAACGGACCTACATACCTCCCAACACCCCAAAAACGATCCCCAAAAATTGCCAACGGAACTCCCACCCGGCCACTTTGCTGCCAGCGCGAACGTTTAGAACGTTCGCACATGGAAGCCAGAGCGCCTCCTCCGCCTCCTCCTTTGATCAGGAAGAGCGGCGGGGGGGGGGGGGGGACCTGGAAGGAGGAGGGGACACCCTCCCCTCCCCCAGCCCCTCCCACCTCCTTCCGCGCCCCTGCCACCGCCCGGTAAGGAAGAGCGGGGGCTGGAAGGAGGAGGGAACCCGCCTCCCCTCCCCCAGCACCTCCCACCTCCTTCTGCACCCCCGCCGCCATCCCAGCAGCTTCCTCCCACCTCCGCCAGGATTGGGACCGGACCGAGAAGGGCCTGGCGGCAAAGCCCGCTTTGCCCGGGTCTCTCCCGATCCCTGAGGAGGCAGGAGGGAAGCTTTTCCCGGGCACCTCTTTTCCCTCCTCTCCCCGCCCCTCCTCCTCCTCCAACACACTCTCCCACCCCGACTCCCCTTCACCCCGCCGTTCTCCTCCTCCCTCCCACCCCACCCGCGCCCGACTCCTTACCCGCCGCATCCACACCCCGCCTTCTCCGCCGCATCCTTGGCCTTTCGCAGCGCCTGCCAGCCTCTCGAGACCCGGCCCACGCCATCGCCTCGACCTTCTCCGACGCCTCTTCCCCAGTCCCTGGCCCGGCCCGCGCCAACGGCCGAGGAGAGCGGCAGAAGGCCAAGGAGGCGGCGCCGCGGCCCGGGGCCCAAACAGGAAGGCAGCCGGCGAGAGAGGCCGAGGACGCAGCGGGAAAGGCGTTCGCCCGACCCGGCTCCATGCGGCGCCTGGAAGGTAAGTGAACTACACCTCCCAGAAGGCTCCGTGCCGGCCCGTTTCCCAGCGAGCAGCGCTGAGCCTTCTGGGAGGTGTAGTTCACTTACCTTCCAGATGGGGGGCTGGAAGGAGGAGGGAACCCGCCTCCCTCCCCAGCCGAGGAACCCGCCTCCCTCCCCAGCCCCTCCCACCTCCTCCCACCCCCTGCCACCTCCCGGTCAGGAATAGCGGTGGGGGCGTGGCAGGAGGCGGGACACACCTCCCTCCCCCGCCCCTCCCACCTCCTCCTGCCCCCCCCCCCCGCCGCCCGGTTAGAAAGAGCGGCGGGGGGGGGGGGGGGTGGCAGGAGGAGGGGACATGCCTCCCCCCTCCCCAGCCCCTCCCACCTCCTCCCCACCCCCCTCGCCGCCCAGTTAGAAAGAGCGGCGGGGCGCGTGGCAGGAGGAGGGGACATGCCTCCCCCTCCCCAGCCCCTCCCACCTCCTCCCACCACCCCCCCTCGCCGCCCGGTTATAAAGAGCAGGGGGGGTGTGGCAGGAGGAGGGGACACCTCCCCCTCCCCAGCCCCTCCCACCTCCTCCCACCCCCCTCGCCGCCCGGTTAGAAAGAGCGGCGGGGGCGTGGCAGGAGGAGGGACACGCCTCCCCCTCCCCAGCCCCTCCCACCTCCTCCCGCACCCCCCCTCTCCGCCCAGTTAGAAAGAGCGGCAGGGGCGTGGCCGGAGGTGGGGACATGCCTCCCCCCTCCC